>OZ010583.1:71055107-71655107 GCA_963932145.1 Acanthosepion lycidas
ATTTTTTAAAACAATTTTCAGGAAATTTTAATTACGATTAGTGTGCGGGGATTAAACTTCAAATTTACTGTTGAAGGCAAAACAAATAAAATGCAAGAAAATGTAAGTGCGTTCCAAAAGTGAATGGGTTATCTCAGATTGGAAAAAATCTATTTTCTCAGACGGATATCGAATTGAACATTTCCCATATACAAGACAATATGTTAGAAGATCCCCTAATTCACGACTCAGCGAAAAATATGTGGCAAAATCTGTAAAAAAAAAAGGACTAAGCGGCAATAATAGTATGGGAAGCAATAAGAGATGGAAAAAGTAATAACTTTTCAACAAAATTTTGAAGGTTCAAAAAGGATTGAAAAATATAATTTAATAATCATAAATACTTTGATCTTCCTTCTTACCTCGAGAAAAATTCCTAAAAAAGAACATGGCATAATGAAAATTCCTAAAAAAAAGAGCATAGCTAGAGGAAAATAATTTTTTTTACTGTCTAAATGTTTGTTATCAAGAGGAAAGATCAAAGTATTTTTTGGTAATTTTTTTATATTTTTAATCATTCCTAGCACGTCCGAAATTTTCGTTAAAAATCTTCTTTTTTTTTTTTGAGTCTGTAAATTTGAAAGAAAATCGATCATGTCAACCATTTTTTCCATTTTATAAAAAAAAATGAAAAACTCCATTTAAAATTTTTTAAAAATCAATTATAATTTTTAAAAATTTATTTTAAGAAAATTAGAAATTATAAAGTTTATTTAAAATATTTTGAAACAAATATTACTTACTTTCTGCGCCGAAAAATGTAGTTTAAAAATAAGACAAAGCAGGTCTTAACATTTGTTGTCACAACTAAAAGCATTTGAAATTAAATAATATCTTTGTTTTATTGAGTTTTACGTTACAATTCATAGCTGATTTTCCGATTAAAAGTCATGATTTGCTTTCCTCAAAGCCTTGTGCTTTTAATATTATCATTAAATTGTACGGTAATGAATTTCTAGTGTTTTCATAAAATTAGTTGTGGTGGGGCAATAAATATAAAAAACATTTTTGCTATGACTTTAAAAAAGGAAAATAATTTCCATCATTTGTGAATAGTTTCTGAAAGTTACATTAAAATCCGACAATTATTTTTATTTTTGCAAGATTTTCCAAATTAATAAAAAAAAAAAAACGTACAAAAATCTTTTATCTAGTAGTTCCGGTGATACAAAGAGAAACAAGGTTTTTTTAATCAAAAGTTAGAATGTTCTAAAAAGAATGAAAATTTTTTTAAAATAATTAAAAAATACTTTGTTCTTTCCTCTTAATAACAATATAAACATTTTGATAAAATTTTGTTTTCGTCAAGTTTGGCGTCTTTTTCATCATCATGCTATGCTCTTTTTTAGCGATCTCATCGAAGTACCTATAAAATAACATTTTGACGATAAAAGTTTGTTTTTATTAAATTTAGGTTATTTTTTTATCATGTATGCTCATTTACTAGCGAATCTTTGAAGGTACGTGTAAGGAATTGCTAAAAGGCCAGCCTACCTTGCAACCCGAGTTTCGATCGCAAGGTATCCTCAGGCAAGTGAATATATGTGTATGTGTGTGTGTGTGCGCGCGCGTGTATGAAACAAAGAAAAATTCAAGTATTTAAAATAAATAATTTGAAAATGTATTTATTTATTATTTCAAATTGATAAAACTTAATTGTTAGAAAATCCAATTATAGATTAAAAAGTAAAATTATTTTCAAGAAATGGCTTCCGCTTACCATTTCATATTGCCACAAAATATTTTATAACTATGTAAACAAAATACATATTCTATTCAAATAAAACTCATTACATTGCACTGAATTTGAAAACATGTTTTTTACACAATTCACGACTAATATTTTCAAACTCATTTTACAAAATTCAACCAAAATATGCATTTTCTGTATGAAAATTTGACACTCACATTCATCACTCTCTATATTCTTTCAATTTGAAGTCGAATTCATATCCATCCAAAAGTTAAAACATGTTTTGATTTGAAAAAAAAAAAGTTTGAACCTGATTATTAACGTCATTATTGATTTTATTTCAATTGCCCATCTGTTCAATGATACTTTTTTTACTTTGCACTTCGTTTGAAGCTATTCTAGTGTCTTTTTTTCTTTTTTTTTTCTGATTCACCAAAGAAAAATAATCAACCACTTACGAAGTTGTGCATCGGACGCTGGTTTCTGATTGGTCGCACGCTTTGCTGTACATAATGTTATAGCTCTGAATATCGCTTTCTGTCACATTATTTATGTCCTGTGTCTTCGTCTTACAAACGTTAGGCCTGAAAAATCAATTTTACATGATTAAAGAAGATGGTGAGGTATGAAGAACTTATTTTTAAGAGACGATTATTATCAGTATTTTCATTATATGATCATTATAATGTTTTTGTTGGTAAATCTGGTTTTATTTGAATTATGTTTTTCTGATACTTTGTTTTTGCAACAATGTCTGGACTTTGTTAATCCGTGTTCTGAAGCAGTCGCGAAACTGAAAAAGAATTCCACATAAAGCAGCTGACACGTTGTGAAGAAAACAAACTGAAAATGAAAATAAAACCACTGGATGTTCTTGAAAATAGTTTCGATGGAATTTATTTTTATATATAAATAGCTTTCTATAGTAAAATGGTCATTACTTTTAGTTTTATGTGTAAATTTTGCAATCTATTTTTCATATGAAATACATAGTATTATTCTTGTTTACTAAAGATGTGTATAAGACAAATTGATTGAAAATTTACAATTTTACGCATAATATTAATTATAAATGATATATTGGTGATTATAGAAAATTATATTTGTGAAATATGAAAAAAGGTAATACTTACCCTTCCCACCAATTTTTTCCTGCGATGTTTGTGAAATACATCTGAATCCTGATTAAGCATACAAGATAAAAGCAAAAATAAAAACTATAAAAATTAAGCTAAAATAATTATACTCATTCATTCCTCAAGGGGATATGTAAGAGACAAGTTTACACCAGTGTAAACAATAATTTATAAAAAAAAAAAATAATATAAATAATCCTAGATTAGCATAGAATTTACAATTCCAAAACTAAATAAGGTCAAAATCTAGTAAATATCATTAAAATCTAGTAAATGCTGCGATGAACGGATGCTAACATTAATTACATAATTTAGTTCGTTTTACAATCAAACTTCACAAAAATTTATTTCAAATATTGATTTTCGATTAAGCTATTCAAAAAAAACGTTGTCCTATATTTTTTCATATGTTCAATTCCGACAGTTTATATATGCATTACATTGCATTTCAAATTACTGGTCTTATTAAATGCAATTATAATCGTTATTTGAATTAAACAATCATACTTTTACAACAATGAACCCATTTCTTTTATTAAAACTTTATGTTTGGTTTCTGTATCATGAAACATTTTATTTTAAATTGGGATTCTACGCTCAAAAGTATGGTTTTAAGCAAATATTTTGTCATTGATTTCTTAAAAATACATTATTTAGACAAGATACACAATTTACTCAATCTTCTGGCGGCATATGTTGCTATTTGTACTATAATCCATTCTTTTAAAAATATTTTTTAGGTTGAAGGAAAATACATGGCCGTTTTGAAACACCAATTTTAAAATTTCCTAACTCGTTGTATATAAGGGAAAGTCACAATTAGAATCGACACAATGTTACCAACGACCTAGCGGTGAATTTACGATAAAAAACATGGGGAAACTACTAGAAAGCATTTTCGATCCGTTCTGCAGGCGTAAAAAAAGGAAATAAGTTTAGGAAATAAGGAAGATGGGACATGACCTCAAATCCTAACTGCCTCTGATTTTATAGTGTGCTTTGTGAAGTATGAGATCTTGTGTCATTTTTCTGCAGGATAACCTTTTCTCTCCACTGCTGTTGAACAAAATGTTTGCTACTTTTCATATGTCAGTTACAAATCACGAAAATAGAAGACTACTGAGTTGTTCTGAGCGGTTTCAATAGATTGTAATGAATTACACCTTTACAGCAAAACCAGAAGTTCAAGGGGAACAAGGAAGGAACTTTTACGACTCAAAGAAAGCCTGGTTTCCAATGATTATACAGAAACCGCTCCCATCAGTAAAAAGTTATCGATATAAAAGGGGGACGCTTTTTAAACGGTCAAACAAGTTACAGTGACCGAGAAATTTACAAATCGTCAGACAAATTATGAAGAATTACACTTCTGCATTTTCTTCAATTTGTTGGTTTGTGCCTAATTGTGCCTAATGTCTATTGTATGGGGAGCCACCAGTTATACACTCAAACACAGTATTTCCACCAGTCTTCACGGCTACCGCTAGGGGGGGGGGAGAGGGATAAAAGGAAACATTTATCAATCTATGTTTCACTTTTATTAACGCTAGAACTAGAATTATGGCATACATAAAACAATACTTACGTTTTTTTCAGTTTAGTTTAGAATCTACTATTTTTTTTATCTATTTATTTTATTTTTATTTATTTATTTATTTATTTAGCTTCGGAGGAACGCGTTATCTTTCCCCGTAAATTATATACACGAACGCTGCTTAACATTTCAAATGCCCGTGAAGCGTGCTTAACCAATGAAAATCATATAACACAAAAATAAAAATATGTCTTTTTTCTCCATAACGCATTCTCTGAAGAAACTTTAATAAAAGTGAAAAATCTTAGATGGTTAAACGTTTCCGATTTGCTCATCTTCCTGTTGGATTCCGATACATATTTAATTTGTATGTATCTTTCTCTCTCCTCTCTCTCTCTCCCTCTCTCTCTTTTTTTGTGTCTTTGTCTCTCTCTCTCTCTCTCTCTCTCTCTCTCTCTCTCTATATATATATATATATATATATATATATATATATATATAGCTATGTACGCCTAAGAAAGGAAAGATTTGAAGGAAAACGATCATAATAATGTGGTGCAAAAACTATCATTTATGTTGTTCCAACCTAATAAGCAATATGATTTGTAATTTCAGTGAGAAAATCTTATTTTTAAAGTTTTAGAAAGTATTTTTACGATAGGCATATTTGCAAAAAAGCGGATAAGTTATCGTGTAAATACGCTGAAAGATATTTAAGAAAATATTAGATAGTATTTCTCTAATGATAGTTTTTCAATCTTGTAAGTTTCAGCCTTATAAAAATAGACGAATGAAAACATTTTTAAAATCAATTCACCCTTAGCGAAGGCGATAATGTCACCAAGACGCAAAGGGGATTAAGGAAAATGAGAAGAGTTTAGGAGAATAAGAAAACTTGAGGAGAAAGAAGTGGGAACTCAATCCTAAACAAGAAACAAGAGATAAACTTCTACTCCTATTCAAAAGATGGAGAAGGTATGTGAACGGCGATAGGCCAACCTATCTACTCTTATTCATATTTGTGTGCTTTGTTTAGCCTTAGAATTAATGAAGATTCAAAATGAAAAATGAAAATTAAATTTTTAGCTCTTCAAAGTTTAAAAAGTCTACTCTCACCAGTTACATTTAACAATCTTATCTCACGCTAAAAGGTTCTGTACGCCAGTCAATGAATATCAATATATTAACATTAAAGCTCGGTGTTGTTTGTTTTTTGATAGTATATAAACTATTACCACAAAACTTAGGGCTACAAATACTATGAAAACACAATTAAAATGAATAATAAATGTATATTTATTCATGTTTGCTGTATCGAAGTGCTCTTCATTCTGCTGTACTGGATATTTAAAAGAAGGATCATCAAAAACGTAATTTGGAAGTCAGAAATGTCTTCAGTCAGTATCCTCAACTACTTTTATTTCTTTTTAAACCAATTATAAAGGCCAAAAACTGGAATTCATACATGGACACAGTATTATTAAAAAAAATTACATTAGAAAAAAATGAGTCCAAACTCACCAAGTGATTCAAGATACGTTTGATATTTATCTTTCTAAAGTTGTTAAATTGTAAGGTTATGCTGAGAAAATTACAATGATTGATATATTTATGGTAGCAGTAAAAGTAGTGTTTAATTTATCAATAACAATATTGCTCAAATCACTTTTATTTATCAAATATACAAATCGATAAGCTTGTTTCTTACTAACTTTTAATGCTATTTTTAGAACAGTAAATACAAATAACATTAGCAAAACAAAGTAACACGATTTCGCTAACCTCTAAAAATACATATGAAAAAAAGATAATGTTTTTATAATATAGAAAATTTTAGTGTTTAAAAATATTACAAACAGTTCTAATAAGACTACAATTTCTTTCCAGTATTGCATTACCAAATAAATGGCACTGACCGATTACAATAGAACAAAATAGAAATACATAATTATTTATAAACATTTATATTTATAATCAGTTAAATAAAAAATAGTCTTGCTTAAGACCTAGTTATTTTTTTAAAAAGACATAAAAATGTGTTTATCAATAATCGTAAATATTTTTCTTTTTAAATTTTAACCATAAAACTTGAAAACTTGGCATTTATTTTACATAAAATCTATGAAGTGTAACTTTAACTTAGTCATTTTTCACTTAGTATAATTTTGGCCCCGTTCTTTTAATAACGATAATAAATTTTACGCTACTACTCAATAAATAAGAAAAGGTTTGCCAGATCTCGCCTGTCTCAATCCCCTCTGGGCCTCTCCGTCATGTAACGTTACCAATCAAAATCAAATTCACGCGAATGGCCTCGTTAAACTCTCTTTGATTCACAGCCATCCCCGCCACCGCCTCCAGATGGGGAGGTGGTGAGAGAGAATCGGAAGAAAGGGTGACGATCCGGATGCTCGGCTGGGAGCGGGTGCCGACGACCACAACGATAACAATTCAGTACCTGACTGGAACATGATTACTTAGTAAGTTAAAACTTATTTGGACTTAATGGGAAGTTTTGAGCATATTTCGAGAAATATTTTTACACATGAACAACATTATCTAAATTTTCATTGATTGGAATATTAAAAATGAATGAAGGTCTCTGCTGTTAATTGTAACATTTTGTTAAATTTTGCTTTTGACGTAAGAATTTTTTTTTATCTTCAGCGCCTTTCATAAGCTTTATGACAAATTGCAATGAAAATAAAGTAACTGGATGACGTTAGTGGACTATCGTATACTTTAAAGTCGCATACGAAATGGTGATTTTGCAATTAAAACAAGAAGCTGGTTGTAAATTCTAGCCTAATTTATAGATTTAGATTTTATTTATTATTTCCGGTTTTACAGTGTTTTCATTAGCGATCGAAGATTATATCGATCTAAAATGTTATGGTAAAAATCAATAATATTAAGATGGACTAATGATAATAATAGTGCCATATATTTTATCTAAAAATTTCGAAATAAATTACATTACATTTATCAAGTAATAAAACAAGCATAGAGCATCGGAGAGAAAGTGATGATGAGATAATTACATATTATTTTCCGTTTAATCAACGAGGCTTCTGCAACTGAAGAGATTACAGTGAAAAACAAGCTACCAATGTTAGAGGTAAGTTCCAGTTTCGTTAGAAATTTCCGATTTCGCAGTTGCTCTAGCTGTATAAATGTATATTGAGCTATAGATTTGCGATAAAAAGCAACAAAAGTAAGTTGAAATAAAACTAGTAATAAAATAAAAAATGCACAAATATGATAATTGTATCTATGGTAGTTTCTGGTGTATCTAAGACTTATGTGTGAACAAAACAAAGTTTAATTCGTTCATTTCAGGATAACGAAAAATATCACGTTGAAGAAACTTGCGTTCTTCATGAGTAATAAATAAATGATATCAGTCAGCATGATATTTAGAGTAAGTTAATGTAGAAAATAACAGATTTATTAACAGATTTTCATATTATCATACCAAAAATTCATTACTGCAGATTTACAAACATTGAAAAATGTGATATTTATTCTAAGATACCTGCTTCGTTTCTTGCTTCGAGGAAAACCCTTATTTCTTCTTCGTCGTCGTCGTCGTCGTTGTTGTCTTGATGAAGAGTCACTGATATCTTCTGAATGTTCATTTTCGTCCGGTAAGAAATCTCTGTCGTAAGGTGGTGGGGGTATTGGTTGGTAATCGTAGTCATGGTAGCAGTGATGTCCACGACTCATACCACTCATGCCAAAAGATCGGGTGTATTCACGACGCTGCATGGCATGGCGCATACCGTTGTACCTTCGGTGGTGCCTTGTGTGGTGCCTCATGCTATGATGGCCGTCACGGCTATGACGACTATGATGTCCCATATTATGGTGGTGGTCCATTCCGTGATGGTGACGGAAATCATGAGAGTGATGATGATTACCATTATGATGATGATGATTTCTGTTAACATCATAATAATCCGTATCGGCAGGATCATCGACTTTATGGTGGGCAGTTTGAAAAAATGGACTTCTCAGCCTGTTGCGGCCACCATAATGGCTTTCCGAAGATCGTCTTTCTGACCCGTGAGTTTGCCTTTAAGGATGGAGGGTTTGTTTAAAACAAATTTCAATGTAACCAAAGAAATTTTATTTGAAGCAAATAAAAACTAATGAAATACTAAAGAGTAATCTACATCAACAACAATGAACCAGTATAACCTAAGTGCATCTATTTTGGAAAATATTTCCAGAAAAGCATGAAAACAATAGAAAAGAGAATATGCAAATGCAGTCTAATATAAAGAAAAGCCAAACACTGACGAATAAAAATTCTTATATGAAAAAGCATAAAAAGGAATTAATAGATTGTGTATTGATAATGAAAAATAAAAGAACTAAACAAAAGAAATGAAAAATGAATGCCTAACACATCACGGTTTCTAAAGGATAAGTAATTTAAAACATTTTAATAATGTTCATTTAAAAAATATCAATTGCAATATTAATATTCATCCTTAGTACAATTATCCCTCATTGAAATCCAGCAAATCATGTCAAGGCATAAATAGAGAAAATAGAATATTGGCTAAACGCATAGACTTCAATAAAATAAAGAAAACAAAATTGAGTAAAGTAAATCACATATAAAAACTAAAAATAAGTCCATTGCTATTTGGAAGGACAATTTAATATTTGCGCCAACCTCATTTTTCTTATAAAATCTTATATAACTCTTATAAAATAATGGAATTCTTTTTGCCGGACACTTTTATTTTTTTTTTTTTTTTTTTTTTTTTTTTTTAGTTTTTTGGGATTTTCTTCTGGATTTCATGTGGAAGTTTCACCTTTATTTTCAGCCTTTCAGGAAATTGCAATTCAAATTACATATCAACATTATACAAACTGTATAGTTTTAAGTTCGACCCTCAGTGGGTGCCCCATACGTGTAACCTTGTACCAAATTAAGATTAGTAAAAGACAACAATGTCTTAGCTGATTAGTAAGGAAGAAATAGGGTCGTGAAAAAGTAAATGTTAACTATTAAGTGTAATCATTCTATCCTGAAAGGCATAGAGAAGAGTAGATAAAAGTATGGAGTAACGTAATTGTGTTTACTAAAGAATTAAATTACATACTTACATATTACATATTTATATTATGAATGTACATTTTTAAGAAGAATTACTTTTAGCACAAACTTTTCCAATCCTTTCCTCTTTTTCAACTGAAACATTATATCGATATTATTATTGGTTTTTATGAAAACGTTTTAAATAAATATATAGAGTATTTATTAATTAATATGCACTTGGCTTTCTTCTATCAGCATTTCCCGCCAATCTTTGCTCCATTAAAAAGATTTGTTACATTAGATTATACTATTTTTAGAAAAATATTTTTAAAAATATTTAAATAAGCAAATTTGTGCGACTTTTGGTACCGGGAATCTGATAATTCCTAAAATATTCGAGAATATGCTAACATAACAATAAAAACTGTATGTACATAACTCAAATTTCAAGATTCAGGTGCACAATGCATTCATTGGAAGCTTACTTACGTTCTGCAGATTTTTTTTCTTATGTTTGTATTTTCTACATTGGCTCAAGAGGTGATTCGCTACAAAATTAGTACAAACATATCAATTATACTTTGGCCTGAAGATTGGAGAATAAAACAAATAATGAGCTCTAGACACATACGGATGAAATCTGGTACATACAGATGAAATATGGAGAGGTGCAAGGAAACCGCCACATCTTTTGCTATCCCTTGAATATGAAAGGAAAGCTAGAACTATGTGAATGGTTTTTGTTTCTGCATGGTAGATATTATAGGTTCAAGAAAACTAAGCATTGAGATATCCTATTGTTAACTGTACTACATTTTAGAAATTTGTTTCGAACACCTGCTCATGATTT
The DNA here is from genome assembly GCA_963932145.1 of Acanthosepion lycidas. Taxonomy (NCBI): domain Eukaryota; kingdom Metazoa; phylum Mollusca; class Cephalopoda; order Sepiida; family Sepiidae; genus Acanthosepion; species Acanthosepion lycidas. The sequence continues at coordinate 71,065,413 of OZ010583.1, forward strand.
GAAAATATTTTGAAACTACATCCTTACGTTCTAACGAACTGGCTGACGAATAAAAAATCTAATCAACGGTTTGAATGATTTGATTCGACATAATCAGATTGACAGTTATTATGAGGCTTTTAACATCAAAACGAAAGAAAGTGAATCTATTGAAGCATCTCTTTATAGACAGTTAACTAGCATGAAAGTGTAGAACCATAACAAATGATTAGATAATCGAAAGCAAAATAAATCAACCAAAAACACAACAATTGAAATAAACTGACTGTTTCGAAAAATCATTGAATATTTCTGAAAGAATTTGTAGAAAGCTATTCTGCTTAATTTATTTTATTACGTATTCAAATTCAATATAATTAATGAAAAGTAAATAAAGGCTCGTATGATACTGTGTGATGTAGTAAAGTACTTTGCACCTAATACTTATAAAATACAATTTAAATAATAAAAAAATAAACACATGCTGGCAGCCAAATTCAAAGAAACATATCTGTCTGTATACGGCTATATACGCACACGTGCATGAATCTAGGTACTCGTGAGAGAGGCTGAATGAGAAAGCGCATTACAGTGGCTTCTATTTGAAAGAATATTTGCACTGCACTTCTGATAAAGATATTAAAACAATTATTTTTTCAGTTGTCTTTTTCAGATCTCAAAGTACGATTTATGAATATATAAGGGTGGCTTTTATCATGCACTTTTATCATGTACCTTGTGAAAGGTTAGTTTTCTAAACTTAGAAGTTTAATTCTCAATGAAAATTAATACAGATGAGAAAGACAAACATTAGTATCAATAGCCTTAATAACTAAGAGAAACACAAATTCAATTTACAGTTGCCAATGTTAAATCGCAAACAATAACAGTTTTGCTCAAGCTATCAGAATAAAAATAAATTTATAATGTGAGCATGAAGACTACAGGAAAAAATCAAGCTGTTATTTATTATGAAATCCTATGTGTACATGCATGCATGCGTAATAACTAGGCACAATTTTATTGAACCTGTGTTGTGGCTTGTAAATGTGATTCAATAAAAATGCATGCCAGAAAAATATTACAAAGAGACAAATTTCAAGCTTCACTTCTTTTTATTTTATTAAGCTTAAACAAAACCCGAGTAAATTAGTAGAAACCACTGGTTAATAATATCATTGTATCATTACTGAATTTACTTTCTGTCTTCTAAATTTGTAAATACATACATTCTATTAAAAGTTAGGCAAACACACTTTTATTCAATCTGACATAAATTTATCCGTGAAGTTTAAGTAAAGGAATGCAAGCTGAGAGATTTATGAAAATGAGCCTGAAACAGTAATCGGCAATACTAGATTACAAAAGACAGGTATATTTCACATTTTCAATTGTCTTTTTCAGATCTTAATTCATGATTTGCGAATAGATGAAACCATGAAATATCAGTGATATCGAGAAATGTAAGATTATTTTAGTATTTTCACTTGGGAATTTACCAGCCACAATTTTCTCTCACAAAACTGTCATAAAGCATAAAATAAGCAGCTCTCTATAAGTGCAAATGAATTCTGCAATAAAATTTGTCTATTCCTATCTTTGTTTGTGAAACCATATCAATTCATGGACAGGTGTTATAATACTTCTATACATATCTTTCTCTCATGTGAATATGTTTTTACCTTTATATAATCCATATTATTATTATTATTATTATTATTTGCAATTTTATATATAAAGAGAAAGTTTTCTATACGAGCAAGAAGTCCTTTCCCACGAAAATGATGATCTTTGGTCGGATGTTCAAATTGAGAACTTTTCAGCACTCCTGATAGATAGATAGATAGATAGATAGATAGATAGATAGATAGATAGATTGTTGAACTAGAAAACACTGGATGATGACTGTCAGTTTCATTAGAATATGCCAAATTTTAAACAGGCACAAACACACACTCTCTTTCACCCCCACCCCTACACACACACACACACACACATATATATATATATATATGTTGAGTCTTGCCTTATTTTTAGTTTTTCTTAATTTTTAGAAAACTAAAGAAGAGATTCACAGAAATATTTTCATTATTAATGTTCAAACTATTTAAACTATTTCACATAATATGTATTACATTGTATTAAACTAAATGTCATTTACAGTGTGGCAAGTTTTAGTAAACTTACCGGATTATCTGTTTCACATTATTAGCCAGGTTACTGAAACTCAAATAAACGTTATGTTGTACTTACAAATTATAATTACATTATGTGAAAAAAGTTTGCAAAGATGTCTTAAAAAAAAATTAAAAAGCGTCATTATAATTAAGACATTGCTACAAATACAACATTAATGAGAAAGGTTTCCACCATGTTTTGAATGTAGTTTTAGAATTTGATCATCTTGTGAGCTTATGTATTTCCGATTATGAAGCAGACAACACAGCATCCGGAATAGCATTTGAAAGTTCCTTTTTACTGCTAAATTGCTTTCCGCTAATTTTCCGTTGTTCTTTGGAATGCTCCACAAGATCTTAATCAGGTTATGGTCGGGTGAACAAACTGATCATTTCATCAGTCAAAACCAGTTTTATTAAGATGATCATTAGTTTTCTTCGCTAAATATGAAGTATTGTCAGGCATAAAAATTTTCTTCTTCCTGAAAGCGTTTTGCTTCTTATGAACCATGGTTCTACGTGTGCCTTCAAAGTTTATATCATGTTAACAGATTTTTGTGATGGACTTTTAGGCGGTGTATATTTATAATTTTGTCCCTAAACATCGTAAAACCTCCGCCTTGTGAAGAATTTCTGCCAGTAGTCACACCGCTTTTGCTCCACCGTCTGTTCCATTGATACGACATTCATAGGTAAAAAGAACGGTTTACGAATCGTTTTCCTGTACGCTTTTGCTCATTTCATAAAAATTTTCTTTTTAAAGCAAATTTCCTTTTTCCTTTTAAAGGAAACCTTGTCCCAATATTTTGTGGTTTTCAATAATTTCTCGCTCACAACATTTCAACATTTAATATATTGACAAAAAATATTTCTAACTTATCTCTTGATAGGGGAGATATACGGTAATAGAGCGAGATAAAGTCCTCATTTTGTCTTTATCCAACCTGCACTGAAATCTTCCATAAGCATTTCAACAAACGCCTTTACATTTCAAGGCTGCCTACTAAACTGTTTTGCAATTTCTGTTGCCATTTTACTTTTTGCAAGCTCTGAAGTTATTAAACATTTCTCTTTATCCTCCAAATCAGCTCAACAACTGATTTTAAAGCAATGTGGCTCTTATTTTGAGATTTCATATAAATGGCTACTGTTTATTTGCACAGAATGAACCGGTTTTCATTCCAACTGCATGGATATTACCACCATTCAGGTATTAAATTCCAATAAGTACCTATTTTATGTAGCGATAAAAAGTTACTTTATAATGTAAGACGCCACAGGATGTCCAAAATATAAATGTAAGTAGACATAGCAGTTTGTAGATATGCAAATGTACTACTGTTTACTTACATTGATATCTTGACCAACCTAGGAACTTTCCACCTGACCCTCGTATATATGTATATATATGTGTGTGTGTGTGTGCGAGAGAGAGAGAGAGAGAGAGAGAGAGAGAGAGCGAGAGAGAGAGAGAACTAGTAGTCACGGTACGGTAACATAGTAACTTTTTGGGTCTTGGATTGTGTGTGTGTAGTGGTATATAATTTGGCGTCAATTCTCTTTTTGTTCTGTTTAATGGAAATGGATGATGCTGGAAGTAATAAGGATAGAATACTAACTCCCATCACATTTCTCAAATAGAAAAGATTTTCTTATCACAATGTTAAAAACAGACAAGATAAAAATGTTTGGAATTAATAAGTACAAGATTTCACTAATATCAAAATAGAAAGAAAAGTGATACAAGTGTTAATAGACTAGTCGTTATTCTTTTTCGGTATATAGAAACAGTTGAAGAAAAAATTCTTGTTAAGAATTATCTTTAAATAAGAATCAATGAGAAGACGGAGATGTTACCTGTATTTTGATTCTATGTGTAAATAAGGGGAAAATGAATAAGGGGAAAATGAATAAGGGAAAAATTCTATAGTTCAGGAAAAATCAGTAAAGAAACAGTTAAATTAAGAAAAAAATTGTCTCATAAAAATAAATGATGTACACATCATATTTGCGGAACCTTCTTAAAAATAAAGAAGAAAACATTTGTAAAGAATATATTCATAGGCAAACCAAGGCTAAGAATAAGAAAATAAGTGAAGAAAAATATTGAACATTCAAAGGAAAAAGGAGTGAAATAGTATATTTTATAGAAAAACATCTTCTGAAAGAATTCATTAATTGTAAATTCTGATTTTGTGTGTCCATCAAAATATGAAGGAATGACTCTCCCAAATAGGCAGACATAGATGCGTGTGCGCGTGTACGGACACACAAAAAACTAAGGAAAATTCTCGTATCAGAAATGAAAAGCTTATAGACATTTTAGATGTATTTAAAAACAATTCTGTTAATGCATTTTTTAAAAGTACTTAACATTTGAAAAATATACTATTATATTTCCGTTCATTATTCAAAAGAAATATCAGTTTAAGAAAAATACATTTAAATTCTCAAAAAAAGAAAAAAAAAATTATTGAGAAGACATCAAATCTATCACTAATGTCCTTAATTTTATTAATTTTTAATAGAGCAAGTTAATTTAAGAGTTTAAATAATTAAAAAATATGTTCAATGTGGTTTTTCGCCGAATGAAAAAGTTTGTTACATCTAAAACAATCCTCAAGTTATTATGCGTTCGGTTTGATGACATTATTATATGATAATCCATAAAAACAACTGAATACTCAAAGATTATGAAAACGTCACATGGTTTAAAATCTATTTCAAACTTCATTATTTCCATACAATCATTAAATGTGAGATTTTTATTCATTAATAAATACTCACATATACTTGAGTTGACATACATTTTTGTCATTGCAATCGTGCAAAACTTAGATTAAAACAAAGATTATCCTTAACACACACACACACACACACACACACACACATATATATATATATATATATATATATATATATACATACATACATACATACATATACATATATACAGATGTGATGTATAATATATATGTGTGTGTGTGTGTGTGGACACTGAGGTCAACAATGAGTGGTGCCAGTCTGTTGCATACTTGAACGCAATATATATATATATATATATATATATATATATATATGGATATATGGATCATGTTTCTCTTTTTCTTTATGTGTGAATTGGTATGAATGTTTGGGATAGATAGATAGATAGATGGATAGATAGATAGATAGATAGATAGATAGATATTTATTTTTTTATAATAACGATCTTTTGCGGCAAAGTTAAATTTATTTTCACATAATAATCTTTCGTTATATCTAAATTAAGAAATGACAAATCTGATTAGACCATTCTATGCCTAAAATTAGAAGACGTTCATTAGGCTGTTCTACTCTGCGTGCTCTGGTGTCAGTATGAGTTTCAATCTTCGTATTTATGTTACATAATGCACATGGTTAATAGTTAGTAATTAAATAAAGAGATTAAATCATAAACTACCGTACAACATTCACTATGTATATTATCTTCTCTGTGTGTGCTGATGACTGCATATGTGTTTGTGAAATGGAAATTTAAGTGATATGCTTAAATGCTAAATAGTATATGAAACTCAATTATAAATAAATGTTACAATAAATAATTTTTTAAAATTGCATGCGAGTTATTTAAATTACCTGCCGAAAAATGTTTTCTGTGTGTCCTTCTCATCATTTCCAAAGTATCGATCATCATCTCTTTGTCGTCTACAATTTACAGTCGAAACAGAGAACAGAAAGAATACGGACAAAATGCTCAACAGGGGAACAGTCCACCCGTTAAAAGCCATTTCTGTCTTGAATTACTATTAGACAGCGTAAATTCCGAACTTTGCTTCACAATTCCGTTGTTATATATAATGTTGATGCCGATGAATTGCTAGGATCGGTCCGAACTCCTCGAGCTGCAGCCACAAACTCAGAAATAAAATCTGCTAGCCTGTTTTTATCACTTCACAAGAGTTTTGTTTTAGTGTTTTTGGGATTTAACTGATTTTCCTCCCACTTCTTTCTCTTTCCAGACCTTCTCTTTCTGCTCTATTACTTTGACTTCTTCATCATATTTCTCCTTCCCGCCTATGTCTGTCACTGTTTTTCTAAACGCTTGGCATAGATTATTTTCTCACACTAACGTTTTGCTTATTTTTATCAGTCTTCTTGCGCTTTGCTCTTTCGCGAATTTTCTCTACTCCAACCTCTCTTCAGCACTTCCCTTTTCCTAAATGCCACAGTTGTTTTCCGCTCTTCTGATAATGACACTGACCGAACAGTTCTGTTTCAGAGTTTTAGAAGCTTTTCTTTAAAGTTTTGAAACGGCTAAAAAATCAAGGATAACTGAGTCGGAAGAAGAAGACGTTGAATTTGGCACAGAACCAGAGACTTGCAAATATTTTTTTTTTTTTTTTTTTTTGACGATTTGAAAAAAATATTTGCCTGAAAAGGAGAGAGGTCAAGGCGAAGGCGGCAGGAAGAAAACTAGATCACAGTAAACTGAGCCATGTGAAGGAGAGGAAGAAGGGAGAAAAGTGGCCCACCTTCCCCTGGGTTAGACACCCCGATATTAACTTCGTCTACCCGATGACATTTCGCTTCCCTTCTTTGTTGATTAGTAATCACCCAATAAAGCAGCCAATCAGCTTTTAGCTCAATTTCAATTGCTCTAAAATGTTCGTGCTTATCAGTCAACACATGTGTACCAGAATATTCCAGAGTGCATCTTTTATATAGTCATATATTTGTAACCGATAATAGTATTATATTTATCTTTATAGAATGAATCAAATAGAAAAAGAGAGAAATAATGAAAATGTATAACGCAATTTAAAATCTAAATATATTTAAAGAAACAGATATAGCGGATTAATCTATCATTTACGTATGTCTTCATGTACCTATGAACAATTTTATTTATTAATGATCAAACAATGCGTGCGTGATTATCTTCTCTCCTTTAAAAATTGAATGCATGAATATTTCTATTTAATAAAATGATTGTACAGAATAACAACAACTAGTAAAAAAAAAAAAAAAAATGAACCTGTTGCTTCTTGGAAAGAATATAAACTAATCGGTTTAACTTTTCCAAAACAGGTATATCAGCATAACTAGAAAGTTTTCCTGAAATTAGAACCGATATCTTACAACTACAAAACTCTAACACCAACATGCCAGCATATATTTTTTGTGTTTAGGAATTAGTTAAAGATGTCTTTTTAATATCACATTTAAAATCATCTTGATGGCTGATTTAAATACAACTATGCACATGCTTTAGAATGGCCATTAGGTCGATAACAATTCAAACAATTCGAAATAGAAAGATTAGATTATTGTTGCTATGAACTCGGATTTTCTGCTTACTTTTTCATCTTCATTTTATTCTATATGGCTGCCTTGCAATTAAAGACATTCGGCTTTGTGCATTTAAGTAATTGACACAATTCAGTGAGCAACGAGTGCAGTCATCTAAAAAACAGTTCTTCAGAAATATCTTTTTTTTAATTACAGGAGTAACATTCACATCAAATTGGTTCAGTAGATTTAAGACAAAAGCTGTCGTTCGCCTATAAGCACAAAAGAGACAATTCTACAATTGATTTAGATTATTTTAACTCATTTATCCATCAAAAAATAACGAAAATATTTTTTTTTATTTTGTTAATATTTTATAAGTACAACGAAATTATAAATTAAATATTCATTTATCTAAGAGTTAAAAATAATAGCGAAATAAGACAAATGAAGATAAAATTTATGGTGTTTCTTTTGTTCATGTTGAAATAAAAGAAAATTCTATTTCCACTACGTCATCAGAAAAATCTTATATACTAATTCAGGTAATTAATGTGTAATTCGCTCACCTTTGTGTAATGGAGATATTTGGTAACGTAGAAAAGTGTTACACACACATACAGCATATGTGTGCGCGCGCGAGTGAGAGAGAGTAAAAAAAATTATATGTGGATTTTAGTAGCAGTAATCTATGAAATACAGATGTAAGTCTTTTTAAATATTTTAGTCCTTCTGACAACATTTTAACGATGAAAATTGCATTCTTTGTTACATTATTTTGAACAAAGCCAAATTCTGCTACCGAGACCTATTAATTAGAATCTTAATTATTAGATTTTTAAGCAACTCATCAAGCTAAACGGAGTTCATATTTATTCAAACCTGGTTTCTTTGACAATACTATGAAAATTGATACCCCTTAGATCAAGTGGGTATCTTATTGTTTATGTCATTAATCATTTGAGTAACTCTCTAATTCCATAAATCACATCTCTATGAAAATTTCATTCCGTTCTGTTACTTCATTCCTTTTCTTCTTGATTATTGCTGATATTAATTCAGATTTTAGTATCTCGCGTTGTTCCATAATTTGATATCTTCTAAACTTCTCTCTTTTGTTGTCATGAAAGAGTTCATTGTTATACAAATTTCATTGTTGTAGCATCTTTTCTTTTTTTTCCACTGTGATTGTTCCCAGAGTATTTCTTTCATTTGCTATTTCTTTGAAGTTTTTGTGCATATCAGTTGCGTCTGTATATTTTTATTTATTTATTTTATTTTTTATTTTATTTTTTATTTTATTTTTTTTTCACCTTTCAGTCTCTGGACGTTTTCATTTTAGAAATGAACGTCTTCCATTTAGCCTCTTTTGCTTATTTGCACTTATCGCTGATGGATTGATTATTCCTTACACGCTCAACGTCATTTCATGGAATCATTTGCTACGTCCTCTTCATTACATCAAGAATTTTAGCTGTCATCCACTTCTCTTGTCTTTCTGTCTTTTGTTTTTGCCACGAGTGCTTATTTTAAGGTGATCCACTTTGAATCCTCTCAAATGTTCAAAAAGCTTCTAACTTGTTCTTAACTCTAACTAGACATGATTGTTTAGGCATTGCTTTGGGTTTATTTAATTTTCATAGACTTACCGTTAATTCGCATATAACTAAGAAGTTATCACTCCCGAATTCAGTGCTTTGATCTATTTTAGAATGCAAAATTGCATTTTTAATTGTTTGTTCAAGGTTAAGTAACCTAACTGGTTCTTGGAGTTTCCTCCTAGCCTTTCTGAAATCCATAACTTTCTTGATTTTTTCTTTAAACCAATAGTTTCTTATTATTTGACTATTAATTAAACTTCTTTTAATCTGTGTCCTTTGTGTAATACAATTTCTTGCTTCCTTTTTCTTTGATGTAATTCTATTTATTTGTTAATTATTTTTTTAATATATAATACTTTGTTCCTGTTATATCGTATATTTAAAGTAATTCTTCGAACCTACATAACTGCATTTAATGCATTTACCTTCTAACTGATAACTGATTTTGATAACTATCGAATCTTTTAAAAAGGGAAGTTATTTAAGTATCAACCTCGAAAGAAGAAAACATTGGAACTTTGTTCCTCGATCTTCCTGTAACTGGATAAATAAATATTTCTTTCTTTCTTTATCCATTTAACTTGTCCAACCACCTGAACAGAAATAGGGGAGACTTTAGCTATAAAAATCTGAAAAAATAGTTCCTCTTTTAAGCGGCGCCAATTTGCCAAAAAGACGAGGCATTTAACCAACTAAATCGGCTTCGAACGCATATGTGTGAGCTCTGCGTCTCCTTACCTATTCTATTAGATTGGTGCAAAAATAATGTCGTTTTCTCACATATGTTAGTTAATATGTGAGAAAACGACATTATTTTTGCACCAACCTAATATTTGTCTTTTTTTCTTCTTTTGGCACTAAACTGGATTGGTAGAACCTTCTCCTAAGTATTTATGGAGAAATTATTCTTCCGGTAATAAGTTTATTTTCATTTTCTGCTCGATTCTACTTTGATAGGATATAACGCAGCTTATACGAAGTTCAAATGACCGTTCTCTAACTAACCCACCACTTTTACTTTCAAAGAGTTACGAGTAGATAAAACCACGTGTTAGCCATATGGACAAAGCGAGAAAACGTGTAAAAATATAAAAAGGAGATTTCTCCTTTTTATATTTACACTTTTTCTGTCATTTTTAAGCAGGAACAATCCGCTGGTAACAGAAAGAAGACTTGTGAATAGAAGGTTCTGTCTAATAGACGACTCAAAAGAAATACCAACAGATACTACACTGATCCGAATTGTAAAGAGGACAGAATTGCGATGCTTGAGAGTCTGTCTATATTTCTGAGATGAGGTATTATGTACATTATTTACATTATTCGGACTATTGTTCTCATCTTTGTCGCCATATTTATCACAACGTTTCGGCCGTTGTACGCTCCGGCCTTCTTCAGGTGGTTGTTATTTCGAACTGAACCCTTTATTTCGCTCACTGGGGTAGACTGTTCTAGTTCTACGTGCTATGTTTGATGGATGTCAGTTATCAGTTAACTCCTGCTAATTTCCCTCTGAAAGTTCTCCACTGCCGTAAGCGGGTATTGAACTCACACTCTTTGGGTCCTGTCACTGGATCTAACCAACGCATTTATCCACTGTGCCATGTGTCTGGGTATGAATTTCTGGGTATTATAAACCTAATGTCTTCAGCAACCATTTTTATCAGTGCTCATATTGCAATTTTTTGCTGTTATCATTACATGCTTTTAACCACAGCTCATATTGCAACTTTGTTATCATTGCTTTTCTCTGGCACTCCTTATTACTGGTTCCCATATTGTATTTATTTCTATGCTTGGTTGGCTCAGGAGATTTTTGTGGCCTAGCATATGTGCTGATTCCTTAAGTTTACGAATTTTCCAATGGTGTTCCTTGTCTATGATCTCAACATGATCCCACAGAGGGCGGTGATCTCCCTTCTCTCTCCATATGTGGTCAGCCACGGCTGATTTTTCTACTTCCCCTCGCGTTACAGCTTTCTGGAAACGACTAGAAAAATCTATTATTTAACTGAGAGACTGATAGCCTGACCAACGGAACAAATGAAAGTCTGAATGCCGGCATTATGTTCGAGAGAGAGAGAGAGAGAGAGAGAGAGAGAGAGAGAGAGAGAGAGAGAGAAGAGATTTCTATATTGTCAGAAATTTTGTCCAATATGTTACAGGCCTGAGAAGAAGGTTAACAATAAAGGAAAACATGATTGATAACATAGTGCAATAAAGAAAGTTGAAATCACATGAAAGAATTATCCGGGGAATCAAGAGACAATTCTCTTGCTATAGGATTATTTTCCCTGATGTAAACATCAATGCCATGTATATGTATCTTAGAATATTTTCGACAAAGATGAAAATTGACTGGAACAGAGAATTCATTGGTAGCGATAGAGTTTAAATTAGTTTCGCAAAGTGCGAAAATATTTGGAGAAAGTTTCAAGAGAAAAGATCAAAATTGATACGAATATTAGAGAAAAGGTTGAAGGGGGAATTTCTTTTTTGTTCACCGGTTCACTCGTCTTTCTTTTCGTTGTCATAAGATTTTGTTTTAAGAAAAAAAAAAATAATTATAGTCGTGATAGAAGAATTTAAATTAGTTTCAATAGAAGCAAGAAATTGAAAAAGATATCATTCATATCTAAGAAAGATAGGTTGAGGGGGTGATTTTTTGTTTACTGGAATTGTCATATTTCTTTTCATTGTACCTGTCATGAGAGAATTTTGTTTTAAGAAAAAGAAAACCGCAAAAGGTCAAAATAATTATAACTATCTGTCGTCTATAGCAATACAAACTGGTCAAAACGTGGCTACGACTAAAGCATAATGTTGCCACAGAGTTGCCCAGCGGAAATACATGTAGGGACACCAACCCATCGGTGACGTGGCACTACAAATACCGCGATATTATGCGAGTCTTGAGTAGAGCAGCCTCTCTAAGCGCAACAAAAGAGTTCAGGATCTTTACTTCCAGTCGGATGCAGCAACCAGAAAACTGCCAATCCAGTACCCTCATAATGAAATGTCACAGAAACTGACCAGTCAGATCACCAAAAATGACAGTTAAATCATTATGGCCAAGGAAGAAGAAAGAACCGGCAAATCATATCCTAAACAGGAAACAAGAGATAAACCTCTACTCCTATTCAATAAACGTGAAAAGAGTATCAGTCTGGCGTTAGGTGAACCTATCGACTTCTATTAGCCTCTTCACAGCACAGGAGGCTGGACATCATCTCTAGATAGGTTACCAAAAAGGCTTTAGACTCCTCTCAGGCCAAAGGGAGATTAATAAATTATCAAAACCTCTCTGGATTTTACCCCAGGAGTTGAAATCAAACGAATATTAACATAAAATTAGATTACTTAATCAAGTCAAAATTAATAAAAATTTAAAGTTTAAATACACGCAGCCCTCCAGCACAGAAACACACGCTTGAGCGCGCACGAGAACGAGCATACACACATATATTTTAGGCTAGACATCGCAATAAAGACTTCGTCGTCAAATGGACCACTTATTCTTACTAATATCATAATTTCTGTTTAAACGATGAATAATAAAAATCAATCAATAAATATGAAAAGAATATATATATAAGATTATTGGTAAATATATATAAGATGTTTTTATTATTGTTATTAAAACTGTTTGAATGATAAATAATAGGGGGAAATCACCTATTAAAAAAAAATTAATCAGAAATAACCAAAGAAATAAATGTTGCAATTCGAAAGTTTTACTTACAAATTCTTACAAATACAAATTTTAAAAAGTTAGGGGATAGAATGTGGTATAGTCATGTAGTTTAACATGACACCCATTTCTGGCAGTAACACACCGTAAGGCAGACCACTGTAAACAGTTGAAGGGTTTTTCTCGAGGATTCGTGACTCGGAAGCAGCCAGAATTACATTTGCTCCGGCCTTTCCTCTGAGGGAAAAAACCAGCACCATATATATATATATATATATATATATATATATATATATATATATATATATATATATATTATAATTATAATTTTATCATATATACAAAATATATATATATATATATATATATATATATATATATATATATATATATATGATGATGATGATTGTCCATCTCGGTATTTTGTGTGTGTGTGTTTTACATTCAGAATTGTATTATTTCCATCATTTGTACCAAAGCTAATGCTCTGCTGTGAGCCCGTAAACGATTAAGACCAGCTTCACTTTTACAAGCTCTCTTACACATGTAGCAAACATAAAGTTTGCCTGTGATACCTATTTTGGAAACTTGCCTGTCTCTATGTACAATCATTTGATGTTTCAGTCCCGCAACAGACTTACAAAGCTCATCACAAAACTCGCACAAGTAACCTACAGGTTTTTCTGGTAGAGTTGCAGTCACAGGAGTTTGTACCTAACCTCTCTCGTGTGATCTCACGTAACAGTCTAAACTAAACACCGAAAGGGTAACTTTTCCATAAATACTGCAAGTGGGTTGGAGTGGAATAGCTCTGGGACAGATTCTATTTCTCCTTTCTAAATGGTATAACGTTTGTTGGAATGCTCGATTCTCTTCTGCTCAAAATTGTTGCAATCTTTTCCCACTATAAAAGTCTTTAGGTTACATCCTTGAATCGGCTCGATTACTTTGTAACAGCTTATCACAAAAAAAAAAAAAAAAAAAAAGACACTTTTGGGAAATCTGTCATCCCCCATGCGTGTCTGTGACCTGTTGAGCACTTTTGATTACGGAGAATTAGTTTTGTGCGCTAAAGGATTTTTGTGTACAGGCACTACTGGTGAAAATGCTCTAAGACCTTAATGTGCTTGAGCATCAGCTATGTCGATGGAAGACAAAAAGGTTTATCTCAAAACGATAAACCTTTTTGACAGGACTGATGCTAACCTCCAGGAGAATGATTTATCCCACCTTCTCGGACTAACGTTTTCTGCTGACATGAAGTGGAAAGATTATATTGAATCAATTGCTAGGTCCGCTGCTAGGAATATTGCTTCACTGTGTCGCGCCACACAATTATTCTATACAGATTATATCTGTAATATTTATAAGTCTACCATTCGTCTATGTTTGAATATTGGTGTCACATCTGATGCGGTGCTTCTTCTATATATTTAGATATTCTTGATGAATTACAAATAAGAATCTGTTAGGTTATTGGTTAACGTAACGTAGCTTCCCTATACTTTTCATGGTAATTTTTCTGATGAACTTTCCTCTGTGGTACCTAGACTTTATGAATGTAAGCACATTACTGAATTGGCGGCAAGTTCTCATCATTTTACAGTTGAAATGGCTAGATGTGACCGTAAGTTTTATGCCAACAGTTTCTTCTCTCGTACTTCTCGTGTGTTGAACTATTTTGCAGCTTTTTGCTTCTCAGTTAACTTTGATTTTCAAAAATTATATGCAAGGTCAATAGCTATGTTTTGTCTTATTAATTCCAGTTCTTTTATTGTCTCACTTCTTAATAGTGTTTTGTTCTCATATTCACTCATACTCCGTAATCCCTTGCATCTTAGTGGCTTTATTGCCTTGCTTGAGGTGATATAACAGAAGATAGCAGGTTAAACTTTTCATAGTTGAAGAAATGAACATTTCCCTGGGATCATATTATATGAGTAGCTGCTCCATCTGTTTTAAAGATATTCTGCGCTATTTGCTTTAGAACTTATTTTACTAATCCCATATGTTTTTGTTTATTTTTGTCCTTCTTGTAAGGAAAAGATTGCATTCCTCTTTTACTTCATTAGAATTTAACAAAATTTATACAAGTTAAGACATTTAATAATCTATCACTGTTACCTAAATATTAACTTTAATTAGCATCATGTACTTTTTACTTGCGTAAACTACAGTTAATCCCTGAAAATTCCACCCTTCTACTTACTCTGAAGTTTCATTAATCTCACCTTGGCCCTAGAAAGTAAGTACTCTTATTTCCAAAAGAGAAACTTTGTCGAATGGTAGGTGACTACACTAGCTCCCCGACTCCACTTTATCTGGTACGAGGAGGGTAGTTAGCAATCCTATAGGATGAAAAATAAAACTTATTGAAGGAAGGAAGAAACTCTCAAGGAATCAACGACCAGCTAACCGACAGCGCAAAGCACAAAGGAGGAGATCGATTACTTTTACAACTCTCTGGACAACGGCAAGACCCTAATGTAAATCACAAGAAATCACTATCATCATGGGAGACCTGAATGCCAAGGTTGAAAAAGAACGATACGGTAAAATAGTTGTCAAAATGGTACTAGGGTCCCGGAACGAGTGCGGTGAAAGATGGGCCAAATGGTGCACAGCAAACAATCAAATGTTGCAGGAGCAGCCAAAATAATTAAGGCCATGGGAGGAGACACGAAGAAACAGATTGATTACGTAACTATCAATAAAATTTCAAAAACGCAGTTTTGCTCTATCAGTTCCTGATTTTGCTCAACGCCCCTCCTCTTTATTCATAAAAAGGTTTTTTTCTCAATACTCGTAAAGTCTTTTTGCAGTTACATATTATGTAACTAGATTTTTAAATAGGTATTTGTACCTATTGTTATGGTATTCTTATATTATGTATACTTTCATATGTAGCACCATAAAAGTATTCTTTTCCATTTTAACCCATTTTAATACTATTAAATTAAGCCAAAATTATCATATAATTTTAGAATTTTCTCGAGTGTTCATGTTTTCTGTAGAATAATCTAGAGGGACAACTAAAATGTATAAAAGCGACTCATTTCCAGAGTTAATTACCCAATTCAGTCAGTCAGTTAATTAAGTTTGAGTATTAACATAATTTTGAATTGGCATATGATTTAGTGAGTAATTTTTTCATCGTGATTTAATAGTTGATTTAATTAGACGTAATTTACATTGTGCCTACTCATCCGTGTTTCTATTAGGTTGGTGCAAAAATAATGACGTAATAATGTCGTTTTTTGACGTATTTTTTAACGTCAAAAAATGACACTATTACATCATTATTTTTGCACCAACCTAATAGTTTAATTTCATAGATTGTAAGTACCTATTTCATTAAGTTCCTATTATAAGTTCCTATTTAACCAATTTTTGTGTTTATATTTCAGATTTTATTAAATGTATATGAATCAAGGGCTTTGAATACCTGCAGAACAATCAAGCAATAAGTCATTAAGCACGAGGAAGTTCAAATACAAAAACAACCCTGATTCCTTTCGTTTTATATGTGGAAATTTTACTCTTTCAACGAGCAAATATAACTGACTTCGTAAAAAGAGCTTAGTTCATTTTGGCATAAAACTGTGGGACCAAAATAAATCGTGGGCTTCACATAAAGCCGGCACTATATGTATTGAAAGACTGCGACATTGAACGAAGGGTTTGAATTCAAAAATACCTTTTGAATTTCCTATGGTAAGTTTATGATTTCATAAACCTGCATAATTTAATCACTTGTATACTGTACCTTACCTAAATGTAACTTATAGAAAATGAAGTATGAAAATAAGTATCTCAAATATTGCATAAGGTTGAAACACATAGAAATGTTAAGTCTTTGGGTGATAACTTTTGATAAAATTCATAAAAACAAGTCTCTTGTCGCTTTTTTAACATTTTAAAATTTTTTCCATATCATGTGTGGCAAGAGCCTACTAACGACGAGACCGATTGCTACTTTTGCTTTGTCAAGACATTGGATTTCACTGTGAGAAATAAACATTGTATCGAGTACCTAAATTTTGGCACCGCGATACATGTGCTACATTCAAATGAGATCCCCATTCTAAAATTTAAGGGGCTGCCAACGCAAGAATTAGTTGAAGATGTTCCTGAAAATATGTTTCTGCATAGTTATGCGATCTAAGGAATCAGACACCGATTTTGAACCCAGCGTATTTGAAAGTTAAAACGACCCAAAAAGTTTAATCAGGTCAGTTGAATGATCTTGTAAGGGGTCTAAATTTGCCAAAAAAAAGGCTGCGAAAATCTTAGCTTCAAGACTTAAAGAGAAAAAACTTGCTTACTTCAAAGACATACATTTCATTTTACAGAAAAAGAGAAGAACTTTTTAAATATTTTAAAACAGAGGATAGTTTAGTATATTGCTGAGACACACCTTGCTTGTTAAGGAAGATGGCGATTGAGTCTTACGATGCAAATGATTGGCGCTTGGTTTTAGCCAGTTTGAAAAAGTGTTTGATGTTACATAATAGTGTTGCTCGATACCGATTGGTCACTCAACAAAATTAAATTAAAAGTATGAACATATAGAAAAGGTTTTAAATCTTATCAAATATATGGAGCACCATTTTTAGACTTAAAAACGGTTAATCTTCTGCTAGAACAACAAGGAGGACATGCTACATTTTTCTGCTTCCTTTGCTTATGGAGCAGCAGATCCAAGGAAGAACATTATTTCAAACAAATCTGGTGTGCACGAATATCACTTACTGTCAGAGAAAAAAACACGTAATTAATCCACCTTTAGTGTGCAGATAAAATCATATTTTCTCGTCTGCATATCAAAATAGAGCTTGTTAAATAATATGTAAAAGCTTTTAGATACGAACGGCGAGTGTGTTTCAAATTACATAACTTCAAAATAGAGCTTGTTAAATAATATGTAAAACTTCAAAAAAGCTTTTTAGATACGAACGGCGAGTGTGTTTCAAATTACATAACTTCAAAATAGAGCTTGTTAAATAATATGTAAAAGCTTTTTAGATACGAACGGCAAGTGTGTTTCAAATTACTTAACTTCAAAATAGAGCTTGTTAAATAATATGTAAAAGCTTTTAGATACGAACGGCGAATGTGTTTCAAATTACATAACTTCAAAATAGAGCTTGTTAAATAATATGTAAAAGCTTTTAGATACGAACAGCGAGTGTGTTTCAAATTACATAACTTCAAAATAGAGCTTGTTAAATAATATGTAAAAGTTTTTAGATACGAACGGCAAGTGTGTTTCAAATTACTTAACTTCAAAATAGAGCTTGTTAAATAATATGTAAAAGCTTTTTAGATACGAACGGCAGATGTGTTTCAAATTACATAACTTCAAAATAGAGCTTGTTAAATAATATGTAAAAGCTTTTTAGATACGAACGGCGAGTGTGTTTCAAATTACATAACTTCAAAATAGAGCTTGTTAAATAATATGTAAAAGCTTTTAGATACGAACGGCGAGTGTGTTTCAAATTACATAACTTCAAAATAGAGCTTGTTAAATAATATGTAAAAGCTTTTTAGATACGAACGGCGAGTGTGTTTCAAATTACATAACCTCAAAATAGAGCTTGTTAAAACTTCAAAAAAGCTTTTTAGATACGAACGGCGAGTGTGTTTCAAATTACATAACTTCAAAATAGAGCTTGTTAAATAATATGTAAAAGCTTTTAGATACGAACGGCGAGTGTGTTTCAAATTACATAACTTCAAAATAGAGCTTGTTAAATAATATGTAAAAGCTTTTTAGATACGAACGGCGAGTGTGTTTCAAATTACATAACCTCAAAATAGAGCTTGTTAAAACTTCAAAAAAGCTTTTTAGATACGAACGGCGAGTGTGTTTCAAATTACATAACTTCAAAATAGAGCTTGTTAAATAATATGTAAAAGCTTTTAGATACGAACGGCGAGTGTGTTTCAAATTACATAACTTCAAAATAGAGCTTGTTAAATAATATGTAAAAGCTTTTTAGATACGAACGGCGAGTGTGTTTCAAATTACATAACCTCAAAATAGAGCTTGTTAAAACTTCAAAAAAGCTTTTTAGATACGAACGGCGAGTGTGTTTCAAATTACATAACTTCAAAATTTCCAAGTTTAAGTTATGAAAAATTCAAGGTGGGAATTTTCTACGGTCCACAAATAAGAACATTAATTAAAGACAGGAATCTTCTTAATGTCATGAATAGACGCTATAAAAATTCCTGATTTCCATTCGTGGACTTGATAGAATACTTTTAGCGAATTATAGAGCAGATGACTATGAAGAAATCGCAAAAGAATTTGTAAAGGACTAAAAAGTGTTCAGTTACAATATGGGCGTAAAAATGCATTTTTGAATAGCCATCTTGAGCAATTTCCTAGTAATTTTAGGTGATGTAAGTGACGAACAAGGGGAGAGAATCCACCATGATATCAAAATTATGGAGGAACGGTACCAAGGCCGCTGGGTTTCTCACATGATGGCTGATTACTGATGATGCTTGAAAAACAAATAAGCTAGAAAGTTTTGTAAAAGAATTTTTTTGCCACAGTGAAAGCTTCATATCTGTTCGTTTTTTTTAAGTTATTTCTAACCTTATAATATAATTTTACTGTAGTGTAGTTGTTCAAACTACAGTAAAACTTGAAAAGTATTTAACACATGACTTAATTTTTTAGTCTCAATTTTAAAAATCTTGAAAATTGCCCATAGGCTGTTGACAAGAACCTGATAGAACCAAACCGAGTTGAAATTCGTTTTTAGCGCACCCAAATTACCTAAAGTGTCAGATATCATTCAATAAAATACGTGTTCCCCAATGTTGTCATATTAAATTTCAATTTTACCGGAAACATTTTTCTGATAGATTCTCTAGTCCCCCAAAATACGCTTCCTCTTGCCTGACTCCTTTTTTATTTTTATTTTGACTGCATTATTCGATTTTTATCGCTTACGAAGTCCCTGTTTCTATTGTATCTTGCTTATTGATTTTGGGTCCTGTTTGTGTAAGTGTCCTGTCTGTGTAAGTGTCCTGTCTGTGTAAGTGTCCTGTCTGTGTAAGTGTACTGTCTGTGTAAGTGTCCTGTCTGTGTAAGTGTACTGTCTGTGTAAGTGTACTGTATGTGTAAGTGTACTCAACTGTATGTGTGCTGCTCCGTCTCTTACTTCACATTTCTTAGTTTTCCACATTGATTGAGTGTTATTATCTCATAATCTTTTAAAAATCATTTATATTTTATTTATTTTTCTCACCAAATAAACAACTGATGAACACAAGCACAATCTTTTTTATTAGATTTCAAAGACTACATTCTTTTCTTTCTATAATTTCGCAAATGAGCAGCTTGGGTGTAAAAACATTTTAACAAAATCTAGGCCAGATATGAAATGAAGATTTAAGTTTATATTAAAGAAATGATAATTACATATTGTATTTACAAAGTAACGATAATTACTTTTATTCAAAATAATTGATTTTTATTTCACTAATATCTTTTTTTAATAGAAAAATGTTAAAATATGTTTTATACTTTTAACTGTTTTTAAAATTTCAGACAAAAAATAAATGTATCATAAATTTATCAACACTAATACGCTTCTCTATCGTTGCCTGAAAAGTATGCCTTCTTCAAAATATTCAAGGTTTCATGTAACACTGTATATACGCTCCTATACAAAAGCAAAGTGACTGACCTCAAGTATCATACAGACAATTCCGTCTCTCTGTATCTCTCTGTCACACACACACACACACACACACACACTCTCTCTCTCTCTCTCACTCACACTCACTCACACACAACTCACGCACAAATTCATACTCGCTTAAAAATACATATTCGCTAACACAAATGTAAGATATTTATAAAGCGCAATACAACACTTTGATGAAGTTATTTTATATATTCCATCTTATATCAAATGATGGGTAACTTTTATTGAGATTCTGTTGAGGTAAGCAATGAGTTTTTCAGCATATCCCCTTCCATAATCATTTAAATGGCACAAATACAGAGAAAGAAAACAAGGGATATCATAAAAAAGGGTGAAAAAAATTACATTTTGGAAAAACAAAAATATGTAGCAGTTGTAATAATTCAACCTTTGTGAATCATTTTAGAGAATTATATTCTTGATAATTATTTAGTGCATTACAATGCTAAATGAGTATTTTTCTTTTGTTTTCTTTTTATCTGTGGCTTCTTTTTTGCTACGTGAAAAACCAATTTGATCGAAATAGCACGTAACAACCTCTGTGAATACTTGAGGAATTTGGCAAAAGGAAACAAATGTTGTAGTTTAAATCCTGAAACCACATCTTACTTTTTAACTTGGAAAGTGAGAAATATTAATAAAATAGTAATACAATACAGCTGGGCATGTGGTGAAGTACTTATAGAATAGAAGATAGAAATATAGAACTAGAGACAGACCAGAAGGAAATAAGTGTTAATGAAGTTTCCATTTAATTTTAACTGAAGCTGTTATTCGGCATCTTTATATTTAACGTCTCAAGACTTATTTATTTAAGATAACAAAAATATTTCAATCACTTCGTAATTCTTGCTACTCACTATAAATATTTACTCAAGTTTAGCTTACAAGAACACAAGGTTGGTATAGCAGGGGTAGAAAAATCCACATTTGTAATCAAATGAGAATCCTTTAGCAGATTGTTCTAGTTCATTCAATTTGTTTCAATTTGAGTCAATTTTTTAATTATTTGCTTCTGTTAAACTCACTACAACACACACACACATTCTCTCTCTCACACAAACACACACACATACTCATATGTGCATAAAATCACTAAAGAATATTAAATGAATCTTGTCTGCAATCTTTAATAAAAACGTATTTATAAATGCTATCAAAATATACATTATATATATATATATATATATATATATATATATATATAATATAAATATATATGCATTATATATATATATGTGAAAATTTTCTCAGAGTTAATCTGTAGAAAAGACAATATTTATAAATGCAAAAGACAATAGGAAAACTGTAATAGATGCCGAGGCGTTTTCAAGACGAAACGAAATGAATTTATTAAAAAAAGACAAAACAAAATGTCCTTAGCAACTGGAAGAATTTAGAGAACGCTATTTCATACTGTTAACTGAAATTACTTCAATTACTGTCACGTGTGGAGATATTGTTTTTATTGTTGCGTTGATGGATTCAACCATTTTCTTTTGATTTCTTTATACTATTCTGTACGTCTGTTTGGCAGAGTAGTAATTCTGTTAAGAAAGGTGAAATAAGGAAAAAGCCTGGGCGTAGATTAATATTTGGGTAATATTCAATGGCGGCACTCTCGAGGATTTTTCTTCTGAGTGAGTTATTTTCTTTTTTATGAGTGTAGCAATTTTAAAATAAAAATTGTGGTTGAATTTATTTCTATGTATGACCAGTGCATTGGCTAAGTTGTTTTTGTGAGGTCTCTTTTGTGCTCATAAATGATTTTTTTTTTTTTGTTTTTTTTGGTTTTTTTAAAATTTCTAGTTGCTTCTCCAATATATTGGGAAGAACAGTTTTGGCAATTTATTTTATAAATGCCTGCTTCAGAAATATTATTGCTATTAGTGTTTGAGGATCTGAGCATATCCATAATGGTTTTGGAAGTGTTTTTGACTATTTTAAGATTATTTATATGGGATAGGTTGTTCTGGATAGTGAACGTGACTGAGTTGGTCGGTAGTATTATGTATCTGTTTTCATGTAATTTACTATTGCAGATTATGTTATTATTTTTGTTTCGGTTGTATATTTTGTATGCTTTTCTTCTTGCGTTGTGGATGAAATAATATGGGTACTATAGGTTTTTGCATGCGTTTTCTGTGTATGTTTCTTCTAAATATTGGGGACTGCAAATTCTTAATGCTCTTAGATGGAAACCTATAATAATTCCAGATTTAATTTTAGAAGAGTGGTTTGAGTAGAAACTGATCAGAGCATTTTTGTTTGTAGCCTTTCTGTAAACGTCAAAATTGAGTTCGTTATTATTTCTATGTAATATGATGTCTAGGAACGGAAGAATGTAGTTGGTTTCAGTTTCAAAAGTGAAGTTTATTGTAGATTCAACGTTGTTAAGTTTGGAGAGAAGATCCGTTAAATTGGTGTTTTGTGGATATATTAATAATGAGTCGTCTATGTATCTGAAATGTGAAGAGTTTGTAGGGAGAATATTTTTGAATGGGTGACTTTCTAGAAATTCTAAAAATAAACAAGCAAGAACGGCGGCAAGAGGAGATCCCATTGGTAAACCAAATTTCTGTCTGCAATGTTGGTTATCAAAAGTAAAGAAACATTGCTTGGTAATTAGCTGACCACATTTTTATGATTTTATGTGTAGGTAGAAGTAATTTAATTTTTGCTTTTGTTAGTTGTTTTTTAGTAGATTTGAGCAATTCTCTATGGGGACGTTTGAGTATAGAAATTTTATATCTAAACTAGCTATATATTTGTATGTCTATGTTTTTTTAATTTGTTTTTCTTCCAGTTGCTAAGGGCATTTTGTTTTGTTATTATTAGTTATTTTGTTTAATAAATTCATTTTGTTTCCCCTTGAAAAAGTCCACATCGTTTTACAGTTTTCCTATAGTCTTTTACACACACACACACACACACACACACACACACATATATATATATATATATATATATATATATATATATATATATATATATATATATATTCAAACATATAAATAGAACAGATAACGAATGTCTATTATGTTTTATCATGAGCTTTACCAAGCGTCGTATAATGGCTTTAGTTTCAAGAGAAAATAAAAACAAAAACTGTCCAACATTTGGATATTTCTTTATTATATTGGTCATCGATCTAAGCTTTCAGTTCACATGAGCCATCATCAGAGTGGTTATATGGACATTACAACAGAGATGATCACCATCAAATATGACATCCTGTTGTGTTTACATAGAAGTTAGCTATGCGACGATAACGGTCGCGGAATAGCAGGCGCAGGTCGAAAATTCTTAGTGCAGTTGTATGACGTCATATATGATCATGTGAGAGAAAGAAATGTTATCAACAGAACCATAGGTTTAAATACATTGTAATATGTTGTGACTGGTTTGAAATGTAATTTTGTTGAGTGTAGGTTGCTTCGTTTTAATGTAGATAGTCTCCAATATCTTAAGGTTCTTTTTACTGTGTGTATGTGTGAGTATTGTTGTGTTATCAACTAATATCTGTCTCTTTTAGGCGCGTACGAATAAAGAAAAAACTCCTGCTCGGTGAGTAACAATAATAAAAGAAGAAAGTGTTTATTTACATATACAGAAAAAATAAGGGTAAAAAAAGGACAATTAGGAGAGAAAGAAAGTGAAAAGAGAAAATGTTCTTAACAGAAAAAAGGCTTGCTCAAAATATTTCTCTGAATGCCTAAAGAGTTCTTTAAGCGATTAGAATATTGTTATGGTTCAGATATAAACACTCACAGTTCTTGTAGAGTAGGAAAATTGTTTGCAGATATAGGAATCTTGCAGTTGAGTGAATTCGTAGGTCGACAACAGAAGTCCAGTGGGCTCGTCAGAAGGAGTGGTGAAGGGATGCAACTTTGAATTGGTTTTGAATTGTGGACCGACGTTCGTTCTTGACAACCCTTTAGTAGGTAGTTCTTCTTTGGTTGAAAGAGATTCTGGAGCTCCCTAATGTCGACCTCACAGACGGTGAGCATGATTCTCACTGGCAAAATAGGCAATATTCTCCAAATTTATGGAGTTTTGGTAGGCTCCGATGGATTGTGGACTTTTCCCTCCAAAATCGTTGTACAAATTTCCTGGCCACTCGATTGATCAGAAAACATATTCTTATCTCTGACAAGAATCAGGGCCCTGGGAGCCGGTTTTGAAGGTACTGAAAACAAGTTGAAGTGAAGAAGCTGTGAGGTTTCCCCCAGACTTTATGGCTCCATGGAAAGAATAATGGTGGTGGAATTCCTTTTTATATTTCCACCGCTCTCGTTAGTCAGAAAATATATTCTTATCTCTGATAAGAATCAAGGCCTTGAAATTAAAAAAAGGTTGGAGTGAGGATAGAAAAAATAGCGAGAATGTGAACTTGAAAAATTGTTGTTCTAAAATTAAATTCCTAGAAATACTCAACTTAAATATAAAACAAATAAAGAAAGGAAACAACTTATATAATATCAAAATATTTCTGCTACAGTCCAACGAAAAATCCCCCATCTTTTCAGATCAGTATCTAGCCAAGCAACTACATGATATTCTTATACTATTCTTAAACTATTATTAAAAATTTTAATTAACATATCCATACACACTGTTCAATACAGAACTAACATAAAACAAACAATCAATTATTAATTTCCAAATTATATAAATAACCAACAAAAGAATTATATTCTAGAGTTTTAGAATTGTAGTGATTTGTCTTGAGACTTCTTTATTTTTTCTTATTTCCCATGTGGCCAGCTGATACAGCTCAAATATCCAATAAATTTCTTTACCATTTTCATTTGCTATCATTTTCACCAACAATACAGAATCCTCACAACGTCTCTTTTTCTCTCATCAATGGCAGGCAGCATCCTGCTAGCAATGAGTCACGTTCTACTGTTAGTGAGTCTGGTCTATTTTAATATGAGAAAAGGATGCAGCTCGCCTCCCATCGGTCCTGGCATTCGGTCAAGGACGACAAATTTCCCATTTGCCCTACCCATCCCTATGACCGATGTAACTGTTAGCTTCACTCAGTCACTTACTAACTCACTCAATCATCCACTCACTCACTCTATCACAACAATCTTTAAAATGACAACTAGAAACAAATTAGGTGAGTTTTAACTGCTCGATGTGACACTCTTATGTAAGAATCCAAGCGAGACGGTCTTATTATGAGTTTTTTTTTTTTACACCACTCATTCTTCCACATTTAAAAAAAGAAAGAAAGAAAGAAGTAAGCTTGTATCGTTTTTTGGTTTTGTATGATCTTTTTAATTCCCATCAGACATTAAAACTCCGATAATAATTTAGGCGTCAGATGGAATTCAAAAAATAACTTTTAATCTTTTATTTCAAAGAAACGTAATACATATGTAAAAAGAAAAATAAATAAAATTAATAAATAGAAATAAAAAATATATATCAATTAAAATAAAATAGAGGTAATATCTGAAATTGCTGGATCAGTGAATTTCTTCTTTTTTTCTTATCTCAACAACATATTTCCAATAAATTTAATCGAATTGTACGATTTGGTATCAAAGCGTAAACATTTATCAATTATTGTCTCTTAAAAAATATCAGTTTTCAATTTCTATAGATAGTACATATCAATTAATTTGTTCTGTTTTGTTTGGGGTTTTTTTTGTGGGGGGGGGGTCGCAATTCCCACATACATTACTAAGAGACGTCCTGAGATCTTACTGGCATTCAAAAATACAGCCTATCATGAAAAACTATTCATGGGTTTTACAAGTGATTTTTTTAATCACGATCATAAATTGTTCAAAACTTGCTCAAAAATGATTTGTCCAATTACAGGCTTACTATATTTACAAACTGGAAAATTTTCAGTTTCTATTATATAGGTTTATGTTCTTGTATAATAAAGAGTTTTCATGACCCAGCGCCCCTTAAGTCTAAGTCTAAGTCTCTCTCTCTCTCTCTCTCATACACACAAACATATATATACTAAATATATAGACTCTCTCTCTCACAGATATATATATTTAAATAAGTTTTTTGTAGTAGTACAAAATTTAAGGATAGCTAGGAATAAGCATAATTTATATGGCATTTTAATGTATATCTTAAAAGCTAAAAACAACTGGTTTCGTACCACCCTTATCAAGTTTATTTCTGAGAAAAATAAACGTGTGAATTTAATTGATATTAATGATGACCAATAGAGTGGGGGAAATATGAATTTCAAGAAAGCTAGACTCCAATAACATTCAGACCCAGTAAGCATTCCCTCTGTTTACTGTAAACAGTTTACAGAGGGAAGGCCCACGGGATCTGATATACAAGGACTAGAACCTTGAGGTGATATGAGGAATGGGACCTTGATAAAGTAGAAAAACGGTCCACCCTAAAATCAAAGACACAATTCCTACAATAGTAGGAATTGTGTCTTTGATTGTGTCTTTGATAACATTATAGTATTAATTAGTTGACATTTCCTGGCATCCGGATTCAAAATCCTGGTGTTGCTTTATTCTCAGATCCAAGGGTTAAGACGTCCTCCCTATGTAGTCGAGTCCACAACTACACTTATATTTATAAATCATTGAATTAACATGATGGCGGGGGGAAGAACATCCTTACGAATGGAAGAGAAAATAGGACGGGTAACAAATATTACCCGAACATTAGCCGAAAAATAACAGCTATTAATCGCACGCGAAATTCGCCTAGCTAAAGACTCACTCTCTGAATCAATAAAGGGAAGACGCAAATAAACTAGACATTTTTTAACAAAATTCAGCTAACCCAATGAAATTTATTGATGACATCATGGATAACAGAATCCAAAACATCCAAAGGATATCCATTTTTACCAAGCGTCATCAATTTCACCGCAAAGAAAGCTATCAGAACAAATCATAAGCGCCCTATAAATTAGGGTCTTAATCAAATTAATTTTTCGTTGACTGGGACAAAAAGAGTCCCAACGTGTATAAAGTCCTGAAAAAGTAGCCTTCCTAAATACAAAAGTCAAAAACTTGCCACTAATCCTATGAACAAGAACATCCAAAAAGGAAAGTCAAGAGAGGGATGGACAGAGTTTAATTTGGTGAGAAACAAGTCGGCTTCAGCCTCATTATTAAAGAGGCAGAAGGTATCATCCACATAACGATGATACATAAGAGGACAATCGATACGAGAAAATAAGGAAGCCTCATGAAACCCGACAAAAATATTCGCTAAAGCTGAACCCAAAGGCGAACCCATCGCTACACCATCGATCTGCCGATACATAAGATTATCAAAACTAAATTCGACAGACGTGGTGGCAAACATCATGAGATCCACAAATACACTCTCAGGAAAATCCGGAGGAGAAAAAGCGGTACGATACAACATATCGCAACACATCTTAATAGTTTTAGACAGGGGAACACAGGTAAACAAGGAGCAAATATCAAATGAACACATGAACCCACCGTCAGTAGAAGAACTACGTATAATTTCAGCAAATGAGAAGGAATCTTTAATACAATAAGTACTAAAGTGCGACAAAACTGGTTGTAGCACTGTCAAGAGCCAACTAGCGACTTTATGCTGGGAAGACCCAATCATGAACAGAATGTGTCGTAAAGGGACATCATCCTTATGGATTTTAGGTAACCCATACAAGCGGGGACGAATGGACCCAGTGGATGCAATTACCTCTGAAATTTCAGAGGAGAGTAAACCACTCTTGACCCACTTTAACAGTTGACAATTTAGATTCAATAGAGGCGATCATGGGTCTCATCTTGACCTAATTTTAAGAATTTAGACGTATCATCAAGTATGTTATACATCTTTGAAATGTAATCCGAATAGTCCAGTAGAACAACACCAGCACCTTTATCAGGTTTAGTAATAACCAGGTTATAATTATTTTTAAATTTACCATATATATATATATATATATATATATATATATATATATACTAAATAAGTAAAATAAAAATATCGATTACCCTCTCTAAAATATCTCCTTAATAGAGATGTATGGTTATTCGACCAAACAGAGACGTATGGTTATTCTAATCACCTAAATCCAAACATACAAAAAAGATGTAGATAGAGTCTATGTTGATGAAATCATAAGTTTTAATGAGAGAAAATGGATATCCATTTTGTACAAGTTCAAAGGAAATGCATAAACTTGTTCAGACATTCATATTCATTCTTTAAGTAAATAGACTTGCTTTAATGTTTTACTGAATCTTTTACAAACACTTTGTATAGGATAATTGATAAAGAATACATATTTTCATGCTGGCTTTTCATTTTATGTAACCAATATGTCACAAAGCAATATTTATCTTGTCAGTATGAGCAAAATACTATAACCATATTAGAAAACGATATCTGCTGGAAAAAAAATAAAAAATAAAAAAATAACACTTTTTATATATTATTTTTGAAAGAGTCATTTGGAATTATTTAGTAAAATATTTAATAATTTTTTATAAGAACAATAACGGCGATTTACGAATTTTTTGAAAAACCTAAACCAACGGTGGAGTAATGGATAGCGGCTTGGACTGGAGAATCAGAGAGTCAAGTTCGAATTCCAGTCTAATCCATTGCATTCACTTACGTGGGAAAGATACGAATCCTCTTCTTCTCCACCCAGCTATGGGGAAATATCAGGACAGACCGGGTTCTATAGCCTTGGATGGCAACTGGTCTACCGCAGTAAGAAATGGCAACCTACTACGGGAAAAATCTGCCTCGTAAGTCATGTATCGAAAGATACATTGATCGTCTAAGCGTGTATCACACATGGCACATAACTGACTGACTGTGCCTTTTAAAGAAACAAACAAATACTATATTATTAATTTTTCTCAGTCCTATTGTTCACAACAATCTGAATCGAAGTATTTTATTGCTAAAAAATAAACAAGGCAAAATGGTAAATAAAGACATAGCTTTTGATGAGATCTGAATTTGCATCCCACACGTTTGAGATTTCGACTTTCATCGCCTTAATAACTTCGGCCAAAGAAGATTCAATGAATAAACAGGAGACAAATATTCATTCAGTTACTTCCCGCTTTCCAATTATCGAAGCCATTAGTTTGCTAGACAACTTTTCTCTCCCAAATCTATCTTAAATATCTATAAGCCCAACACTTGCGCACTATAGACAGTTTACTCCTAATTCCGAATTTAAATCCAATTAAATAGGTGGATAGATTTAAAATTACTCAGATAAAAAAAAAAATTCGCACAAATAATCTTAGGAAATGTATGAATTCATCTCTTCTCACCCCAGCTAAACTTTAAATAGGACAGATTGAGCTCTTTAGCCATGGCTGGCAACCTGTTTAGGTGAAGGAAAACTGAATTCAAAACTGTATGTAGCACATACTTGGCAACCAATGAAAGGAACGTAGAGTTCACAATGACACTTTGAATATTTTTTCAGCGCCACTGGTATATGTGTGTTTGTGTGTGTGTGTGTTCCTACATACGCACACATATAGATATATATATGCTTGCACATGCGGACAGGCACACACACACACACACACATATATATATATATATATATTGAACCCTCTTTTGAATTAATGCTGTGAACGTTAGAATTTATTTATAAAAGTGTGCAGCCTGCATACTTGTCCATTTTGTTGAAGAGAAATGTATGTATGTGAAATAAAGAGACAGATAGAGAGATCAAATGGTTGGTAACGATTGAAAGATAGCGAGGTGATGACGGGGTGTTACTGATGATACTCGTGAATCTATCTATCTAGCTATCTATTTGGTATTTGATCTTAGAGGACAAATGGCTTCAGAACTGCTATAATCTCTACTTCTTAAAAAGTTATATTTTCTTATGTACGCGTGCAGACACACACACGCATACATACGAGTGTGCATATAATCAACATCGCCGTGATAGATGGCCTGTTCGATTAAAAGTGACGTCACCACAAGTAGTATAAGCCGAAGCGAAACTGATGAAAATTGTGGTGATCACTTACATGTGCCATACCTCCGCTTTCTTTAATGCCATTGGTTCATAAATATATGATACTTATTATATGACAATTTTGCCATCGCACGTAATTTGAAATTTTCTCTAAAATCACGGATTGGTCCATTTCCTGACCAATCGCGTATTTTAGTATCTTTCTATATTTTTGGCGCCAAGCTCGCTGGAGCCTATGCATCGTTATATAAACTCTCTCGCTGTTAGCCAACAGCAATTGGCATTTTAATTCTTAATTATTATTACTCATTCGAGTATAATCATACTAATTCTTATGGATATCACTCATGAACATTACATCTTTCTACACTGATAAAACACTGTGGAATTATTCTTTATTTAGCTATGGTCTCAATTGAACTTTGTAGTTAAATAACATTCAATATTGTACTCAACATTAATTAGCTAAAAACTTAACCTTTTTATTACGGAAAAAAAGGGAAGCAACTTTCTTTATACTATTGTTGATTTCTGTATAACATTGTTAATACAATATTTTATTAATGTTCACTGAGCTTGATTATTTTTCTCTCGTGTATGTTGTGCATGATTCATGTGGGGTGTTGTTTTACAAGAATACAGCTTTCCTTCTTGATTATATTCACGGTGACCCTAGCCAACAATACTTACAGCACCACTACAAAATGAATGATTTTTTAGGATTTTAAAGTGTAGAATACTTTTTAAATTACAATTAAAAAAAAGAAACCAAGGTTCGAATTTCCTCTTAGAACAATCCATACATTTTTACTTTACAGATGTGGCAGCAAACAAAAGAAACAACACAAAAACTGTTTTTATAATAACAAACAATCTTCATTTTACTGTGTGACATACCAAAACAATCAAGTGTGTGATTTTTATATAGCATAAGTTGTAATTAATAGCAGGAGTTATTTACCTTTAACTGGAAATTCTTAAAGCCTTTTTAAGAGAAAATATTTTTATCTGGACTCACAAAAATGATTTCAGTTCATGAAATAAAGTTCAGTCTCAATGAAAGAAATGTTCTTCGATAAAAAGTGTTATAGACTGGAAAGTTCGTAAGAGTTCTGTGAAACTTGTTTAGTGAAAGGAAATTGTAGTCTTCACTTGCAATATCAAGAAGTTGTGTTTGGTAGTAAAAATGTAGTTTTTAGTTTTTAAACTTCTGAATAAAATTTAGTGTAAATAAGTTGAAATAACTTGCCGCTTAAACTGTTCACCGAAGAGAGATGAATATGAGTGAGAGAATTCTGAAAAGCTGAGAATATGTTGAATCCAAACTTGTAGCTCCAGAAGATGTTGAAGTAATATTTCTCGCTAGTGAAAAACTGATAAGAGTTGAAATGAAAACAAGTCAAATTCTTAACTGACGTGGCGGCAACATATACTGTTGACTTTCGAAGGATCTCACTGGTAAGAGTCGAAAGTTGTATTCACTCGGACGGCATGTTTGTTGCTGAAGAAAATCTCACTGTCAGAAGTTGAATAAGTTTCTGCGTTTTTGTAGTTGAAGGAGTGAAGGAGATGAGTTTGTACGTACGTGTGTGTGTGTGATAGCGTCTTCCCGTAAGGGACAGACATAATCTATCTAATGATACAAATGTGTGTGTGAGAAGGCAAAGGAGGAAGAGTTGAAAATGTGTCCAAGATAAGAGTTGAAAAAAAAAGATAAGAGATGTGCATAAAAAATTATTCGAAAGAACATTTGAAGAACTCCAGACAAACATGTTTTCTAATTTTTCAATACTATCAATTTTTCAATATTATCTGCCAAAACATTCAAGGTTATGTGCTTGATTTACTGAATGAAGAAAAGAATATTTGTCAGTTTACCAATAACTAGAGAACAGCATTTGTAGTAGTTTCATGAGGATATAGCAGAGAAGCTTTATTAATCCCTTAAAAATAGCTGTTTATTTCAGGTATTTTGTCCTCATTATCACTTCCAGATTTTAAATTCTTGCAATTGTTACATTTCATTTTCTTAAAAACTGCATAACAGCAATAACCTGCTACGTATAATATAACAAGAACAACAGCATTCATTAACATCCTCTTCTGTTAAATATATGTTAAATTTTTAAATATCTAAATTTTGCTTCCCTACCACTTCATCCCAGTTAATTTGTAAATTCTTCAAATCAATACTTTGGTTATTAAGTGTCAGGCTCAATTTTAAAACTGACATCATTCAGATTTTTTTCACATTCAAACATTTGATGTATAGAGACATTATATTGATCTCCTCCAAGTTGCTGGTACTGGCCATATCTATCCTTAAGGTGATCTGTTTGAAATTTACCAGGTAATACATACTCCACTTTCAATTCTTCTGTGTAATATTTGGTCAGTTCTAGAATCGCATGAGTATGATGCAAAGTTGTGAAGGTTTCATTTCTTAGATTCCCATTATTTCCAAGAATGCTATTCCAAGATTCTAACCAGTTGCAGAATACATTGAGAAATATATAATTGTCATCATTTAGTTTAAGTGGATTAGCATATTTATTGTTAAGCTGCCAACCTTTATATGTTGTTTTTATGTTCAGCATTGTCCACCAAGTATAAAATATGTTTATGTATTCTGCAACTTTTACAAAATTAGGCAAACATTTCTCTAATTCCCTAAGGTCAGCAATCCCTGAATAGTGAATTGGTTGAAAATTTGCAAAACTTAATGGAACATTTTGCCTTTTAAGATTGTTCGAAGAAAGAGCCTTTGAGGTCAATTTATAGCAAATATTTCAAAATTGACTGAGATTCCAGGAAGCTTCTGTAAAGTACAAAATGGGGCATTTTTATATCATTATTTTATATTATCTAAATCAATATTTTCCATTATGACAAAATTTTGGGAACATCATGAATTTACTTGCATCTTTTTGACCAAGCCAGTTGTTTCTAATGCATTATAGTATATGAACTGAATCGGATATGAAGAAAAGAGGTCTAGATTTCATAACTGGATGTGGATATACAATTGTAAGTTTTGCAGGACTATAAAAGAAAGATATAGCTTTCTTATTTATTGTATTATTATCTGTTATGACTTAAAGCCTATCTCTTCTAGACCAATTATTACACATTTAACTATGTCAAATAAATTCTCAGCTTTAAGACATTTAGTTGGCATAGTATACACAATATTTTTGTACTGTGAGAATACACTGCTAAGCATCAAAGCAAAAGCATTTGCTGGAGACTCATTGCTGCGCCAACAACATTACCACCTTTATTGTAATAAAATAAAGTTTTAGGTGAATTACATCTACAAGTAAAACTACTGTAAAGTCTTTTTCCTCTAGTAACTTAACAATTTTCTTATGTATATTAAAAATAAGTTTATCATGTTGCTCAACTATAGGATTCATATAGGTTGTTAAGGTTAGCCTTCTAACTGAATAACTAGGTAAAATTATATTTGTGGTGTCTCTTAATAGCATCTAGGGGAGTAGTTATACAACAATGAAGAAAAAAATCATAATTTCTGCTGAATAATCAAACTTACTGAGTGTCATTAATTTTAGCTGCTCATATATAAATTGAACTGTATAAAAATATCTAAATGACTTGTCTTGTACTAATAACAGAAAGGACATTACCAAATGTAATACAGTAATCACATTTTGAGGTTTGGTCTGACATTCCTCTATGTCCATTTTTTTCATGTTTTCAATAATCATTTCCAAAGTATTTGTATCACTTACATGATCAGGAATCTCATACTCCCCTATAGTATTAATTTCCACATCACCACAGAATACATGTACTGCAAAAACCAGGTCTAATTATAACAGATTGACTGATTTTTGGATATAATGACCTAATGATGTGATATATAACAACAGTCTCTTGCTGCAGTATTTTCTATCAATTTAATCTTCCCTTTATATTATCAATGCTGTGAAATTTCCTCTGCTGTCTGTATTCCAAGTCATCAGCAATACTTTGATCTAAAGCTCTTTTAAGAGAAGAATTCCCCAGTTAAATTTTTCTGGACTCTGGTGACAACTCTAGAGGGGGTTAGTAAAGATAAATCTGAGAAACAGTTTGATAAAATTCTAGGGATTGCACCTCCATGAAGAATTGTTTTGTTAAGGCTAACAGTAATTGTGGTACCAGTTTTCTTATCGAATGATGATATTTCTCACCTGATGTCCTAAGGTCTAAAATGCAGTTCACATATCTAAAAAAAATGAATTAAAAGAGCAATTACACCCTATTTAAAATGCTTGTCAAAATCTAAGATAATAAAAAAAAAAGAAACTACAATAACACGAGGGAAAGTTTCAGATGTATTGGGGAAAATTTTCATTTAAAAAATATTGTCCATATTTTTAGTGAAAATTTTATTTAATTGATAAAGTAATGAGTTTTGTAGGTGTTCTAAAATTCAGTAACAAAATTCAAAACCATTTAGAAATACTGAACACAAAGGCAAAATCATATATAAATTTAAACAAATTTTAAGTTTGTTTTTAAATATTTATTAGAAATTATTATATAAATTTCCTTTAAGTATTTGTATCGAAAATTTTATTAAAAAAAAGTTTAATTAAATTTCACAGAATTCAATAAATCTTTTAACAGTGGAGGCTGACGCATTACTTTCAATTCATCATGAATTATGAAGTCATTGAATTAATTTAATCATTAATTAATGCCTTTTACAAATAATAGTATAATAGAAATTACTCATTTTATTATTTTTTTTTTTTTTGCACAAAATTTTCCTTTTTGATAGCACTATTCCATGCATCTGATAAATCCTTATCTTTTGGAAATTAAAATATTGACTTTGTTTTGGTCCATTTTCATAATTTCCTTGGAAAGCACAATCGCATGGCATTTTCTTGGTAAATTATTTCAGTGAAAATATTCATTTACAAAATATGTATAAAACAAATAAAAAATCAACCCGAGTTAAGAAAACTCAAACATTTAAATACTAATGAAAGTATTTCTTCCAGTTTATACTACATATAGTGACGTCAACACATAAGCCCACCCATCGAACAGGCCTTCTATCTAGAGATGGTGTTGATATCATACTAAAACAGTAATATTCTTTGATTACCGGTGACTTATTCTTTTTCAAGATACTTGTGAATAAACCTTTGGGTTTTTCACCCATGAAATATATATTTTTAAAATTTCAAATTTGTTAAATCAAAATCAAAATTATATTTGAGATTTAAAAAGAATCCAAGGGAAATAACTCATAAGAGTTGTTCCCCTTTATTTCGCATTTGTAATATAAAAATAAAATGATTTGTATTTTTGGTTGCTTTATTTATTTATTTTTATCACCAAAGAGTATTTCATTTGATCTACGAAGCCAGTAGTTCATGTGAAGCCACAATTAAAACATCAAAATACTAATAAAGATAAAATGACTTGTACCGACAGAGAACACTTTATTTGCTTGTGCGTGCGTTTTTTACATGCACGGACAGGTGCAGACATACACACACTGTTACCAAAGACAGAGATTGAGTGTGTATGTAAAATTGTAGGTACTAGTGTAAACCTAGTTCAATTTTATTTAACTTTCTCCAACCAAGAATTAATCTAACCAAGCATTAATTTGAGATTTGTCAGTTAAAATTTGCTGACACATTTTTTCGAATTCGTTGTAATCATGAATTTTTAGAAACATCAACATGCTTCTTAGCTTACTAATTTATTTATTACTTTACATCAAATTCTGCTACATCCCCGCGTCCACAATTATTCTAATTATTGTAAAAACGTCATACTTTTTATCTTTATCATTACTATTGCAATATTTACTAAATGTTATTGAAAGTTGCGAAAGAATGCCTGACGTTTTTATTGACGGAGGAGTGCTATTCGAAACATGAATGCCTGACGTTTATTGACGGAGTGCTATTCGAAACATGAATGCCTGACGTTTTTATTGACGGAGTGCTATTCGAAACATGTTGTACTCGAAAATTCCACACATTTCTGTTTTCCTTTCTTTTTTTATAGGCATTTTGAATGACAAGAATTTTCGCCGTGAATTAATAAAATGACATCTCATCAAACTCTCAAGTTTATTCACATGCGTGAATTTAAACAACAATAAAGACACAATTCTTCTTGGTTATGTAAAATTTTATGGATTATATAATGGTTTCTAGTAGTGATTTCTAGTGTGTTTATGTTCTTTTAGTGAAATAAGTTTTGGAAATACCGGTAACAAATTGGAATGGAAAAAAAAACTTCATAGCGTTTTTCAATAGGTGGTCTTTGAACACGTGATTGAAATTTATGACATATATGCATATTCTGAAAGGTAACATTTCAATGTCTTTTTCTATACAATTCATATATGGATTGTTAATTTTAATGTTTTTAGGTTAAAACTGAAAAAACAGTAAAATGAGATGTATTTTCGTTATTTGATAATCTTTTAATTTTGGAAAGGAAAAAGCGCTACAGAAACATGAAAAAAGATATGGAAAAACGTATGATCGCAGAGGGTACTGTTAGTAAGTGGTCCACTGGGTTCAGAAGTGGAAATTTCGATCTGGAAAACCCAGAATGTTCCAACAGACATGCAGTTGTTGATGATGACCAAATTGAAAAGTTCATTGGAAATAATTCTAATCATACAAGACAGGACATCGCAGAAATAGTCAACATACAGTGTGTCCATAAAGTCTCTTTACAATTTAAACAAAAGCAAATGAACCGACCAATATTTGAAAATGGTTACAAAATGAGACATAGATATTGAAGTCTTTTTAACTAATTTAAAACACCTCTACATGGGCAACATTAGTTGCATGAAGCACATCAAGACGGTACTCGATTTCTTGACATGATCGCTTTAGCATAGCCCCATCAATGGTGGCAATGGCATCAGTGACCTTTTGCTTTAGATCAGTGATGTCCCGTATCTTTATTCGATACACAATAATTTTAACATAATTCCATCGAAAGAAGTTCTGTAGTTTCGCTAAGTCTACGTATTAGATTTTGTTTCACTAAACCATGACACACATTGGTGTCTTTTCTTAAGGAGTAGCCATTTTTAGCAGTACCTCTTTCTTTTATCAACAAGATACCTGAAATACACAAATGCAATGTGATTAAAAATTTTGATAACTACTGAGTATATGGAATAAATCTGATTAAGATATCTAATTAATTGCCGTTGTAATATATTTTTTAAATTGTAAAGAGACTTTATGGACATCCTGCATTACACATAAGTGTTGTAAACAGTTTGATATGTGAATCGCTACAATCTTTGGGTAGTTCACGATTTATGGGGTTAGAATACCTGTAACGGTTGATTTAACTTTATTTTAGTAATTTTGAATTGAAAAAGATATTCCGTCGCTATGGTGATTAAGAATGGTTGGGTTAGTGAACGCGACAAAAAATTAAAGTTGGGATAGAGAAAATTAAAACATCTTCTCTTCTTCCTTACACACATATTTTAATATTTTATTGTATTTTTGTCAAACTATCAATGAAAATAAATGTGAACACTATCCAAATACTTTGTACATGATTATCCAAAGAAGCATACAAACTGTTTTTAACTTTTTATTGTCTAAAATTGAAAACGACCATTAATAATTTTTAAGCAGATAGCAGCCAAATTACGAGTTCATCAATTCATATAATTTTTTAACTACCCAGTAATCTTTAAAATTTAGGAAGTAATCAAATATTTTATTGAATTTTAGGCTTATAGTCGGTCAGCCAATTTGTATTGGTTATAAATAGAAATAAAACGTAACGTCAAAAAACGACATTATTACGTCATTATTTTTGCACCAACCTAATACATAATATATAGTGCAAAAGTTAATGAACACAATAGATTTCTTTGGTGTTTTACTGAAAGAATTTGAGTTACTGTACTGTATGTGTGAAAATGAGAAGGTGTAGTTATCTATAATTGTTTTTATAGGAAAATTAAACTTTTGTTTTTGTATTAAATAGAAAAAAGTATTGTTCTTGACTCACTGATTGTTAGAGAGTTATCGCTCATTAACCAGAGATTCTTCTTGTGGAATAGAATATTTTGTGGGAGTGAGTATTAAGCCTGGAAATGGTTGGCAAGGTTTGTTGTTGTATTGAAGATAAAGTTCGGCTCCTTTGCTGTATTGATTTCCAATGAAGTCAAGTGAATTGGTTCAATATTTTAAGTGCCCATTGACCAAGTCACGTCGAAGTTTCGTTTTTATTAGTTCTCTTGGTCACGTGGTGAGGCTCGTGAACATGTTTACATTTTATGGCGTCAACTAGAGGTCAAAATTTGGGTCGGTACCTTCGGACGTAGTTGACGACACCTAATTAATATTTTACAACCAATCAAAATACATCAGTTGTTATATTTGGTTGGGAGCCTCTATGTGTTTAACTTGCACAAAATTTAAGATTTAAAAAAATGTAGGAATCTGCGGCCCGTTTAGGATCAAAGTGTAGTATCTGTGCTTTGTGATCATCCGGGCTGGCTTCTGTCGAACTCTCTGATGCAGAGAGGAACTCGGAGGAAGCTTTGCCGAAGGGCAAGGTTTCCTTCGGGGAGGTAGACAGGACCTGAACCCGTCCAGGCGGGTTCAAAGGTCATATTTTTGGCCGAGCCTACGGGCTCGCGGGCAACCCACATTAAACCGGCCTTGTGCCACATTTAATCCTCGTGGGTGGGTTAATAAATACTGGCTCTTACGAAGACGCTTGATGAGGAAATGTTAGAAAAATTACCGATGTTTGAAATTTACTATATAGTTACCGCTATTATTTCCTGATAAGATCGTGTATGGACGTCCGTATTTAAAAAAATCAGCACGTTTATACGCACACACAAAAATTCAAAATTTCTTTTAAAATACGCTGAATTGTAGCAAGCTTTTCTATTTATTATTGGTAAATATAGTTTTTACTTAATAACAACATCACCCATCCGCTACAAATTAATACAGAATTTGAAATTTTATAAATTATTATAATTATTTATTTTTTAAATGAAAATAACTCCTGTAAAATTCATTATTCATTGAAAGTTTGTTTTTTTAAAACAATAGTGTCCATAATATATCTTATTCATAAAAAAAAATAATTAAAAGCTTTTCTAATTAAATATTGTCTTAGTTTTATTGCTTTTTATTTTGCGATTGAGGATAGATTTTCTGTTACTAGAGGTTTTGTTTTACAAAAAGAATTGATGATATAATTTCCCCAAGGACTTAGGCTTATTATAACTAATGGAAACATTAAACGGCACGAAAATGAATTTCCTGAAATTTCATAAAATTGAGTAGGTGGTGGTCGGGAGAGATTTTTAAAAAAAATTTTATCGGAATTTTCTAATTGAGACATATTTCAA
The DNA here is from genome assembly GCA_963932145.1 of Acanthosepion lycidas. NCBI lineage: Eukaryota > Metazoa > Mollusca > Cephalopoda > Sepiida > Sepiidae > Acanthosepion > Acanthosepion lycidas. The sequence continues at coordinate 71,105,217 of OZ010583.1, forward strand.
AAATAATTTAATTCCTAAAAGTTTCTTTAAAATCCGACAATTATTTGATTTTTGCAAGAATTTTCAGATCAAAGTGTTTTCATCATGAAAAACGCTAAAATTTCCCATGCTAATTTATGGTCAAACAAAATGTTAACCAAACTTTTGAAGGTTCTAAAAAGGATAAAAAAATATAATTTAATATCGGTCTTTCCTCTTAATAACATAAGCATCTTGATTTTTTGACTAAGTTGACCGTGTTTGGAAAATAATAATATTCCTATAACTCTAGATACATACATAAAACTATCCATATATTCAGTTTAAAAGTAAAACAGAAGTCATCTTTTATAATAGCTAAAATTATAACCGAAAACGCTTAGAAAACATTCGGACAATTTTTATATACTTTATGTAATGAAAAGAAAAAAAATTATGCGAGCAAATGAAAAATTATAAAATACTCAACCATAGCACCTTGTCAGTCGTTTTCAAGTAAACTTGCATATATGCAGTGGGAGGAAACAAATATTCGTGCACATACAATTTTTAATTTATTGTATTTCCAAGTAATGAATAAACATACTTTTCATATAATTAACTGTACACAGATGCATAACAACTAAATATGCACAGAAAACACAATTTCTGAGAACCACAAGAAGAGGTTGGTTGCTGTAGAAGTGAATAATGGACATTCTACAAAGTATTAAATGAAGATTATGTATTCTTTTTTGTATTGTACGATTACTTTTTTCACCCATTAAAATGGATATATGAGATTTATTTCTATTAAATCATTTATTTCTGTTTTCTATGCATATTTAGTTATTATGCATCTGTGTACAGTTAATTATATGAAAAGTACGTTTATTCATTAGTTGGAAATACAATAAATTAAAAATTTGTGTGTACGAATCTTTGTTCCCCCCCACTATATATATATATATATATATATATATATATATATATATATATATATATATATCAGAGAAATACGCACACACGCATATATATATATGTGTGTGTGTGTGTGTGCGCGCGCGTATGTACATCTCTCTTTTTTTAATACAAACTATATTTTAAAAACTACTTTGTATAATATTGTTTACCGTGTCTCAGGAATTATTTCACAAATTTTGCTTTATTCAAAAGTCATTATTAATATAAATACTTAATTTTTTTTTGTATGCCATCAAAGTTTTAATTACATTAAATAAGGCTTTTCATAAAATTAATTTAAATCTTTACACATTAACTTTTCACTGAATTTATCAAATATGGAATACGTTTCCGTTTTATTATTCAAATTTTAATTTCGTATTTTACCATTGGGAATTTCAATGTAATCATTTTAACTTTAAAGTAACACTATTTTGTATAAATTTCTCTCAAATACCAGATATGCAAAGCTAGGGAAATTCTGGACAGTAACTGTACAAGAAATGTTTGCGATGGCGTTTAACATAGGCTCAGGCTCCATTTACAACTTCTGATCATTTTATTTATAAAGGATTTTTTTTTTTTTTTAGTTTCTTCATTTTCTTTCAACTAAAACAACCTGAGAAAATTCCTGACATTGTAAAACTAAAGTACAGTCAGCTTCTCATCAAACAATCAATGTCAATTGAAAAAACAATCTGAGTTATTTCCCTGGAACAAATTTGCATATTTTCTTCTGAAAGCTTGCCTACTTACAGGTTAATCTAGATATGGGAATGGAAATAAAACGGGAGAAAAAGAAATCATCCATGCATCATCGTTGTTGTTGTTATTATTATTATTATTAGTAGTAGTAGTATTTACTAAAAATATTGGATTTCTTCTTTTAAAAATCAGATGATTTTGAAGTAGACAGATTGGGAAATAAATTTTGCTGGACGATGTGAAAATGGAGTTATCATTTTAAAAGCAATACTGCGACCCACAGAAAAGAGGTCAATTTTGGTTTGGTGATACTGCGATAATATTGCTATTAATATTTAGATTATCAAACCCCATAGCGTTAAATGACATTATTGGAACGCCTGCTGGAAGTAAAACTATCTTCGCCCAAAATATATCACTACTATACCTTCACTTATGTACATGTACATAAAAACAATGACATGTTTTATAAAATTTGAGAGAAAATAGTTTAGCTACATATTTATATAAATTAGAATTAGACAATAGTTTGTTCATGCAGCGAAACAGATACATATTAGAAAATATAGAAAAGTAAATAAATATGGTCTTACTTGTGGATTGACTGCGTCAGTGATGTGACTACGAGAGATGCTGACGTCTAGAATAGTCGTAAATTCGTGTTGGAAAATACTTAGCGACTTACATTGCGCGCTTGTCGCCAGACTCTCATGTGACACTTTTCTTACAAAATGACATGCGCATAAATTATAGGTTAGTCGTGAGCAGTTAATTAAGTTTTTTTTTATACTGCACCATTTTTCTTTATCGCTATGTACATTTTAATTTGAAAAATGATCCAATACCCGCCAAAACCTAAACATAAAATATGGTCGTTTTTATTAATACTAACTTGCTTTTAACAATCTGAATAAAAATAAAATATTTGTCACGTTATTAGAAACTAATTTTACTTTTTCCAAAATTTGTCGGTCGAAATTGGAACAAGCATTTCAGTCAAATTTTAACTATTTTATTAATATTATCATGTATGAATCTATTTAAACCGAAAACCTAAACACGTGGATATTTTGACAGTATTCTATTGTCATCGAATAAATCATACTTTTATATGCCGAATAGAAATGTGATGCTGATATTAAGTGGAAAAGATTGTTAGTAAGCAAATATAATAAAGATAAATCGTTATGCTTATTGCTTTTGCTTGCTAACAACCAGACTTCATATATTGATAATATCTGTGAGTCTAAAATCTCACTTTATCTTCAAAATCCAAATTCAAGCAGTTGTCATTCAGAAATCTATTTCCATTGCTTGTAGTACTTTATAGGAGCAAATAGTCTCGCCTATCGCTCGTCTCGAACTCTTTGCATGTTTACTGAACAGGAGTAGAGGTTAATCCATTGTTTCCTATTTAGGATATGGCTTAACCGTTCTTTCTTCTATGGTCATAATGATTTAATTCTCTTAACTTTTTGGTGATCTGACTGACCAGTCGCTGCGACTCTACATTATGAGGGTACCGTGTTGGCAGTTTTCTGGTTGTTGCTTCCAACTGGTCGTAAGAACTCTGGGCTCATTGGTAGTGCTTAGATAAATTGTTCTGATCAACAGTCACATAATATCGGGGTATTTGTAGTACCATGTCGTGCATGGGTTGGTATCTCTGCATGTATTTCTGCTGGGAAACCCAGAGGCCACATTATGCATTGCCTTAGTCGTAGCCACATCCACGCCGGTTTGTATTAATCATAGACGACAGATTAGTTATAATTATTTGGGCCTTTTTCTTTTTTCCTTTTCTTCTTAAATCAAAATTCTTTCATGACATAAACAATGAAAAGAAATACGAAAAAACCAATAAACAAAAATCACCTACCCCCTCAACCTTTCTTTCTCTAACATCCGTGATATCCGTTCCAGTTTCTGTATGCTTCTCTTGAAACGTTTTCCAGATATCTTCCCACTTTGCAAAACTAATTTAAATTCTTCTATCGCTACCAATGAATTATTTGTTGCAGGCTATCTTCCTCTTTGCCGAAATGATTCTAGCATACATATGTATATTCTGGGTGTTTATATGCGGGAAAATCTTCCAATGACAAAAGAATTGTCGACTTTTGTGATTGCACTCTGTTAGCTCTCTCTTTTTTAACGCTCTCCTTATCAGGCTAATTATTTCTGATTATATATATATATATATATATATATATATATATATATATATATATATATATATATATGTATATATATATATATATATATATATATATATATATATATATATATACTTTTTATCTCCTCTCTCTCTGTCTGTCTGTCTCTGTCTGTCTGTCTCTCTCTCTCTCTCTCTCTGTCTCTCTCTCTCTCTGTCTCTCTCTCTCTCTCTGCGAATATATTTGTGTATGGTGATTTTAATGACTTTAAAATTCTAATGTTACTGATGTTGCCAGCATTCAGACTTTCAATTTTTCCGTAGTCTCTTACTCAAATAGTTGACTACGCTACTCGTTTCCTTAATAAATCTGATCAACATGCTTTTTTACTTGATTGGTTTCTCATCTCCTATCATACCTCTTGTCCAGCATCGCAACTATGTCTTGGCAATTCGGACCACACAGTAGTATCTGTTGATATTTCTTTTGAGTCATCTATTAGAAAGGAATCTTCTATTCACAAGACTTCTTTCTGTTACCGGTATACATTGGGATTCATTTCGGTACTTTCTTTGAGACGCCCCTTGAATTGATATTCTTAACCTCCATGAAAATCGATAGCATGACAAGAACGGCCTGAAACTTGATGAAAAAAGATTTTTCATCTTAAATGTATATTTCATTATTAAGAAGGAATACCAAAGTATTTTTTTGATTATTTTTTTAATTTTTTTACTTTCTTAGCATGTCTGAAATTTTAGTTAAAAATCTTGTTTTTTTTGTCAGCGAAATTACTAAAAAAACTCACGTCAGCCATTTTTAAAAAAATTTTGTAGACTAAATAAAATTCCTCGTTTAAAACTCGTCCAAAAATCAATTATACGTTTTTCAAAATTTACTTGAAGAAAATTAGAAAATTTAAAGTTTATTTAATATATTTTAAAAGAAACTTTAAATACTTTCTTCGCAGAAAAATGTTGTTTAAAATAAAAGGGAGCCGATCTTAACATCATTGGCGATTGACAAATGCTGAATAATGACATTCATCACATATTGACAGCTGATGTGAGATTCGTGTTATCATACGGAAGGACGGAATTGACATTTTTAAGTGAACCAGCTTATGTAGTACCTCGTAATTATTAAAGTAAAAAAAACAAACTTTCAGTATTCCAATTCTTTTTGTTTTGTTTTTTAAGTGTGAGTGTGTTCAATAAACATAAAAAAATTGCCATGACTTTAAAAAAATAAAAACATATTTATAATAAGTTCCATCATTTGTGAATAGTTTTGGAAAGTTTCATTAAAATCCGACAATTATTTTTATTTTTGCAAGATTTTCCAAATTAATGTCTGTCATACAGAAAAAGAACTCGCTGAAATTTTATGTTATTTAAGTAGTTCCACTGACAAAGAGAAACAAGGTTTTTTTAATCAAAATTTAGAATGTTCTAAAAAGAAGGAAATTTTTTTTTAAATAATTAAAAAATACTTTGTTATTTCCTCTTAAGAATGAACAAACATTTAGACGATAAAATTTTGTTTTCGTCAAGTTTGGCGTCTTTTAGATCATGCTATGCTCCTTTTTTAGCAATTTCACGGAGGTACCTATCTTAACCTATTAAGAATTGTATCACAGAGGTTTTTTCTTGGGTTAAAATCAACATCGATGCTCTTGTACTCTCTCGGAAATACCAGGTGAAATCCCAATCTTTTCCATGGTTCACAACGGCCTGTTCAGCCGCCATAACCACAGGAATCACTTTTTTCCGGCTATACCAGTGACAGTTCCAATCACAACAGATGCCTATTTATGTATGTTTTGTTCGTAAATTCTCTTCAAATTCTACTCTTGACTCATCTAGAGAATCTTCGCCCGACTTTCCATTTAGAAATGAGTCTCTGTGGATTGATAGACATACAATTCTTTCGATGATTTCTGCTATATTATCCAAACTAGATCCCCACAAAACATGTGGACCTGATGTATCTCTGCAATAGTCCTTAAGAAATCTGCTCTTGAACTATCTCCTGTTCTGTCAACTTTACAGTAAATGCTTGCCTGCTTCCTACTTGTCGGAAATCGTTCCAGTCTTTAAGAACTTGGATGTACTCTGATCCTTCTATCGGTTTATTAGTCTTCAACCACTTTTTAGCAACGTAGAAGAGGCCCTAATCAACTCTGAACTGGTTAATCACTTCACATCGCAGGGTCTGTTTTCAAATAAGTAATACGTCAACTGTTGATGTATTAACGATTATTGCCGAAAGCTTTAGATAAGAATGGTGAAGTTCAGACTGTTGCTTTGGAGATCTCAAATGCATTTGACTTGTTTTGTCATACAAGTCTTCTTCACAAGTTGAAAGCTTATGGCATATAACGAATTTCTGAATAAAATCGCAAAATGAAAGTTATCTTGAATGACCACTCTTCTAGATCTTTTTGCATTAATGCAGGTGTCCCCCAAGGTTCCATCCTTGGACCTATGTTGTTCTTAATTTTCATCAATGACCTTAAGCTTCAGTTCTCGTTATCTATGTTGATGACACAACTATTTACTCTTGTTTTAATATTAGTTTGATCGGTCCGATAAGGTCAAATTGGCAGCTGATTTCAATTGTGACATAAAACCTGCTGTTAACTGGACCAAAGAATGGTTTATTAATTTTAAAACCCCCAAAACAAAACAGCTCTCTGTTAATCGATAATGAGAGACCCCTTTCTGTTTAACCTCCAGGAGAGACTGACACGTTGAGCCGTCTCGGACTAATGCTATCTACTGACATGAAGTGTAAAAATTATATTGAATCACTTGCTAGGTCAGCTGCTAGGAAAGTTGTTTCACTGTGTAGTGCTAGACAATTTTCCTTGCCAGAATCTATCTTACATATTTTTATAGGTCAACCATTCGACTGTGCTTCCAATATTGCTGCCACATATGGTTTAATTATATATTTAGAGATTCCCTACACGCAAGCCGGTAGTGGTCCATTGGCGGACCGCCGATGCCAACGCCGGGCGTCCTCTGGTGGCAGCCACCGGCAGGCCTCTAGCAGTCCACCAGTGGTAACATTGCCGAGACGATCCCGCCGGCGGCCCGACAGCAGGCCACCAGCGGTAAACACTAGTGGCATTCCGTCCAGTGGTAGATTAGGGGGCTTGCGTGTAGGGTGATAATATTCCAAGAAGAATCTGTGTAACGCCATATCCTCCCCCCCCCACTGGACCCAAACACTTCACAAGACCAGTCGTTGGTCCGGTATGGTCCAGTATTACAGGTTAGACACAAGTCTCCGGTTCCCAATGTCAATTCGAAGCCACTCTCCAGCCACGTAGTGATTATTTTGATCCTGGAGAGTGGTCATCAGATTGTAGAAATCCGGAAGCTCTCCGTTGCACCACCTGAAATTCGTTGGGTGAGAATCGGGTTAACAGAAAAATAAATATAACCAAGTCGATTCGATTTTGAAATGACTAAAGTGTTTTTTCATATATAAAAGCAAACACACACACACAAAAAAATTCTTGTTGCACAAGATTGAATGTTTCTTATATGTGAACATTAACCGAACAAACACAAATACTTCGAATAATTTCGGTAAAGGAGAGATGTGGCCTTCATTTTAGTCTGTTCTTAGCGCAACTACTGCAACCTTCGATGTTCTCAGTAGTAGTAGTAGTAGCAGGAGTAGCGGTATTTAGATGTTAGCGGCGGTATTTCGCTTCTTTGCCCTCAACTTCAGCAACACACAGCGGACGCTTCCTTTTCAATCAGTTCGACTGCATTCGAAGACAGACGAACCCAAAACTCCCCCCCTCTCTCTCTCTCTCTCTTCCGATTGGCTTGCCTCTTTATTAAGAGAACCGACCTCTGTGACCCAGACTGGTAACGTGTCTGTTTTTCTAGTTTGAACGTACTGACATACTACCAAAGTATAACTTTACTCCTCCGAGAATAAAGAATTTACTTTTTCATCGATTGGTCTCTAAGGTTCACAACAAGACGCTATTGTTTATCACCTAGCAATTAATTATTCTGACGCTCTTTGTAAACTACAGAGATTCTTGTTTAAAAATAAATTCTAGATCAAAACATCCTTAATTTTAACTTCGATTCTTATAGTGTCAAAATCTATTTCTATTTTTAAAATTCCAAATTATTATTGTTCCAGTAATTCTCTATTAAGTACTACTTAATTTTTCTGTTGGTTTTGCAAACAGAACCGTTTCCGCTCCAATGTAGAATAAATAAATATTTGTTAAGAATCCTTTGGGCATCTGAAATCCACTTTGAAATATTGGCAAATCGAATCAAGAGACAAACATTGTGTAAATTTGTAGTAGTTTCCGTATATGTTGATCAGTCGATATATTTACTTGTAGTTTAAAAAGACTCATAACTTTTTGAAATTTTAAAAAAATATTGTATATGTTAAACAGCATTTAAAAGCGTTTCTTTATTTTAAAGCGTATGTGTAACGATATTTGTACGTGGTGGTGCTAAAAAGTTATTTGCACGACCAAGAAGGAATTAAAGATCTTTTGATGTTTGGCTATTTGAATTGGAAAAACAAAACCGGCTGCTTATGGGATACAATTTTAACCTGTGACATATCTATTTACCGTTTATTTACGAGCTTACATAAGATGCTACTATCCCCTTAAATTCACTATTGAAATGTTTAATAAATATCTATGTCTATAAAATACATGGACATGAATTCTAATTACAGAAAGTAAAATAAATATATTTTGTTATGTTAGAACCACACAAAATTAATTGAATTAAAAATATTGTATAATAAATTAGCATCTCTGTTTGAAGCCTGATAAATCATTATCAACGACTGATTAAATGTGTAAATATTTATATTTTTATTTTCTTGACCCTGTGATGCAACTAATGCACGTGCTTAATTAGCAAAGAATGAAGTGTAAACATTCCTGTTCACTTCATGGGAAACTATTTCCATCTAGAATAATGGCTACAAGAGTCCAGCATCAAGTATGCTTCTCAAACCACTTATTCAAACCACTTACAGAAAATAACTCAATTGTCAAATCAACTTCATTGAAACTTAATTTTACATTTTCATATCTGGAGACCGCTTATCTGCAAGTATTTATGAATAATCATTATCCACTTTTTGGGGAAAAAGACAAAAAACAGGTTTCGACCTTTTTCTGGTTTGCAACGAGTTTTGTTGAATTCTGTTAATATACGTTAGAAAGAATCGATCTGACTCGACTTTCTTTAAATTTCTCAAAGAGAGATGTATTTTGTTTTGCATAGGGCCGACCTATGAAATGCGTATATCAAGACCAGATATAATTGGTATTTATATCATACTATCAGATATATCTGTGTATATATTTATAACAATGTGATTTATGTCATTAAAATGCCGCTAATAAGGTGTAATAAATTTAAGTTAGACAATTTTAAAGCAAATAATATAAATAACCTCGAAAAACAGATTATTGTTAAATCAATATTTGATTAGGATATGTGATTATTTTTATCTTAATTCAGATAAACTTGAAATTGATTTAATAAGAAATACTTGAACTAAAACACAATATATTTATACTTTTGAAAGATATAATGTACACACGAGACTTAAAAATAAAATTAAAATCACAATAACGTAAACGAAGGAAAATTACTATAAAAATGCAGACTTTTTGGTTATAAGGAAAAATGATGAAACTTGCTGAGAGGTCAGATTGACGTGTGAGTCGTTAGAAAGCAATCAACCAACCGTCAAATCCAGGGAGCATTTAATTGCTGCATAGGAGTGGGTAGGAGGTGTGTTGGTAAGAGAAGAGGGAGTATTCACTCTGCCCGAAGTTGTGAATAGCCACAATCACCACCTTATCTTGGATGGCTAACAACTCAATAATAAAAGCTGAATTGTGAAAGTTTTGATTAGTGACAAAGAAACGTATTCTTCCCATCAGTCTGGACTGCCCCAAGTCGATACGGTGAGAAAAGTTCATCATCTATAGCGGGTTTCTAATGGCAAAACGCGCGCAGCTGTTAAAATAATAAAGACGTTCTTTACTGTATTGAGTGCCAGATATTTGCCAGCTCGCTTTTTCAAACATATTTCAGTGATTTTCTTTTCCCATTCTTTTCAACTATTTATTTTCTTTCTTTTTTTTATCTTCTTTTTCGAGTGCCACTTCCGAACAAAAAGTTTTCTTTCATTTGTTCTTTGTCGTTTTCCTCCGAGAAACTCCTGAAAATGTCATCTCTCTCTCTCTCTCTCTCTTTCTCTCTCTCTCTCTCTCTCTCTCTCTCTCTCTCTCTCTTATATATATATATATATATATATATATATGGACTTATTTCCTGATTGAAATTGAGTCATGTTTGGAGTACAATTGAAAAAAACATTGTGAATGATTTTTCAAATTTCAAATACCTAGAACATATACAAATCTAATTTAATTGGTGTTACACAATCTTTTTACCTTCTAAAATCATTTTTGTATGTACCTGTAAAATCCGCATTATTCTATATGAACATCTATGTGACACTTCCTTTTAACTTGAAACTGAAGCGTTTCTCTGAAAATTTGAATTCAGTTTCTGCATTGTTTTATACCTTTTCCATTTACTCCATCAGCAAAATGTCTTTTTACCTTACCATTTTGTTCTATATATATGTCAGAAAAAAATGATACATTCTTTGAATAGAACTAATCAAAATCCTGTTTCAATAAAATGAGTATCATACTGGAAATTGTTATAGAATATAATTCATTTATTCATTTCAATTCATTTATTTGTTTATTCATTTATTTATTTCCAATTCATTTATTTGTTTTTATTCAGAAGAAGGGTGCGACACATAAGAACAACAACCAAGCCTACATAATCAACACATGAGTCATACTTGCATGAAAAGCGCCAGTTTAAAATGATCTGATTTTATTTATATTTAGATGAGGAAACATTAACCTCATAAACATTATTTCAGAGTTTAATTTGAATTTATTGGTTTTACAAAATGCCTTATTGGTTCCTCTGTAATCTTTCTATATTATCGTGCCGAAATTACTTGTATTCCATCTATAATATTGTTCATCTTCAGAATTAATTATTTTGTAATTGATATATAAAGGAGCATTCCAATCATTCAAGAAACCAAACAAGAACCTACTTGATATACACACTTGTTTCAATCATCGACCTATCACAATCAAGCAAATCTCAGAATTTATCACCCACAGACTATCGAAGAACTCTTCAGACAAAAAGTGTCAACGAAATAAAAACAATTATGAAACGGCACAAAAATCAATGGTTTTCGGCAAAACTAACATTTACACTAAACAGAACGAAAATGAAACAAAAAAGGAAGCATCTTATATAATCACTGTACAATAAAAATGTGAAAATATAATAACAACATCATCGACAAATCAATCAAATTACTCAAATATTAAACACAAATACTCTAAAACTTAGTTATAGCTGCACGGAAAACATTGTATAAATCGAGTGATATATATATGTTAAAGGAGATTTTAACTAAGCTAAAGGAGGCACGGTGGAGTAATGGATATCGGCTTGGATTGAGGAATCGGAGAGCCGAGTTCGAATTCCAGTCGAATCCATTACATTACTTACGTTCTAATACCCTTGGGAAAGGTATGAATCCTCTTCTTCTCACTCCAGCTATGGGTAAAATAGCAGGACAGACTTGGATGGCAACTGGTCTAGGAGAAGGACAACTCTGAATTCGAAACCTGCGGAGGGTCGTTTGGGAACCTTGTGGCATTCGGTGCACCAGATCTCTGTATTCGTCCCTCCAAAAAGTGTGGATGGTCCTGCTCGAGGCCTTCACCACTATAATCAAATCTCATGTGCCGGTGTCAGGCTGTCGGTTTCCTGGAAACTGATCTGCTTGACCCTCATACGTCGAATCTCGACGGGAGAGTCGATCATATATATATATATATATATATATATATATCACTCTATATCGCTGAATGTGTGTGTTTGAAAAACTTGGAGATTGTAACTAAGCTTGTTTTAGCATAAAGCCATAGATGTAGGGCAGTCTGCGTGTGGTCGAACTCAGTGGAGAATCAATGACCTGCAAAATATTCCTCTACAGTAGAAATCTCAGGAAAATATGTTATATCGTGAAATGATGTAATAAATGCCATAACATATAGTCGACATGCGGTTGTCATGAAGGTTACATGCAATACATACAGATTAAACAAGTATCAAACTTATTTCTACTTAAGACAAAATATCACTTCGTTCTTTTATAGAAATAGGTCTTTTTATTGTACCAAGAATTTTTACTAACCAAGAAGAATTTTTGAGAAGATTTAGAAGAACATTTGGTCACAACTACAATGTTCTATGAACTGAATTTTACTATTTTTTTCAATCAAAATTATTTAAAAAATACAAATATTCATAGAAAACTACTTTTCTGTAAACAAATTAATAAATGGGTAAATATATAAAATGTTCTAATATTATCAAGTAGAGTTAAATAAAGCATTAAATAAAACATTAAATAAAGCATTAAATAAAACATTAAATAAAGCATTAAATAAAACATTAAATAAAGCAATTTTAAACTTATGACATTTCATAAACTATTAATAAATTTAACATATCATTGCAATTACTTTTACGTTATAAAAATGCCAACGAGTTTGCTAATCTTATATAATAAACAACGTTAGCACGAATCTCTTTTATCAGTTTTGCTTTTTCCAAACTATCTCAATATTTTTTAAATTGTTTTCCAAAGTTTATTATCTTATTCTATTCACAGCACTCATGCATCCCGTCAAACTGTCTCTTTATAAATATTTCACCTCTTATCAACAAATATGAGATAGTTTTTACTTGTCTTAGTCTTATGCCTGTTTGAAATCGAACTAACAAATTTATTATGTTCCCATAAGTACCAAAAACTTAACAATTATTCCAATAGTTATAAAAGTTATATTTGCAGACCGTTTCATTATATTGTTCAGAATAAAATAAACCCACACTATTGAAAAATGAAAAAAAAAATGAATTCTTATAAATTTTTGCTTTTTGCATAAACAAATTTACATATGCAAATAAGAAAACAAAAAATAATTTTATTATTGAACTGTATTAAATTGTATTTCGTATCAATAATGACATTGATAAGATACTAACATTCTATACGACAAGTGATAATTTGAATCATGTCAATAATAGCAATAGTGATGACATGAAAAAAATTATCTTTTAAAACTTAATATTAAGAACAATGATAATAACAAAGAGGATGGCCACAATAATGATATTTACAATGTTGATAATAATATAACAGGCATATAAAAAAAAAAAAACCTTACAAACTGTTTCCAAGGAAAACATACTGGGATTTAGCATGTCAAGTTAACAATGACATTCACAAACGTGTAGTCAGCTGCTTGTTATGAAGAAGGCAGCCATTACTGTCATCATCAATTAGTTGAATTTGTTGGCTGCCATCTTACTTGTATACACCAGGTTAATTCAGTGACCCGCACATATTCAAAAGTCAGATTAACAAATAGTTGTACAACTTTAAGCGATGTCAGTTCTTTTTCTTTTCTGAATTAACGACAACTGGAAATGAAGCTCTGGCAACGCTTTCTCAAGTGGATATGATTTGATAATTGTTCTGTCGTATTCAGCCGTCTTCACACCTTAAAAGACAAGTTAAAGGCAAATGCAGCCATAGCCATCAATTTCAATCAGCAACGCACTAAATTTGCAAAAGCTTTACTTTACAATGATTGTATATTAAAGTGTCATCCAACATGTTCTACCACTGAGTTCTATAGAAACTGTTTTTTAGGCGAGACTAGAAACACGGTGCATTTTTATAAGTTTGACACCACTCAGCAATGACTTTTATGGAAGTCAGCCGTCAACTGTGTCAACAACTTTACTAGTTTTAATACAAAATTAATTTGTGCACATGAATAGTTTTAGTCAATATCTATTTATATAATGTTAATTTAAATACAATATAATTGTTAGGATATGCGAAAAACGAAAAGATATTCAGGAAATACGAAAATATTAAGAATGTAAGATTTTTAAATTCACCGAACACAAAATGGATCGTATGAAGAATCACTGGACATTACAAAGTGGATCACATGAAGAATAGAATAGAATAGAATTACAAAGTGGATCACATGAAGAATAGAATAGAATAGAATTACAAAGTGGATCACATGAAGAATAAAATAGAATAGAATTACAAAGTGGATCACATGAAGAATAAAATAGAATAGAATTACAAAGTGGATCACATGAAGAATAGAATAGAATAGAATTACAAAGTGGATCACATGAAGAATAGAATAGAATAGAATTACAAAGTGGATCACATGAAGAATAGAATAGAATAGAATTACAAAGTGGATCACATGAAGAATAGAATAGAATAGAATTACAAAGTGGATCACATGAAGAATAAAATAGAATAGAATTACAAAGTGGATCACATGAAGAATAGAATAGAATAGAATTACAAAGTGGATCACATGAAGAATAAAATAGAATAGAATTACAAAGTGGATCACATGAAGAATAGAATAGAATAGAATTACAAAGTGGATCACATGAAGAATAGAATAGAATAGAATTACAAAGTGGATCACATGAAGAATAGAATAGAATAGAATTACAAAGTGGATCACATGAAGAACATTATAAAATGAATCACATGAAGAAAGCGTTTACATTACAAAAAGGATCACATGAAGAAAACGTTTACATTACAAAATGGATCACATAAGAATCATTGCACATTACAAAATTGATCACATGGAAAAAACTTTTACATTAAAAAATCGATCACATGAAGAATCATTTTACAGTTCATACAAACTTTCGAGGAGGTATGCTTTTTTCGCAAAGAATTTTAACTGATTTAACTAAATTACCGAAAATATTTAATATGGTAATAATCTGATCCTTCTTGACATCGGAGTATAAGCTAGGTTAAACACCCTGATGGTTTAGTGCCGACTACATGTGCAAACATACAACACAAACCCACAACTGCGTTTAATACAGCCTAATCTTTGGCAACTACACAGGTATTCAATGTGCTGCTAATGGAAGTTACCCATTTACTATGTGAGAATTGCTTCCACTGAGCTGTGGTCGTCACCGATGCTAATTCTTGTGTATGAAAGAGCGTTCTGTGTCGTTAGTCACCATATGCCGCTGAATGTAATCTGATAAGCTGTGATAATAAATCAGGTAACATTTGTTTCAGAAGAAATAAAGCCCACGCTCCTACATATCGAACAGACCATTTTCGGAGTTTCCAAAAGATTTCGTTGCAAAAATAATAAATACAATAATATAATTTATTGTAACAGTTAATATATACAGCAATGGCAAAACGTTAAAATCAACTGATATTAGAATTAAGAGGAAACTCTTAAAATGCATATTTACTTCAACAACTTAGGCAACACTGTTATTTCATAGGGAGTCATCTTTATATCATAAGAACTTAAAGTATCATTCTAAAATTTACTACATTTTTTGTTTAATTCAAATAAAATAAAGAAGTGGAGATGCATCAAACTTTTTTTTTTATGTTTATTGAAATTTAAGACTTATTACATTTAAGATATGTTAAAAATTCAATTTTATTTATATCTGTAGCTAAATATGCCAAATCGATTTTTAATACAAGTATAAACATTTTTCAAGATGGCTGTTAAAGTGATACATTATAATTTATGTTATAAAAATACATTATGGCAGATTTCATTTTGAATATCATTGTTTTCACAATAAAATTGGTATTAACTAACCGATATTGGTAACGTTTCAGTATATACTTATATAAGCAATATAGCATATAGGTTTTTGCTTATATTTATTGTTATTATATTTTAAAGTATTGATAACTTGATTTGGAGGTGTCACATCTCATGGTAACAAACTATATGTAACATAATTAATTTTCATTAATACAATATACACTCATACTTAATGATTTTCACGTTTCAATATGGACTCCTTGACATTGTATTATCCTTTACCAGTCTTCCAGTTATCGGTTTTGTTAATTTTTCTTGTACTTCAATCTTAACGTCACTAGATTTTCCGAGAGATGTTTAAATATTGTTTTCCATTCTCATATTCTTCTATTTTAATGATGGATTACAATTTTTCTGATTAATATGTGGACAAGATAGGATTTGATTTTTTTTTTTTTTTTTTTTGCAAAGAGACAATACTCAGCTTTGCAGGACGTAAAGGGAAATTATCTTACATGAACATAGTATTTAGCTTAAAGTGTCTTATATAATAACGCTTACTCTATATACTCGTGTATAAGTCTGGATGTTTTGCATGAATTTTACCCCCCCTCTAGAAAAAGTCTGTGTATAGTGTCACCTGTCACTGAAAATACATGAAATTCTTAAAAAACATTACCTGTGTATAGTGTGATCTGTTACTTTTTGCATAAAAACTGACCACAAAATCTTTCACTATACTTGAGTATATCTTCACAGAAGGTGGAATCGGCGTACCGAGTTTAATATCTGAGCACGTCTATTTCGTCCACTTTCACACTAATATCCCTGGAAAAGGCATAAACCCATATTCTTCCATCTATGGGTTAAATAACTGGATAGACTGGGTTTCCTTGCTTTGGCAGAACAGCTAGTCTAGGAGACGAGCAACTCTGAATTCAAAACAGCTGAAGAGCGATGTGTATTTTCCCCTAGGTGTGCCCATTGCTGCTACGACTGCAGTACACGTGGTGTTCGAACATTCCAAATAGGTTACTGGACTAATGAATAATTGTCTGTATTTATCTCGACAGTATCATAAACTTTGAAAGGATCTATAATATTATTGCCTACAAAACTAGGCCCAAACATTACTACACCAAATCTCCTAAGTTATGTTAAGCATTTCCCCGAAGGAACCGATCTCTAGTTCAACTATTAGGTCAATCCAATGTAACTCTACATTCATCACTAAGAATTACTGTTGATAAATTATTTACTCACTCCAATTACATGTTTCTCTTTGTGATGTTAATTAAATATGGTAGTTTGGTTATTTTCATCTCTTTAGCCAATATTCTTGATATTCGTCATTTGTCTTTGAAATAGTTTTTCTAAATACTTTCTTGCTCGACATTGCACTTTTTCTTTCTTATTACCTTTTCATCTGATTCTTTGACATAATCAAGATGTTTTTATTCTTCTTGTTTTCCCAAAGCGTTCAACTTCTTCCCAGATTCTTCTACAATTTTCCCAATTTCCAACATTGTGTTCTTATCGTTTAATATCTTTCCAGTATCTTGTTGTTCTGTGATGGCATTCTTTATATATTTAAAATTTTAAAAAAGCACACAGCTTGTTGTTCATCTATTTACAATATGATGAACATCTCTCTAGTTTATAAATATCTCACGCTACCAAAACAATTATAAATATTTCTGTTTCGATATTATATTTCATATGCTGAAATTCCCATGGTATACTTTTAATTATTTAACTCATAAATGTGTATATAACTTTGTATGCATGTGTGAGTGCCGGCGTGTGTGTACCGTGCTCAAATCTGTAGAAATAATTTTATATTTGATTATTCTCAAAAACAAAAGAACATCAATGATAATAATGTAGTGGATTTGTTATAAATCATAGACAATGAGATTATCGATTTCTTAATCATCAATTAACGAAGATAAAAATCCTGATATGCTTGCTTGAAAATATATTTACTAAGTTTAACGTCATCTGGCAAACGGACACAATATTAAAACCACTTATAATCTTTGACAATCATACTGTAGGAAAAAAAATGATGATGAGGGTTTTTTTTTTCTACAGCGCTATTTCGGCAGGTATGGCAAAGGTTCGCATAAGCAGCGACGTTATAAAATCATTTTCAGGCCTGAGCGATGTGGTGGCGTGGCTAAAAAAGGTCAGGCTGGTGGCAAGACTTCAGCAGGTGGACGATGTGGCTAGCCTGCTGCTATTGTACCTGGAGGGGGACGCACTAGCCCTCTACATGGAAATGGGGGAGAAAGATCAGAGAGATGTTAAGGAGGACTTAAGGAGGCATTTACGGACGACGCGTTTTCAGCGTACAGAAAACTGACCATGGTCAGGTGGACCAGCGAACGTGTGGACGTCTACACGAACAAAATTAGGCAGCTTGTTGGATTGGCCGGGTTCGAGGAAGCCGAAATGAAAAGGCTCAGCAAACTAGCCTTCGTCATGGGGTTCCCTGATACGATCTCCGACAGGCACCGAATGTTGAGGCTCTGACTGTCAGGGAGTCATTCGGCGGACTGCGTGTAATGGAGCTGGGACGTACGGATTGACAGACGGACAAAGAGGAAGTCGAAACAGGCGCGGATGAGTCGGTGTCTGTTTCCCAACTGCCCAGTGCAACGGTTGAGAAAGGGAGTCACGCAATTCATTTCCTTGAGGCGACCGAAGAAGAAAAAACGACGCACCGCACTTTTTAACCCCCCACCCCTCATCATCATTTTTTTCCTACAGATACTTTAAAGTTTAATTTAATTAGCTTTTTGTAAGATTTTTAAAAGGTGATGTACTAATTTTTTAATCACCTTCATTTTACGAAACATTTAACATAATAATTCTTGTTATTAACACGGCTACCAAAAGGCCTTTGAAGAAACTTCGAAATAATTATATACTCAAAGTGATGTTTGCAAAAGAAGTACATAAAATGCTCAAAGGACAAAGGGAAATACTAGTATAGAATAAGAAATATCATAAATAAGAAAGGTAAGGGGAAAAAATAAACGAGGTATTGTATGTATTTCAAAAACATTTTATAAAAATGTTCTTACACTAATGACTGTGAGTTACGGTTTAGGTACTTTCATGAGATCGCTAAAAACAGAGCATAGCATGATGAAAAAGACGCCAAAGTTGATGAAAACAAAATTTTAGCGTCTAAATGCTTATGTTATTATGATTATTATTTTGATTAAAAAAACCTTGTTTCTCTTTTTATGAACTGGGCCGATAAAATAACATATAAAATTTTAGCGCGTTTTTTTCCTGTTTAACACACATTAATTTGGAAAATCTTGCAAAAATAAAAATAATTGTCGTATTTTAGCGAAACCTTCAGAAACTATTCACAAATGATGGAACTTATTATAAATATCTTTTATTTTTAGTATAGTCATGGCAGATTTTTTTTTTTTCATATGTATTACCCCCTCTAACTAATTGTAGGAAAACTCTATAATTTCAATTTTGAGGAGATTAGTGATTATATTAGTTAAAAGCACAATGCTTTGAGGAAACCAAATCATGTTTCTGTTTTTTTTTTTAGTTGGACCACCCCCCTACCTGAAAATCGTCTCTGAAGTGTAACATACAAAACTCAATAAAACAAAAATATTATTTAATTTCAAAAGCTTTTAATTGCTTTTATTTATTCCAATAAACATGGACAATATTGTCTGAAAGCAAAAAGATATTTCGATGAAAAATGAATTTTTAAAACAATTACCTACAATTATTTGTTATTTCTGTAATATTTATTTTTATTTTTTACATTATGTTGTTAATTCTTCTAAAATTATGGAAAAGCTTGTAGAACTTAACCAATGCTGTTTTTAAGTAGATATATATTTACAGATTATAATTTCCAAAGCTTATTACAAACTAACGAGCCTTCGTATATTAAAAAAATTAATTTGTGTCAATAATGTGTTTATCAATGAAATCTACGGAAGACCGGAAGTATCGTGCGTGCAATAAAAAATAAACGTCAGCAGTGCAGCACTTGTATATTAATTTTTTTTTTTTTTATAGTATTTATAATTTCTCCAGATAGTATCAACAAACTTATGGTACAGTACTTAAAAAAAAAAAAAAAAAAAAAATTGGAATGGCGAAAGTTTTTTTTACTTTAATTATTACAAGGTACTACTAAAGCAGGTCCGCTTAAAAAATATGTCCATTCTGTCCTTCCGTATGAGAACTCGAATCTCACGTCAGCTGTCAATAATTTATAGATGTCATCACTCAATTAACGCGATGTTCAAATCGGCTCTCTTTTACCTTAAAAAACATTTTTCTACGAAGAAAGTAAAAGTTTCTTTCAAAATATTTTAAATAAACTTCAAATTTTCTAAATTTCTTCGAATAAATTTTGAAAGACGTATAATTAATTTTTAAACGAATTTTAAACGAAGAATTTAACTTATTTTTCAAAATTTAAAAAAAATGGCTTATATCGAGTTTTTTTTCGTTATTTCGTAAACAAGATTTTTAAATAAAATTTTGGACGTGCTAAGAATGAGTAAAAAAATTACAAAAAATATTCAAAAAATACTTTAGTGTTTCTTCTCAATAATGAAATATACATTTAACACGAAGAAAATTTTTTTTCATTAATTTTCAGGCAGTTCTTGTCATGCTATCGATTTTCATGAAGGTGCCTCGGTTCACTGGTTTGATCCTTATCAGGTGCCTAGTTATTTTGCCTCTGTGTCAGAGTTAAGCTTAGTAAATATCTACAAATGACTGTAAATTATTATATCAAGAGATGAATAATAAAGTTCGGTAACCAACAAAAAGTGAATTTTGATTTCATGAATAAAGTTGCACAAAAACGAGGGTAGGCACATAAAAACATTCATGAATACATTAGCCTAAATAAAAAGAACGCTGGCGAATTTGGCGGCAATCAAAGGCGGTTATCAATGTAGACTGGGAGAACATCAATGATAGCCAACAATAGAAGTGGGATAAATTTTATGCTTTTCTTTTTATAACATGGTAAAAAGTCGCTTGTATTTTCCTTGCCCACTCAAGTATATGCGCGCACGTGTATGTGAATACTTAAGTGAGTATGTGTTGTGTTGAGCTTTATATGTATGCTTTTGTTGGTTATGTTTGTACTTGAGTTTTGCGCACACGTTAAGCAGTCTTAAGAAGTCAAATTATCGCACTTCTAATATTTTTTAAAGAGACGTACTCAACCATTAACTCATTTTATCCATTCTTTTAATTTCTTTACATAGATATGAAAATAAATGTTAAAAAAAGAACGTTTTTATTGGTTAACCAACACAGGATAAAAACTCTTGTCTGCAGCTGGAACTTAAATTTAGCTGATTTATCAGTTTATTTAATAATTGTTCACGTCCTAAATTTTTCTTTTGACTTATTTATTGCATTGACATATTACGAAGCGAAATAGATCTACACAATTAAATGATATCCATTAAATGTTAAATCCACTAAATTTTAATTCGCAAAATAAAATGTTCTCGTATTGTTAAGTTCAGTGAATAATAGGGTATATTTACATTTGCCATGTATCTACATATAGCATTTATTGGCTACACCCCACACACACTCACTCATCAGACACAAACACAGATAGATAGATAGATAGATAGATAGATAGATAGATAGATAGATAGATAGATAGATAACTTCTGTAGGAATTAATAACCGCCTAAGATTTATATAGTACAAAATTTTAAATTTTCAATCTTATTTTTACTAACAACATTTCTCTACAATAAATACTTTGTAAAAACTAACTTTGTATACAATTCTCTTATCTCTTAGGAAACTACGTGTTTAATAATAATAATAATAATAATAATAATAATAATAATAATAATAATAATGATAATGATAATAATAATAATAATAATTCAAAATATATTAGCTATACATGAATATATCCCGAGAAAATTGTCTTGTCATCTCTTTGGGCAAAGTGCGATATGTATTCGGTTGGTGCAAAAATAATGACGTAATAATGTCGTTTTTTGACGTAACGTCAAAAAACGACATTATTACGTCATTATTTTTGCACCAACCCAATAAATAAATTATACAAGACAATAGCGCCCTTTTAATTTTCATCAGATTTTGGTCGACAATACAACAGTCAGCTTCAGCTCGATTAATGACAAAAAATATATATCTTTGAGGCTCTTTATGCTAAAAGAAAGTAACCTCTTATCAATAAAATTCTTTTCAGTCTCCGTATTCATTATTAAAATCCCTTTAAACTGTAAAGTCATTTTTGCCACGTAACGCTTGAAATTTCCAGGGCACATAATGAGAAAGGAGGGCTTGGAAAATTCAACACTCACGGGACATACTTTGTGATATATGATGAAATCAAGCAAATTAATCACACTTTGTGCCAATCTTTGCTTTTTGAGAGAGTAATTTTCGAGTCGTGTTTGCATCAAGAACTTTCATGGTTCTAATATTTGATTGTCTTTATACATTAGATTAGAAGCAAAGAAATAGAAATCAGACCCGAAAGAATTAATAGCAAAACTTCTCTTAAAAAATGGGAGAGAAGAAAGGTAGGGCTGTTTTTCCATTGTCAGTTTTAAGAGTGTCCCTAGCTAGAAAAATATTTCTATAAAATGCAGAGATCTTTCTTAGAGGCCACCCATGTAACAGTTGCCCCACCCTCAACGCATTACAAACGAAATATCTAGAACGAATGAAAGGTTATGACCATAATATTCCATTTTTAGGCTGTAGCGTTTTTCATGCTTATACTACAATGTTTTCATCAAATCAGAGTCTATGCATATAAATATGTACGTGCATTCGTAGAATCATTTTGTTTTTGTATGTACCAAACATTTTATATTTATAATTGTGTGCGTGAAAGCTTAAGAAGTTGTCTGTGCAATAATTAATAGCTCTGTGAAAATAGATTTCCAATATTGTGCACACACACGTACACACACACACACACACACATATATATATATATATATATATATATATATATATATATGTGTGTGTATGTATATATGTCTATAATAAAAAATATGTATATGCGTGGCTGTGCGTCAGCACAAGAAAAATTTGAACTATATGCGAACTGTTTACATGTGTTCTGTGTGTTGGGTCGATAGTTTTATGTCTGAAATGTGTGTGCATGTTGGGTACTCATATTTGTAAGGTTGACTATCTGTACGCACGTAAGTGAATGAACACAACCGTTTTACGATTTTATTTATAGTCTCACATAAAAATAGTAATACATTTTATATGAAAAGAAAAGATGTTTTATTTTGATGTTTTATTATTTATTCTGTTTATTTATCTTGATTGGCTTTGAAAGGGGAAAAGAAATGGAGACACGATTACAGTTTCGACCGATAATTATTACCAATATTCTTAACGAACGCCTACGCTTAGGGCCTAAGCCTTAGGCGGAGAGGTTTTCTTCCATATAGTCATATGTAAGATACTGGAGAAACTTTAAATTTAATTTTTTTCATAAATTTTATGCAGAAATCGTAAATATTTTCTATGATTTGTATTATAAAGACTGTAAGACTTCATTTATTTATGCATTTTGTCTGGTTACCCAATATTGAAAGAATAAAGTTATTGGTGATTATTTTTTAAAAATGATCTTAATTTTAAAATTATCAAAAATCTGATGTCTAATTCAGAAATATTCCCAATATTTCTGGCATTGAGAATGGACAAAATGAAACTGATTAAGAAAAAATATATCTGTAATCAAATGATAATTAATATAAATACATTGCTAAGATAAATTTCAGGGGATTACTCAGTTATTAAGGACCAATTGCATTTTAAAATAAAAAAATATAGTCATCAACGATACTCGTATAAAATATGATTCTGATATATTTTATGGCAAATACGTTTAAAATATTTTCTCGTCAGTGAAGAGATTCATGAAAACTTTAAGATATATTATTTACACGCTAAAATCTATTTCTATGTATGAGTATGTGTAATGGAAGCATCTATCGTTTGTTTTGAATAGAAGATAAAATGTTACGTATATTTTTTCTTCGTTAATAGAACGAGAGATAAACTGCAGTTTCATTTCAGCACACAATCTATCTATCTCTCTCCCTCCCGCTCTCTATTTATCCACACAATTGCACTCAGACGCGCACAGATGCACACATACAGTACACGCACAGACTTTTTCATACGATTATCTTTCAGAAAAATGTTTTCTGTGAATCCTTATGAAAGCAAGAATTATCAACGCCTAAATTTCTGTCAGTTTTTAGCGCATAGGCATGGAATATTGATTAGCAAGCTCATCTAGTCCAGCTTAACATTATTCCTGTGTACTGAGTTCGATCTTCTTCACCATACTTGTGACTTTGTAACAAAACTACCATAGTTGTAATAAATAATAGTTTGTGCCAATTTTAAATAAAAGAATATTATTTATATACGTTATATATTAAGAGTTAATCCTGAAAATCTCTCGGTTCAAGTAATAAAGGATTAGTTATTTGGTCAGATTTTGGGTAATGGGTGGGGCCAGGAAATTTTCAACACTTCGTAATGTCATAATTAAGTTGGAAATAGAGCAAACATGAAACCACTACCTTGCTTAGATTAAGTGTCGTCATTTTTACATGGATTAGAGAATTTTATTGTCGAATTTTACCTTTTATTATTTCACTTGAATAATTCTTAAACCTTTCAAAGCCTGACATGTTGTTATTTTGATCTGGAAATTCTACTGCATATTATTCACCACCGACAAGTCAAGAGATTATATTGCAAAATAAATATTTGTTGTACAAAAATAATACCTTTTTCACCCTTACGGTACGGTGTTTTTATATATTTATGCGTGAATAGTTTATGCTTCAAAGAATTGTGAATGAGATTAAAAATGAAAACAGTTACACATTTTATTTGTTCTAAGTCCTCGGTCAATGGCCTGAAGAATGGAAAGATAATGAAGACATTTATAATTAATTCTCTTGATTCTCTTCACTTTCTGAAGCTAACAAGAAATTAGGCTACATTTTCTTAATCAAACCGCGTAAAGGAATTGTCTAAATACGTTGTAAATTAAAACGTAAAATAAAATCAGATTTTTATTCATGACCATACGTTGCGATTGACTTTATCCATTTTTATTTAAAGTTGAGAAATGTTGCAATTGTAATTCAAAAGAAAATATAAAAATATACGATGGAACGCAACACAACACTTTAATAATTGTTATAACAATTATGGCTTCTAAAAAATTGAATGAAAAATTAATTAATTACTGATCTAGTCTTCAGATTTTACAAAATCAGAAATGTATGTTCCATAGAACATTAAAATGTTATCAGTTCAGAATGAAACTGAATTCTGAGTGCTAAGCGCGGGATCTAATGTTCTCGAAATTAATGAATGAATTTATGCGTTTATAAATTTCCTTAGGATTACACTACAGGTACGCTTGTACACACATATCTATCTATCTATCTATCTATCTATCTATCTATCTATCTATCTATCTATCTCTGTCTGTCTGTCTGTCTGTCTCTCTCTCTCTCTCTATATATATATATATATATATATTTGGTTGGATAGATGTGAGTTTGTGACCCTGGGTTTCACGCTTTTGCGATCGTCAGTGTTTGTCTGACGATCGCAAAAGCGTGAAACCCAGGGTCACAAACTCACATCTATCCAACCAAATATGTTAGCTCTATCTCTGATATTGAGCGCTTTCTAATAAGTACCGCGCATATAATATATAAATACTTATATATATATATTTATTTATATTTATATACACACACTTTTCACACACACACACACACACACACACACATATATATATATATATATATATATATGTGTGAAAAATATATAGAAAATAGGAAAGAACTCGTTAGGTAAATAATCCAAAGTTCTTTAGTATTTTTGTTATTATTTTAAAAAAAAATAGTACTCGATAAAAAAGTAGAGCATAAATATAATTATTTATTTAAAAATTTATTGGAATCATATTTTTAAATAAATAATTATATTAGTTTGGTGCAAAAAAAATTTTTAACGTCAAAAACCGTCATTATTTTTGCTCCAACCTAATATATATATATATATATATATATATATATATATATATATATATATATATATATATATATATCATATTAAAATTTATTTAACTGTAAATATCGAACCCTTTTCAGTTGCTGCATCCCCAACTCCGAAGTTTCTTGGTGACAACTATTCTTAAGAGGGTTCTGTATTTAGAGGTAACTCCATGAAAATCAATAAAAAGAGAATAACATGACAAAAACGGCCTTAGATTTGATGAAATTTTTTTTTATCTGCTTAAGTATATATATCATTATTAAGAAGAAATACCAAAGTATTTTTTTATTATTTTTTTAAATTTTTTACTCATTCTTGCCATGTCCAAAATTTTAGTTAAAATTCTTGTTTTTTTTTTTGTCAGCGAAATTACTAAAAATCTCCATATCAGCTATTTTTTTAAATTTTGTAAACTAAGTTAAAATCTTAGTTTAAAATTCTTCCAAAAATCAATTATACGTTTTTCAAAATTTATTTGACAAAAATTTAAAGATTATTTAATATATTTTGAAAAAAACTTTCGCTTACTTTCTTCGAAGAAAAATGTTGTTTAAAATAAAAAGGATGCTATTTTAACGTCGTTGGCTGTTGACAAGTGATGAATGATTGCTGTCATCACATATCGACAGCTAACGTGAGATTTGAGTTATCATACGGAAGGACATAATTGACGTAACGTTTTTTTTACATGAACCAGCTTATGTAGTACCTCGTAATTATTAAAGTAAAAAAAAAAACTTTCAGCATTCCAATTTCTTTTATTTTGTTTTTTATTACTGTAGCTTACACCATAAGTTTGTTGATACTATCTGTAGAAATTATAAATACTATAAATAAATTAAAATACAAGTGCTTTTTGAGGGCAACTATAGCCCCCTAAAGTCAATACAGATCTGCTATGATAAAACATTTCTATCCCAAGTAAAAATCATCAAACGTTATTTTACAGCCAATTTGAACTGAAAAAAAAATTGAAAAATGACTTTTGTCATCATCTGAACAAAATATCAAGGAAACGTTTGATCTACACCCCATGAAACTAGGTATTTCCTGAAAGCAAAGAATGCTCTTTCATTTCTAAGTGAAATTGGTTGGTGTAAATGATTATAAAAAATTTTTCTGGGGATAAAATATGAAAAAATAGTTAAAATTGCTATTCCTGAACACTGGAAACCAGGATTATTTATGTTTTTTTTTTAAATTTTTTTTTAAATCAGCGATAAGAAAACAGTGTTGAAATTAAGCCAAAATTGACTTTGACATTGCTGGGTCAAAGGCCAGCCAGCGAGCCGACAATACCAAGCTGTCATCACCTTATAAAAAATCCCATTTTTTAAAAATCTATGTTTGAACAATGGCTTGATGTATTTTTGTTTTTTAACACCTTTTGAGCAGGGTGATGACAACAATACTTAAGGATAGAACCGAAAACAGTTTGTTTGAAATAAGAAATTCGCATAAAATTGAAATAAAGATGACTCACTGAAAAGTGAAAAGTGAAAACTGTAAAACAACTTCAAAAAATTGAAATTGCAATGAAATATGTAAATGAAATAAATGGTACTTTTAAAAATATAGTAATGTTGATGGTGAAAATGGCTTAGGATGATGTTCAAATTTTTTTAAGGAGTAAAAAACGCTAATTCAGCATGTGTTTAGCACGAAGAATTTGCACTCAAGCCACGTGACATTTTATTGCTTGTGACTTTTCGTACTTTTTAATTACAGCGATTTTAACGATTTTTATGAACACAAAATTACATTTCTTAATTACTGCAGATCTTCTGATTAGTCAAAACGATACAATTTACAACGCGCTAAAAAAAGATCTATCTCATAAGGACACTTAGGAAATGTGATGCGGCTTTTAACTAATTTTATAATATTTTAACAACTTAAAATGTAAAAATCTATTATGATTAAAGAAATAACAAATAATTGTATTAAAAATTCATTTTTCATCGAAAAAATTTTGTGCTTTCAGAAAATATTGTCCATATTCATAAAAACAACTAAAGGCATTTGAAATTAAATAATATATTTGATTTATTGAGTTGTGTATGTTACAATTCAGAGCTGATTTTCAGGTGGTGGGGTTCAATTAAAAACAAAAAAAAACCATGATCTGCATTCCTCAAAGCCTTGTGCTTTTAACTATTGTAACCATTAACCTAGACTCGATCGAATTTCTAGTGTTTTCATAAAATTAGTTATGGGAGTTAATAAATATAAAAAAAATATTTCTGCCATGACTTTAATAAAAAAAAACTTATTGATAATCATTTTGATCACCTGTGAATAGTTCCTGAAAGTTTCATTAACATCCGACAATTATTTATATTTTTGCAAGATTTTCCAATTAATGTGTCATACCAAAAAAACGTGCTAAAAATTGTTATTTACTAGTATCGCTGATACAAAGAGAAACAAGGTTTTTTAATCAAAATTTAGAATGTTCTAAAAAGAAAGAAAATTTTTTTTTTAAATTAAAAAAAAAACCTTGGTCTTTCCTCTTTATAATAACATTAACATTTAGACGATAAAATTTTGTTTTCGTCAAGTTTGGCGTCTTTTTCATAATGCTATGCTCTTTTTTTAGCGATTTCGTAGAGGTACCTATAGGTAAATTTCCAATTTTTCAATTTTTTCTGATCTTTTAACTGTAAATATCGAATCCTTTTTAGTTGTTGCATCCCCGACTCCGAAGTTTCTTGGTGCCAACTATTCTTCAGAGGGTTTGTATTTAGATAAGTAAATTTCCAATTTTTCAATTTTTTCTGATTTTTTACGCATCTTTTTTAATAATTTTTTTGGCGCGCACTCATGAATTTTGCGTTTTTTTTTTTACACGCACACCTTCATGGATTTCTGCTTTTGTTTATGTCTTTTAATTGTAATCCTCAAAACTTTTTCTTGTTTTTTTTCTTCCGGTTGTAGATTTTTCTTCGAAATTAGAATTTTTTTTATGTATGCTTTATATTATAATTGTTGTGGTGTGTTATATTATTAATTAAATTTTATAGTATTTATTAATTTGTATTATTAATTAATTATTTAGTAAATTTATTAATGAATTTATTAATTAAATTTATTAATGAATTTATTGATTAAATTTATTAATTAAATATATTAATTTGTATTGTTAATGAATTATTAATTAAATTAATTTTATGTTGCATTTCATGTATTATTTTATATTATTATTAGGTTGATGCAAAAATAATGACGTAATAATGTCGTTTTTTGACGTATTTTTAACGCCAAAAAACGACATTGTTACGTCATTATTTTTGCACCAAACTAATCTTAAAATAACAAATTAAATAATTGTTAATATGATGGCATCAACCCATTATCACATTCTTCATATTTATTTAATTTGTTTATTAAAAGTTAATATTGATATTTTTTCTTCTTATTTATTTAATTTGTTTATTAAAAGTTAATATTGATATTTTTTCTTCTTATTTATTTAATTTGTTTATTAAAAGTTAATATTGATATTTTTTCTTCTAAACACAGTCTACAGTTCTTATTGATAATATTATATGGTGGTACTTTTTTATAATTTCCCATTCAATTTTAAAAGGTATATTATTTTCTTTTTGACTCCATATATAGCAAATAGCACATCATTATTAAAATATATATGGAGTAAAAAAAAAGAAAGAAAAGGAAAAAAATAATATAACTACTAAAATAATTTCATTAATAATACAAATTAATAAATACTATAAAATTTAATTAATAATATATTAGGTTGGTGCAAAAATATTTTTTAACGTCAAAAAACGACATTATTACGTCTTATTTTTGCACCAAACTAATAACACACTCCAATAACTTCAATATAAAACATACATTAAAAAATTTTAATTTCAAAGAAAAATTTACAACCGGAAAAATTCTACAACTAGAAAAAATTATGAGGATTACAATTAAAAGACATAAACAAAAGCAGAAATCCATGAAGGTGTGCGTGTAAAAAAAAACGCAAAATGCATAAACGACTGTAAAAAATCAGAAAAAATTGAAAAAAATAGAAATATACCCATTTAAATACAGAACCCCCTGAAGAATAGTTGGCACCAAGAAACTTGGGAGCATGGGATGCAACATTTAAAAAGGATTTGATATTTTCAATTAAGTAAATTTTAATATTATTAATGATCTATTTTTAATATTATTTTAATATC
The DNA here is from genome assembly GCA_963932145.1 of Acanthosepion lycidas. Lineage (NCBI taxonomy): Eukaryota > Metazoa > Mollusca > Cephalopoda > Sepiida > Sepiidae > Acanthosepion > Acanthosepion lycidas. Next base: position 71,135,126 of record OZ010583.1, read on the forward strand.
TTTAATATTGAGCACTATATATAAAAATATCTGCTTATATTTTTAATTTTTAGTCTTTAAACCTTACACAAACACACACACACACACACACACACATTGCAAACGAATATATATATATATATATATATATATATATATATATATATATATATATATTCCATACAAAAATAGCTGATGAGTGCATAAAATGGTAACAAAAGTGCTATATCTATTGATATGCTCCGTTGTATTAGTGACCCAAGTAGATGAATCCTATTAAATGTTGTACACCAAAAGTATAAAATTCAAAATTTTATAGGTTTTGATGGCTTGTTAATTTAGTTTGCATTGTCAGATTGACACAACGAGCACGTTTCCAAAAATATAGAAAAATTATTGTGCATTATAATAGACGACAGTGCAATTGTGCTATTGATTGGAAGCAGTAACTACTTCACTGTTATTTTATTTTCACGGACGTTTTGGTTGACTTTTTAATGGACTACTATCACGAATTATATTTATTTACTTGTAAAATTTAAATGCCAAAAGTCATGTGAGGATATTAAAAAGCACATTAATTTACTCACACACAATTACACGTATGCAAGCTCATTCACACGGGTATAAATATATGCATACACATCAATTAAGATTGTATTATATTCTAAAAATATATATCGCATGAACTGATGAACATCATTAAAATAGGTATTAATATATTAATTAATAATTGAAAATTCACTCCGAATATATATATATATATATATATATATATATATATATATATATATATATATATATATATATATATATATCATATAATTATAAAATCAGAGCTAACCTCATTATTAGCATAATAAATTCAGAGATAATCTCGTAAATGACGATGAGATTAATGGGACTACGTTTTATGCAAACAACAAAATAATGAAACTAAATCACTGCTTTTAAACTTAGTACTAATTATAGAGAAGAACTTCCAATATTGGAGAAACGTACATTACAGGCGATCAGTGGTGAATCACCCGTTTTATACCATTTATTGTACAATCGTCTTCTCAGCCATTTCAAGCTCCAACCACCCGTTTACTTTCATGCAATGTTCTCTCTATTCTTTCCCCAAACGTTTGAGTTATTCTTTGATGGCTGCATTGAATTACAGAGCAGACGTACTGCAATGATAGAACATCGATCGATAACCAACAACGAGCTCCTCCTTTCCTCTCATGTCTGTCATGCAAGTGACATTGGGTGATTGATCGCTTAACACTATGGAAGTGTCTATAGTAGACAACGCTTACTAAGAGTAAATTATTTCAAACTTGTCATTATGCTGTCTAAATAAAACGAATATGCAGATCTTCACAGTGAAATAATAGTGCAATGTAGCATGTAATTTTGACAACATAAATCTAGACAAGCAATTAATAATTAATATCAGAAAATCTGGATAGTGTATGTATTCGTTTTTAAAATGTTGAATATATTGCATGCAATTTAACATGTTCATCGAAACCTCAATTTATTACTCTTCTTCTTCTTCTTCTTCTTCTTCTTCTTCTTCTTCTTCTTTATCCAGTATCATCGCTGAATGAGGATTTGCTGCTTCAGTTAGCCTGATTACAAAATATGCTACAAAATTTCAAATTGTTTTAAAATAAACAACATAAAAACATGCTATTATTTTTTTTTTACTTTATTAATTATACTTCCTGTTCCCCTCCTCTTTCTTTGTCATTCAGTTGGCTTTATCTCTTTTTGTTCACTCAGTGACACTATGAAGAGCTTAAAGTGAGAAATCAAATTTAGATAATATTACAGAATTTACCTTTAAGAGTATTTCAGGCATTCTATCGGTTTTGACGAGTATCTTTATCTAAAATTATCTGCATGGTTTTTTTTTTTGTTTTTTTTTAAATAAGTGAAGTAATAAATTACTAAATTTTGGCAATTATCGTTACTTTTTATCGTAGGTTATTTTTATTTTATTTTTTGCAAATAATAAATAAAACAAAATTAAGAGTGTCGTTTAATAAATGGAGCAAATGTAGACTTGTTTTAGATTCTGCACTTTCAGAATTAAATACTCATGCAAATATGTTTTTACCACAAATTTAATTTTAGCAACATTTTTAAAGAGATCAGAAAAATACTTCCATATTCGTAACATCCACGTTGTGTATTAATGATATTTTTATTACCAAGTACGTCTGTTATAAACAGAATGTCATGCATTAAAAATGTATCGTATCTCATTTGTGTGTGCCTCTCATCAAAAGATTATGAACGAACGTCAACAGTTCAGTCGAAAAAATTTATTAAATGTTTTTGTTGCGATTCTAAACAAAGTGGGTATATTATGTGTTCATAGTCCAACTTCGTTGGTGCTAACATTATCATCTATTTTCATAGAACTGCAAATTTTATCTGGTATCCTTTTATTTAGTTGGATAAATGGAGCAACCAATAGACGTCTAAATTGACCATCTTTTGTCATTTTCACGTAATTGAAATATTTCAGCACTTTTCACTAGTTAAGTTCTCTGAGTAATTCACTTCTAGCGAGCACTAAGGAGTAAGATATTAAAATGAGAAACACATTCTGGATAATATTTTAAAGTAGAATAAGTATTTATCTTCAATGATATCTTTGAAAATTTCTCTGGTATTTATAAAGGACATACACTGCGTAAAAATCTATGATGCAAGTCTATCTTTTCTCAACGTTGATAAAAGTTGCAGAATATGATAACTGTATGAGCGAGTGATTTTCAGTTCATAATCTCCTTATTTAAAATGTTAACAATGACTTGCTTTGAGAGTTTGAGATTACGTTTCATGCAAAGAAAAAGAAAAATGCTACTAAATCATTGCCTTTAGACTGCTAATAATTGATAAGAACTTCAAATACCGTAAGAACATATGAAAAGAAATAAAGTACATCATATAAATAAATACAAAACATATTGGTCACATTAATATATATTTTATTAAATCAAAGTCTCATATACCAGAATAAATTATCATGTTGATATTTCTACAATTTTCATCCTTTCATTTTGTCAACTTTTCTACACTTTCGACTTCAGCATTACTTGCAGCAGATTTTATTGCTTTGCTGTGGTGATCTGATTGGATATTACGTTCTATTCTTATATATTGTTTCATATACTATTTTCATGAATAATCAGAAATTTATCCAACTTTCTAAGTCCATTCAACGTATCCCTGTACAGTGGCGTAGATAGGGGGCGGACCGCCCCGGGTGCCAGCACAGGAGGGGTGACACAATGTCACCACCAACAAAATTTTTCAACCAGGCTAAGGTGCCAAAAATAGTGTAAAAACAGTGGTGGAGACACAGGGTTTCGCAGGCGGGCATATGACCCCCACCCCCAGAAATAATTTATGACCCCCCCAGTTCATACCCCCCGTCAGAAATTTTCTAATAAATTGTCGGGAAATTTGTGAGTAGGAAAAATAGCAAGTTTCAGCTTTCATGTATTTCAGTTGCTACAATCTTGGTTACTAACAAGAGACATTGTTGTAACATTTTATCGGATGATATGGTGTTTTAACTCTGCATCATTAATAACAACAAAGCGAAATACGAAGCCAAAAGTGCAACAATTTCAGTCTTGCCTGTGTATCAATTCGCTGAGATACAATTTTCCATTGAGTGAGTGATATACTTTTGAATATATCTACTAGTGTTGGGACGATTAATCGAAATCGGAATCGAGAATCGGAAAAATCGGAACTTTTGAGGGGTATCGGAAACGGTATCGGAAACGGAAAAAATTGTGCCTATTTTCCGATTCCAAAAACGATTCTTTTAAATTTTTAACTTCATTTTCCATTATTGGTACTAATGATAAATATTTATTGTTTTTAAATTATCACTAAAATTAAAATCATAAACATCAAAATACGATGTAAATTTATTTTACTTGTATAAAGAAAAACAAAAAAAATAAACTTTGCATAAATTCTCTAGGTAACCTTTAAAAGAATGCAGTTGATTTAGAATGTTCCGAAAAATGCTTAAAAATTAAATAGAACATTTTTGTCAAGAAAAGTACTTTCAAACATCATTGATAATTAAATGGTACCCAAAAAATGATGCAACGGAAAATTGGACACCGGAAAATTAGCAACAGAAAATTACGTCAACCATGAGCCAGTCGAGACTGTCAGATCTGGCTGTGCTGTCCATTGAAAACGAGCTTACAAGACAAACAGATTTTGACGATGTCATTGACCAGTTTGCCACAATAAAAACAAGAAAACATTCATTCTAAGACCATAGTATCGAATGTCATTCTTTTGTGTATTGCCGTGTTTTGTATTTAGTTGTTCTGAAAGTGAACAGTTGCATTTTAAAAATCTTTTGATTAATCTCTGATTATTTTGTGGTATTGGATTTTGTCTTGGATCATACATGTACACAGTAACGTACCGGTCAGTAGAGTAAAGTAGAGGTAGAGCATGTATGAAAATTTAGCTACAGCTAACCATTCAGCATAGGGTGAATCGGGGTCACTGGGGTGACATATGAGTGGACCGCCCCGGGTGACGTTTACTCTAGCTACGCCACTGTCCCTGTATCCATCATCAAGAATTACTGTTGAAAAATCAATTTTCTGGCACCCCATTTAAATATTTTTCTATGTGATGGTAGTTTGTTTAGTTTCATCATTTTAGGCAATGTCCTTTTCATTCTGCATTTTTTTAAACATTTTCCTACTTATCAATTCTTTTTTCTCATACATTACCCATCTAATATTTCTCAAATCTCATTCTATGAGATCCTCAGTTTTTTTCTTATCTTGCCAATATTTAAATTTTATTTTTCTTTGTTCTGTAATCTCTGTTTAAGGTTTTCGCAATTTCCAAAATTATATCCCAATAATTCAATAATTTCACAGTGATTTTTTTCTCTTTTGAGATTATATTTTTCTTGTGAATAATGGTATTTTTGAAATTAAAAAAATAAATAAAACGAACTCTAATATTTATTGTAAATATTTGAGTAAAATATCTTACGTGATATATTTAACATATAAATGGTATATCTTGAATATTTTGCCGACGGTTGGATAATAAAATTTGATTGTTAAATTATTAACTTGCATAATAAAAGCAGACAAAATGTAGACACAGACGCTCATAAACATATAGGCAGTTAAATAGGAAAACAATATACAACGATCTAAATTTTATTGCATTCGTTTAATATCGTCCATTAAAGTAAATAATGAAGGCACTATAAAACTCGATGCTCAATGTAAAATGTAATATACATATATATATATATATATATATATATATATATATATATATATATATATATATATATATATATATATATATATATATATATATATGCGACAATATTAAAAGAAATTCTCTTCTGTTCTGTGATTTAAAGTTTCATGTGCACATGGTGTTTTGGGGCGACGGCCCTACAACCATCGGGCGTTTGAAAAGATACTCAATTTTGTAAACACACATACACACACACATATATATATATATATACACACAAATACACACACATACACACACACACATATATATATATATATTTATACATATATATATATATATATATATTTATACATATATATATATATATATATATATATATATATATATATATATATATATATATATATATATATATGATGTATCAAAAATACTTTTAAAAACATTGGGAGTGGGTTCTTCACATCAAAACAAGGACAAAACCATATAAACATATGTCTAGGTATCACGTATCAGGTACAAATATGCTAGTGCAGGCACTGAATTTCGTACCAATTAAGCTGCCTTTCTTCATCTTTCTTATTTCTTTCAATATCAGAAATTAGAAAAAGTTTTGACAACAGAAATGAATAGTAATGTGGGGATGAGATGTGATTCTATGTATACTAAATACAGAACAAGTTACCGATGAGCCTAGAATGATGTTCAGGAAATCAATTTGAAGTTTCGAATTATAAACTAAAATGAGTTACCACTTTCAATTGACAATCATTCGCAAAAAGATATAATTTGTTCAGAGTAAAGTATTAATCTCAAGTTGATGCGATCGCATTCACTGCTTTGGGTGTCTCCTCTTTGCGAGTTGTTAGTATTAAATAGATGGAATGATGCAAAACTACAGAAGCCATCGATGCGAATTTGATGGAATGCAGACATCACTCTTACCTCGTTGAACATGAAATTATGGATCGTTGGCGAGACAACAAATTTCTGATTATCGAAACATCTAAATGCACATATACAAGTAAGTAAGACACGTATATGCAAAAATATCCTAGACTGTGTTAATATTTCATCACGAAATGTTAGGTTTCACTTTACCTTTAAAAATTCGTTTGTACAATCAGATTCTATTAACTCTGTTTATAAGCTTATCGTTCCTACACGGCAGAAAATATATAAATATGCTGTGTATGTGTTGTCTTCGCATTGAGAGTCTTGGAAGTAAAGGAGTGTAAACAACTCGTTATTGAATTCACTAAAACTTTCTATCATTTTAATACTGAGGCGAGTCATGATACTTGAAAACGATTACTGCAATGTTCCATCATTCATCATCATAAACAAGGCAAAGAAATAATTTATTTGATGACAAAATCCGTCGTCATATTACTGTTGTAAAAATCCTTTTATTATAGAGACATTCATTAATATATCTAATAAAAGCATTAAGAAATATAAAATAAATATATACTACTTAAAACTGTTTATAAATTTTAATGATTTAATTATGTGCAACTTAACAGCGTTAATATGATATAATACGATCATCCTTAACAATTGTGATAATGAAGTCTGAAACCTTGATGTAATCTCTTTGACTAATATAATAATTTCAAACTTGGCAGCTTCCTACAAACTGAATGAATCGGATAATTATTGGCACTTCAGTGATTAGTCATTGCAGTGTTTATCGTGATCAAAACCTTCATAAATTTCGAAGAGTCAATGTCCTTAAAATAATAAAGACGATTCTTTAAAGTTTAAAAGTTGTAGAATTAACAATAAAATATTTGTATTTATATAAATGATAAAAGTGGCGAAGACGCTTTTTGTGAGCAAAACTTATGCAGCTTAAATGTATGAAATTCTTAATCTGGCTGACATTTTGAAATATCATCAGAGATTTCTTTGGTTGACGTAAATGTTGAGAGGTCTACTAAATATAAGTAATACTGTAACCATTGCTACCGTATCTATCAGAGGGGTTAGGGTTAACTCTTGTTTCATTTATAACCGCGCAATTACTGCAAGAGAGTGTCCTGGAAAGTACAAAAGAGCAGAGCTATGCGCAGACAGTGCAAAGTAGAAAGCAAATTAAACTTTATCCCACGAGTTCTGAAAAATCACGAGAGCGCAATATACTCAATAGAGGCAAACCGTTATTATCCTTCATTATAAATGTGACCCTGAGTTTATTTCATCCTTGTCAGATAATGCTAAGCTCTTTGCCTCCACATCAGAGAACAAGAGCCATTCCTTACCTGACTTCCCCCTACTTTTTCGACTCTACGAAGGCTACTGGTCAGGATAAAATTCCTATAGTTGTTGTCAATCAATTTTGACAAAATTGTTTGCTTGAAGAAGAAATGTTTCCCAAGCCCATGGAAGATATCATGTGAATGCAGGTGAGCGCTCATCCTCGTCGCAGTATCGTTCCATCAGTCTTCTTAGTGTCATAAGTGAACTTTTAGAAGCTATCATCAACAAGAAGGTTTTTAACCACCTCAACAGAAACAACCCCCTGGACAAAAAAACAACAACAAACAAACAAAAAAACAGTATGGCTTTCGCACCACTAGGCTCACTGTTGATATCTTTATCATCACGCGTAAAATCAATGATTCGTTTAACAAATAAACATGTTTTGAGAGCGGTCGTCTTAGATATACTGAATGCCTTTGACAAGATGTCGCATATATATATATATATATATATATATATATATATATATATATATAGTTTTAAGGTGTGCTATATTTGTGTGATGAAGTGCTCAATATCAGAGATAGAGCGAGTGTAAATATAAAAGTGAATTTTGAAGTCAATACTTACAGGCGATAGTCTGTTTCATGTGTAACAGAGAGGGGTATACGCACATACATCCACATAAACACACACACACATATTTTCATTATTGAATCTAGCTAGTGAAACTAGATCAGAGCGTTCTGTTTACTGATGAGGAAATCTGATCTCGCCTTTGGAATTGGGTCGTTGAAAAAATATGAAAATGATCTAAATAAATTTTATCGGTTAAAAATTAAAATAGAGCTTACTCAGGCTATCAGAACTTTGAAACTCACATGACTTTGGGTTGGAAACGGTACTCATGATAATTGCGTGCCGGACCAAGGGTCGATTCATGATCAAACAGATGTATCTATATAAACCAGCGTAGTTATGCTGAAGAGAAGGCAGACGGTCGAGCGAGACGGAAAAGGTCAGACAGGAGAGAGAGACGGGAGAGACCGCGATCGGTCGGCACATCGTCGTCACGTGCGTGAGCACCCGCAGGCAACAGCCGAGAAAAGCCGACGAGAAAGGGAGACGGGAGAGAGAGTCAGGGAACGAGACCGTCGTCGTGAGAGTTACGAGAGATTTGCGGGAGAATTAGAGAAGTAAGACTAACCCCTGTTCTGAGAAGTCTGTATGAGACTGAACTACTAGTCATAAACCTACCCCAGGTGATTCAATACGCGTTTATAACACACAAACCCTCTCTCTGTTGGGAATTCGCTGGATGCATTTTGTCTTTTTCTTTTCTCATTTATGTTAAATGTTTTTATTCTCCCTGTAACCTCTGTTCTGATGTTACCTTCTTACGTCAATATTTCCACCTCCCTACGTTGTTGTCTGGCTTCTGCAGATATTATTTCTTGTTTTATTTTGCCACATTTTAAACTTCCTACCGCCAACTCTCACAGCCGTGTCCATATCCCCAGTCGACCGTGAACGTATGGACAACACCCCGCTTACTGGATCTAAAAACTAACACAGCGTGAGCAGCAAGCAGGACTTGACCAGTTGACCGGTCGAAATAATCTACGCAATCGTCAGGCCTGACGATTGCGTCTAGCATGAAAGAGACTGTCGCCTCTAAGTGTTGACTTCAATGTTCACTTATATATATATATATATATATATATATATATATATATATATATATATATCAATATCGCCAAAATAAAACTAATAATGTTTTATCACCACCGAATAAACCCTTAATTTTTTCCAGTCCTGATGAGCGGTCTTGCCTCGAACATCTTTTTGGTCTAAAGCTCACTCCAGACCTCAAATTGGACTTTTATATTTGTGTCATTGCTAAAGATACTGAAAAAAATGTGCCGTTCCTTGTATTGCTCTAGAAAATATCTAATTCCTACTGCCATGTTCTCTCTTTACAAGAGTCAAATCAAACCAAGAATGATATATTGTTGCCATATCTGTGCTGGTATTGCCCAGTCCTCACTGTCTGGCATTGACAGAATTCAAAAGCTATTATTTGGCCTTGTGGGTGATGAATTATTTTGCACCCCAGTCTATCACTTCTTTATCACTATTACTATGAAAAATGTTTAAACAAGTTACATTCCTTACCCCCACCTGCTCAGGCCTTCCCACCGAGTAGTCGCCATGCCATGTTTACGATGGAAAATTATCTCCATTCACTTAGTGCCCCTTAGTAAAGTTTCAGACAGCTTTTTCGTTAAAACTATCACTTTGTGGAACAGACACGCGAGAGGATGCTTTCCTGACCGCTATAATGTTTACCCTCTTCAAGTCCAGAGTCAAATGATATCTATCCTACATATCTTCATTATATTCACTTCTTACTTCCTACACCCCACTCCTTTACAACAATCTCGGTCACTCTCTCCTTGGGCGTAGTATTGCGTGAAATAAAATAAGCAGAATAAGGAAAAGTAAAGGAAAGGAAATAAATGGAATATAAAAGAAACAATATACACATGAAAAGAGAGAAGTGAAAAGCTGAAAAAAAGATTAAAAAATAAAATAACGTAAATTAAAAATAATATTTAGACAAATCAAATGCTTTTAAAAATGAAATCAAATCAAATTGGCAAAAATAAAACGAACCAATGTGAGACGTGAAAATAAAATAAAAAATAAAAAATTGATGTAAAAGAATGAAAATGTGAATAGACAGTATTTTAGTTCGAATGTAAAGTAGGAAATATATGGAAAAAAATCAAGACAGAACGAGAGATAAAAGAAGGCGAACTAGAAACTCTAGGTATTGAATAGCGGGAAAACTGAGGGTGAAAGCTTGAAAAAGAGAGTCATTAAATGTAGTTGGGAAATTACAGAGGAATGGGTTTTAAATGATTGATAGCAACTGGAAGTATAGACAATTAGCAAGAGTGGAGAAGAGGTTTCTATTCATTTTCTTAGTTTTCAGGTTCAGGAGCGAAGTTGAATACATTCTTCCCACTAACCGCCACAGAAGGAAACATTTATGAAAATATCTGACCATAGCAGTTTTTAAGGGCTGTAAGCAATAATGCTCGTAATCATTTGAAAAAAGCTAATGAGACAAGCAATTGAGAGAACATAGGAAAATCAAGCAGAAAATATTTATCAACCACTTTTCCTTTGTTGAATATTAGCTAGTTTGCCAGAGGTATAGCACACAAGTAGGCAAATGTAGCCATCACTTGACTTCTACATCCTTCTTAAATCCTGAGTGAATTCCATTGCATATTTAGCATTCGGAAAAATGTTTGCCTAGCAATAAATCAAACATTGTAACTCACGTCTAATGCAACCCCAGAAAGGATTATGGAATGTAATCGTGTTGATATATTTTCAGAAAAATATTCTTGTAGCATGTATTTTTTTAGATGAATACTTATATAATTTATTTATGCATCTATGGAATATTAAAGTCTGTCCAAATAACATTACGAGAACAATTTCTTACACCCCCCACACACACACACACAAAACAGTTTGTTCGTAAAACAAACTGACAACACAAGAGCAGAAGTACTACCATTGTACTCAAGTTTTCGAAAAAAACTAACTAAAATTTTTTATGTAACTGAGTTAAACTCGGGCATAAAATTATTCTCCCCTCAAATTCACTGAGGTGAGTTTTCTCTTTTTGTACCTCTATAAAAAAAAAAAAAATAATAATACATAAGTGTGGTGAAAATTGATACAATTACGTTAAAATTAACGGAACCACGGAATTGCAAAAAAGCTAAACACATAATTAGTTTAGTTAACTAATTGTCTGTTCATATATTTTTTTTTTTTTTTTTTTTGTAAAAGAAAGAAAAGAAAAACAAAAATCTATCAAGATTTTTTTATGTACCTCCCCTTGGTACACGGGTTTCAAAGCAACAAAAAATCGCTGTCATTTTTGTCTGTCTAAATAAGGAAGATTTTCAAAAAGTAATTGCCCAAATGCTAAAAGTAAATTTGGATCAGCAACAAAAATCAGAAGAAAGACAACAACAACTATTTTTGGAATTACATAAACAACAAATGGAATTCCAAAAAATACGCTTCAGAATGCTGAACTACAACAGAAACAACTTAAAGAATTACTCGTAACTGCATTAAAAGGCTCAAACTCTGAAAAAGATACAATATTCTCCCAGAGTACAATCTACAATTCAATGGAAACCTTTGAATACATACCAGAGAACGACAAAACGTTCGAGGCGTTTTACAGGCGCTACGAAGATATTTTCAACGTAGACTGTGAACAATGGCCCAGTAAAAAAAGGTACGTCTTGAGAAAACTGGGAACTACAGAACATAGTAGGTTCGTAGACTTCATACTACCCAAGAAAACCACTGACTCGGATTTTTCAGAGACTATTAAGCTCCTATCGGAACTATTCGAGCCTAACACAACCTTGTTCCACAAACGTTGGAAATGCCTGAACGCAGTCAAAGACAACCAGCAAGATTTTCTAACGTTTGCAGCATCGGTAAACAAGGTCTGTAATGATTTTAAACTAGCCGAACTGACTGCCGATGATTTTAAGTGCTTAATTTTCGCACAAGGTCTAGTATCAGCAGAAGACGCCGAAGTCAGACGACGGGTACTGACCAAGCTTGAGAACGAACAAGGATTGACTCTCCAAAAACTGGCAGAGGACTGTCAAAGAGTAATATCTGTAAAGTGTGACTCAAACACTATCGAGGAATCAGGTGCGGCTCAGATTAATAAAATCAGAAGCAAGTCTACCTCCTATTCCCTTCAAAAAGACAAAAGGCAAATCTCATGTCCTAAATTACGCAGTAACCAAAACCCAAATAGGTTAAAGAAACCGCCCCAGACCATGTTACCATTGTGGTAAATGGTATTGGATGAAATTCTGTCCAGTTAAGAACAAAAAATATTGCAAAAATTGCAATAAAAGTGGGCATACTTTAACTTCGTGCTGGTACGCCAACAGAACGAGAAAACCCCAAAATAAAATTAAGCAAGCTCATTCTGACAATATTGTTGATAGGAATTTAAGAAAATATGTAACTGTGGATATTTTCAATAAGTCCATTAAATTCCAGCTTGACTCGGGTTCTGATCTTTCAACCATTAACTGGCGTACTTGGCGAAAATTAAACAAGCCGACCTTATTAAAAACGGATAAAACAGCAAAATCCGTAACTGGCGAAAAGATTAACATTTTAGGCGAGATAATACTTACAGTAACACTAAATGGAGTTACCAAAAAGCTCAAAGCCTATGTACTGAAAACTTCAGACAACTTATTTGGAACTGATTGGATAGAAAAATTCAATCTTTGGGATTGCCCAATGAGTACATTTTGTCGCAAGATACAAAGTACAACGTCCAATTTGGTAAATCTAAAAAAGGAACTCAAACAACAATTTCCCCAGGTTTTTTCTGGCGGCCTTGGGAAATGTATTAAAATGAAAGCTAAGTTCAAGGTGAAGTACGGTGCACAACCGGTATTCAAAAAGAAACGGAATGTCCCTTTCGCTGCTCTAGAGCAAATCCACAAAGAGTTAGATAGACTCGAACAAGCAGGTATTCTGTCAAAAACAGATTTCAGCGAGTGGGCAGCACCTACGGTCTACGTAAAAAAGAAGTCCAATCAAATACGAGTATGCGCAGATTTTTCCACAGGGTTAAACGATGCCTTGCAAGATCACCACTATCCTCTCCCAAGCCCTGAAGAAATTTTCAATAAACTCAATGGTGGAAAATTTTTTTCTAAAATTGACCTCTCGGACGCATACCTTCAGATAGAGGTGGAAGAAGAAAGTTCCAAATTGCTCTGCATAAACACCCATAGAGGGTTGTACAAATACTAGCTTTTGGAGTAAAGGTTGCGCCTGCAAATTTCCAGCAGGTCATGGACCTTGACTACGCAACAGCCTATTTGGATGATATACTGGTTACTAGTAAAACTACGGCAGAGCACCGGAACCATATAATAAACGTATTCGAAAAGATACAAGAATACGGATTTAAGGTTAAGGAGGCAAAGTGTGACTTTTTCTTACCAGAGATTAAATACTTAGGGCACATCATAAATAAAGATGGTCGTCGGCCAGATCCAGAAAGAGCCAACGCGATCAGAAACATGCCGGCCCCAGATAACGTTCAAGCGTTACAAAGCTTCCTCGGCCTAGCTAACTTTTACCAAGGGTTCATTAAGAACATGAAAAATTTGAGAGATCCTCTCAACCAACTTTTAAAAAAGGACAAACCATGGTCATGGACTCCGGAATGCCAACACGCATTCGAAAAGATCAAGAAAACTCTTACTTCAGACCTCTCCCTCGCCCATTACGACCCTAGTCTCGACATCATAGTCGCAAGTGATGCAAGCACCTACGGCATTGGTGCTTGCATTCTGCATAAACTGCCAGATGGTTCGCGAAAAGCTGTGGCTCACGCATCAAGATCTCTACTTCCAGCTGAGAAACAATATTCCCAAATAGAGAAAAAGGCTCTAGGGTTAATATTCGCTGTGACAAAGTTTCACAGATATCTACATGGTAGACGGTTCATACTGTAGACGGACCATAAACCTCAAATTACAATTTTTGGTTCTAAAAAAGGTCTGCCAGTCTATATTACAAAATAGCTGTGGAGAGCCGATCGACGTAATTTTCGATCACTTCGATCTCGACATGCCCCAAGTTTCTCCTGAAGTGCGACGCTCAGGAAGGAAAAGGAAATTTACTCAACCGCTCGACGTAAATCCCAAGAGGAAAAAGTATTGACAGTTTTATTTTTTCTCTCCTTTTCAAAAAGAAATCTCTTGGAAGGGGGGTATTACGTACCCGGGACTATCTACACAATAGACTCTTCCAGGTCTATATTAAGTATGCGACACAACACTCTAGACAGAGAGACAGAGAGAGCCGCGTACGACTACCAGTATTGGACACTAACATATAGTAAGTTCCGCTTATACTATCTCTGTAATCTGTTGTTAATATATCTTTCTTATCTCTAATCCGTGTTCCGTGTTTTCCTTCTGTGGTCCCGACTTTGGCCCCACATCAATTTTATTTGATAATCTTTAAGTTACATGGAATTAAATAATATCTGCCAGAGTCTCAAAAACTACGTTAAAATTAGAGCTTGTGGGTCATTTCTCAACGTTGATTGATAGACGATGATGCTTAGATGTGGCTTAGGGTCACAAGTATAGAGTATCTCGTGAAGATTGAACCTCACTACTAAGTTGTATTGAGGTTAGCTTTCGAATTATTATACCACGTCAAATTGCCCGCAGATGAGTCTATACAAAAAGGTTTGGAAGATATATACATATTTCAAGGTTATCCTTTGTAACAATTTTAATATTTGTGATTGTACAGCCATTTTTAACACGTTATGGCATATTTGTGGTTGTTAAAGTTAACTTATTGACTAAATTTTACTATATTGTATGTTGGTTGCACTGGCCATGACAAATACTTAGTGGGTTCGTCTAGCATCTTATTACTACCATGAAGTGAGTTCACTCCTCAGTTGTTGTTCCACAATTATAACTTTGTACTAGATTAAGACTTCCTTAGCAAATACTCGTAGAACTATGTTGGTTTTCTGTTCCCGCCAAATCAATCTATGTTCTGTATATTAGTGTTAATGCAGAGAGAGAGAGAGAGAGAGAGAGAGAGATCCGAAGATAGACAAACAAAATGAAAGAATTATGATCATAAGCGGAAGCAAAAATATCATTTCAAAATATTCATATATTTCATTGATTGTTCAGACGATCTTTTTTGCATATTTGCTGTTAACAGAATATTTTTGTCGACTCATTTTTCAGTCCACCTCATGTGCAATCTGAAAAAAAGTGAAAAAATGAAAGCCTTTTAGCGCAAGAAACCAACAGGTAAGACAATTTGTTGATTAATGTACCCAGAGGACTATTTCAACAGCATTAGTTGCATCAAATGCTTAAGTGGTTCCAGCCTCTTCTATGCGTTTCATATAACATTTCATGTTTGGTTAGAGATTCAAATAATCAAAATGATTCTTTGAATCCAAACTGAAACCGTCTTCTTACCAAAAAGTTAGAGAAAAACAGGGGATACATTTTGATGATAGTATAAGGAATTTACGAATTTATTATTAAAAATGCCGAAAACTTTGCATTAAGCTAATATACAAAGAGGTCCTGAAAAGTTTGCTGTTCGTCCAAGAAGAGCTACCACAAAGAAAATTCTGATATATTTGTTATTGTCATCATTAGTCATTTAGTCAGTTTTTATCAGTGTAATTTGTGTACCATACTTTACTGTTTTGTGAATGATTTACGTTTTCCATATTGTAACTCATTTTAATAGTAATATGCGATCTTTCATCCACTTATAAAGCAACGTAAAACAAAAAAACTCACAAGAAATGTTATGTTATTAAATTCGGAATACTTTTTAATTCACGCAACTTTTTCTCTTCTTTTAGCACTAAATTTCTTATTTTCGTTTTTTTTTTCTTTTTCCTTTTTCACGTACTAATACCCCCATTTTTACTTGTTTTCTTCCTCTCCATGCTCACAGACGTATGTATGTATGTATGTATGTATGTATGTATGTATGTATGTATTCATTAAGTCTGGTTTCTGCCAAGCAACGCCCACTCAGTGTGGTGTTGCTAATATTGTGTTTTGCTTCGGTCGGTCATTTCCAACTTTGCGACTCCTGTAACTCTGTCATGCTTACCAGTAGAAAAGAAAAAAAAATCTCTGTCGAAGCAGACTTAATTTGCCAGATGTATGTCAGTCAGCAAAGAATAAAAGTCCCGCCTCTATTTAAATTGCTCGTCAGAAGGGTAGGGCACCAGGCGACACGGGAAAAATTTAGCGAATCATGGGTTTTGTGTAAAAGCCTTTTATGCTTTTAACGTCTCCAATTTTACAATAAAGGCCTAATCATATTTGGCTTCTATGTGTTTGTGTATCTATACGATCGAGTTAACTTTATGTGTATATAAAAATACGTATAATCTCAGATGTGCATACGTAAATTTATATATATGGTGTACGTGTGTATGTGTCTGTGTGTATATGTGAAGATATGTATTCATTTACACATTTATTTGCCAGTCGTATGTGTAAATGATTGGAAGTTATTCTTTTTTTTATATATGGACACATGCAGAATAGTATGAAGTCGATTCTGAAAAGTTTTTGGAAAGACCAAGAAGAGATTTCTGGTGTTTGGTCATTTGGAAACATATTGGGAAGTGGATCGAACCGAGAACTTTTCAGCACGATAATGTAATCGTAAGCACAGTAAATATACGAGTATAGTGTTACAAACTATTTTATTATTAGGTAGCTCATAGGAAAAATTGTAATTCCAAGTGGAGGAAATAATTGCCATTTTTCAGAAAATTAATAATTTATTATGAAGTTCAAATCAATGTATTTTCCCACGATATATTTACAGTTAGTTGTTCTAAATTAATGGTCTGAGAAATTTATCCCTATTTGAATTTGTGTCCTAATTTTGGTTATTGCCATTGTTCCTTCAGGTAACTGATGACCATATAGGAATTTCGAATCATAGGCTTTATTCAATTCCGATGGTTAGATTTTCCTTCTTTCCATTCAATGATTCTGATGTCTTTGACGGATGTTACTGCTTTTCAATTATGATGGATGGACTACAGATCCCCTGATTCTTTTCTGATACGTCTTTTGATACAAGATCGACAGAAGGATTTAGAAGCTAATGTAATGGTCAAGCAGAAAGGTGTTACTAATATTGTGACACTGGAACCTCAGGAAGCTAATCAAACAAAAAAGGGAGAGAAAGAAAAAAGGAAGAGAAAAGAGATTACTAACTGGATGATAATTGTTGAAATTCACAGGAAAGTGGATTGAAAAGTTGACGAGAAAATTAAAATCGAAATGCGTTGAAAAATTATATTTCAAAATAATAAAATGAAATCCCGGACAGTTTCAAGGAAAATCGAACTGAAATTTAACTAAGACGGAATTCAGTAAGAATGAGCAAAACCAAGATAACCCGTCCTTCCTATTTGCTGTCGGTAAGCAAGAGACAATCATCGAAGATGTCGGTCCTGGAAAATAAAAAAAATATATGCTGTCGATAGAGAACACGGCTGTTCACCGAAATAACCTCTAAATTTTTCTGGTCAAAGAGCCAGGAAAAACATCTGGTTTGAATCGGCCACCCAAAAGAAAAATATCACTATAAAAATAAAGATTACCGCCTAAGATTTAGGACGAGTTCGTTCATTTTAATTTCTGTGGCATTTGTCAAAATGTTTATGGTCAACATTATTTTGGATTCCTTTGGATATAAGCGATAAAGAAAGATTTGTTTTTAATTATTTCACTCCAAGCAAAATGATAATGCCACTAGGAAACAAGGGATTAATTGTAATGAAAGAGAATGAGAAGACTAGTGAAGATAAAGGATAATAAAAGAACAGGTTTCAGAAGGCAGAAAATGGCGATTAACATTTCATTCAAATTTTTAAAATTGTAGGTGACAGAGAAGCAAGAAACCGGAAGAAAATTCCACAGGTGAGAAGTTCGAAAAAAGAAACTATTAGAATAGAACTAACGGTTCCATTTAGTTAAGTGAACATTAAAACGATAAAACCTAGTTCCCAATCTAGTAGTTTGCTCTAATTCATCCGGTCGATGCAGCAAGGAGGAAAGCACATTAGAAGAATTTCCATGAAAATATTTATAGAAATGACAAAAGGATGCCACGTCACAGCATAACGTAAAACTAAATTTGTAACTAAAGTTGAGAAGTCAGGCTAGAACCGATTACATTGCAAAGCCTTCTGTGGATTTTGTCGAAAATCTTGAGATATATAGCAAGGATACCAGATGGCAGTAATTATAAATGCGCAATATGGATTCTGACGAGAAAAATTGTCTGGCACAGACAAAGTGGACAAACCTATCTAACAGGAAACATAATAATTTATTCAATATAATCACTTCACTTTATGTCAGTGGAAAACGTGAGACCAGGAATGGGCAATGAGTTGCTCTCTTAGAGGTTAGCATCAGCCATGCTGACGAAAAGCAAAAAAGGTGATTAAGAGATAGCAGTTTCGTTTTGGAGGCGTTATCTTGCCCCAGTTAACAACTGATTAGAGGTTTTTTCGAGAGCACATGCCAGTTTTACTTTGTCGGACATATCGAACTTACTTTTAAGATAGAAGTAAATAGTTTTCATCAGTATAAATATCTATTTGGGAAATGATGGCATCAGAAAGGTCATTGATGAAAATACGAAACAGCGAAGGTTCAAGTATAGAACACTAGGGAAACTCCCCCCCCCGAATTAACATAAAAGGATCAAGAAGAGTGGTCTTTCAACTCAATCTTCATTACACGATTTGTTAAGAAAGATTAGATTAAGTCAAATATTCGTTCAGAGACACCATGACCCTTCAGCTGAATAGGGAGGAGTGAGCCAAGGGGAATATTGCAGTTTCACTTGGTATTTCCGTACCGACACAAAAGCTTCGATGCCAGCTTTTACCTAACAACAAAGCTCGGTGACACAATTTTCAACGGGAAGATTAAAAAGTTCATTACGTGGGGGTGCGGTGAAGAAAATCACGAAATGAGCCTCAATTAGTACGATGGTAACAAAAATGTCCTGTTAATAGGGGGTTCTTGCCTAATAGATTATCGGGAAAACATCTACAGACACTACGCGTGGTCAGAGTTGCTAAGAAGACAGAGCTGCAAAACACGACATGAGTCCAGGGAGGAAATAAGGAATAGACCAAGTAAAGAAATGTGTCCGTCAGAATTACTAGGGAATAGGGAAATCTATGTAAGAGATTGAGCAATGGAGGAATTCAAAGTTTGGATGCCAGCGAAATCGGTGACATTATAGTGACAAAGCTACTCATGAAATAAGCAAACACAAAGATATTCGCAAACGAATGTAGAGAGTGAGAGACTTATCTATACTCTCAAAAATTCTATCTAGCAAGCAACAGTTCTGAGAAGAAGGGGGACGATAAAGGAAGAACAGATTTTACTATTAAACGCAAATGTGTTTAATAGTAAAATTCGGAAGCACATATAGGAACAATTCAGAGACTCAAGAGACAGTTACCTTGCCATGAAACATAGAGACACCGAAGCTATGCATGTGGACATTAGATTCCTTTCGCTAGAGAGAAACATAGCCCAATAACAGAGAATTCAGTGGTAGAGACTTAAGTTCTGACATCCTAGCTCTCTGTGAAACTAAGCTAAACGCTTAGTTTCACAGAGAGCTAGGATGTCAGAACTTTCCAAGAGAAACGATTATGGACTTCTGTAGTTGACTAGACATCAATAATATTGGAGAAATATTTTTGTTGGGAAACAGGGAGAAGGGAAAGGGGGAAAAGAATCAAGTAGACGAACTGAGTGAAATGAGGACAGTGAAGATTAAAGAAGGAAATATTACATCTAGGAATAAAATGGATAAATGTATTGAGAAAATAGCAAATGAATGAGGAAAATTATTTATTGGATTGTTTATGAAAATAAGATAAGTGAGAAGAAGGAAGATTTTAACAAAGAGAAAGACACAAGGGACACTGATTGAAATTTTAATGAAATATAAAGAGAGTGATTTGCAAAAGAAACATAGAAAAAAAGAGAAGATTTCAGAAATAACTGAAAGTGAAAGGAAATAAGAAAGAAGAGAAGAAAAATTAGATGAAATATCAAATAAGCCTGGATCAAGGTTGCACCTACGATCTACTAAAATGAAATTAATAATCACATCTTTTTGTGTATAAATGAATTGTACAATTGAGCATTAGCAACGAATTAACATACATACATGTTTTTGTCAAAAGTATACGTATCTATATGAATATGAATGGCAGTGTTCGTATGTCAGGGATGACATACGAACACTTATATAAAAAGTAAAACTACATATTTATAATTGCTGTTATCAATTGAGTAAAATACGAGTCTATTTTGGCTTGATAAAATTTGGAAAAATTATAAGCATTACGTTATTTTTATTTCTTTTGGTACTTGTATAATATTACTGCATTCCTCAACTTTTTTAAAACTATTTCTATTCTTTTCTGTTTCTTTCGTCATATTTTAAACTTTTTACACCTTCGGAGTGAACATTTATTTGCTTTATTTTTTAAAATCAGGCAAATTTGGGAAATGAAGTGCAAGATTTAATGGTTATATCTTGTAATCATAGTAGTTCAGGGTGCGCTTGTACTTGGCGTGACATGTTTGTGTTGTGATTGGCTTTAATTTTAAATTTAATTATGCTGATTATCAGTTCAATCTAGTTATCGGTTGATGTGTGGCAAAGAATCTGTTCTTTTTTCTACTAATCTTTTTTAATCAGTACTTATTTTTGTATGCGTTGAAATTCTGATGAGGCGTTCCCAGTGCTTCTTTACTTATTTTTGTGTAACTACCGACACATGGTTGATCACGTGCACTTCACATTTGCAAAAGTTTTATGTCTATCTATTGATTATAAGAAATTTTTATATTGTAAAAGGATGCATGACAAAAACGCCAATAACATATATCAGGTCAATGTTAATTAGCATTCTAAATGCATAATTATAAAATCTTCAGTTTGTTCTTGATATATGTTAAATAAGCTTTGTTCTGATAAAATATTTTTATATTGAAAATATAACTGGGAATAAAGGACTAGTTTAGAAGGCCACAAATCATTTTTAAATAATACAAATAATGCATTGTGCAATATTCCGCTAATTCAGATCTGTTTTAATTTGAATAAGTGAAAAAGTCCCGAGAACCTAGTGGATAATTTATTCTACTTTTTCAATTTTTTTCCCTTTTCCCACAGTACTTAATAGGCGTTAATTAATTTTCATTACTTCTTTGAAAAACTCATTTTGAGTTAGCAACTAGCATGATCCATAATTCAATATTTCTCCATTCTCAAGTTTTCTTCTTTAAGAAAGACGGACCAAAGACTGGGGGAAATTTCAAGCGAATCTGTCTTTTCTGAAAATAGAGAAAAATATTGATATTTTTATATATCGCCATTTTCTCTTAACAATTTTACTTACCGAAAAATTAAAAATAGAGGAATATTTGTCAAATTCAGCAATATCTTATTTCAAACTGATTTTGCTACGTTATTTTGCATTTTCAAGTCTTTTGGAATATTTACGTTTTTGTTAAACAAAAGATAAAGCAAAAAGCCACATATGCATCCCAAAACAAGAAAACAATCACTTGCATAAACATGTACTTTTTGCAAAATGAAATTGCCAAACAAATCAAAGTCATAAAATGAAGAGCGGCATTTTATAATTGTTATAAAATCATATTAGAAACTAGTTTTTCTTATTTCAATATTAGGATGCATAAATTAATTATAATTTTTATTTACAGTTTTCTCATTCAGTTGCAAAGAATCTGTTAGCCATGATTATAATGAAGTGAAAATTATAAGCTTGATATGTGAATATGTTTTTTTAAGATGTGAACTTTACGATTCAATACTTATATAATTTATATTGCAAATAAATATTAATGTGGAAGAAATCTTACTATCTGTTATGGTCTGGTTCCTTGTACCACGGTGATAGTCCAAGGTAGAACCAATAAAGAAGAACTCGAACACGGATACGGAATAACACAGATATATTACAAACAGTAATATATGCAGAGATGGAGAAAAGTGTTAGTACGAACAATCAGGTTTAGTAGTAATTGTCTAAACACGACTCTGTTTCGGGCTGCCTCTGACTCGACTGACTGACTCGCTCGCTCTGACTGACGGACAGACTCCTGACGGACTTCTGACGGACTTCTGACGGACCTCACTTCAGACCTCAGACTGAACAGTAATTAGTCACCCCCCCAACTAGGGTATCATGTGGCACAAGGCCGGTTTAACGTGGTGAGATCTCCAAGCCCGTGGGCTCGGCCAAAAATATGCCCTTTGAACCTGTATATTACTTCCCCGAAAGAGACTCCGCCCTTCGGCGTAGCCTCGTTCGTGTTCCTCCCTGCCCGAGGGCAGAGAGTTCAGCCTATCAGCCGATCGTCCGATTTCAGACTGAACGGTATTTAGTCACACACGCCACCCTACGAGGGCATCATGTCGCACAAGGCCGGTTTAACGTGGGATTTCCGAGCCCGTGGGCTCGGACAAAAATATGCCCTTTGAACCCGTATAAACGGGTTCAGGGTCGGTTTACCTCCCCGAAAGAGACTCCGCTCTTCGGCGTAGGCTCATTCGGGTTCCTCCCTGCCCGAAGGCAGAGAGTTCAACCGATCAGCCGGTCGCCCGACTTCGGACTCAACTCTCTGCTTCCTCTTGAGGCGCAGTATTTATTACGTATGGAATAGTCCATTATGTTATTATGGGTAAGGTCCCATAACACCCCTCTTCCGAAAATTTTCCGTAGCAGGGTTTTTTTAATATCTTTTTTTTTTTATCTATTTCCAAAGGTTCAGTAAATTTTCTTTTTCTATACGATTTTCTTGGTTCTGGCATTATTTGCGGTCTTGTTATATCGAATGTGTCGAAAATCGTGTCCAATACCTCTTCTTGAGATGGACCGTTAGCATCCTGAAACGGTCTCTTCCTTATTTGGTTTACGTGTCTTCTGTGTGAGAATTTTTTCCCTTGAACTATGTACATCATATTGCCAATTCTTTTCTCAATTATCCCCTGTTCCCAGCCGGAGGTATTATTTTTGTATGCCTTAAAAAAAACTTTTTCCCCTGGGAGGAATTTTCTTTTTGGTGTGTAGGACTGTGTTACTTGTTTTATTAGTAATTTATCGAACGCTGATCTGATTTTCCTAGCAAACATGATATCTGCTGGTGATAATGTTGAGGGTGTCGCATTGTTTGGCGTTATTCTATATACCTGTAGGAATTGCTGTAATGCTTTCTCCGTAGGCACATCGTACGCTTTTCTTAATGCTCATTTGAGAGTATCCACGAAGCTCTCCGCTTGTCCATTTGATCTCGGATGCTAAGGCAGGGATTTTATATGTTTTACTTGATAGATTTCGCAAAACTCTTGGAAATCTGCCCTACGTGAACTGCGTTCCGTTATCTGTTACTAAACAGTTCACTACGCCAAACCGAGCGAATAGCCCGTGGAGGAAATTTATGATCGTTTCTGTAGTAGGATTTTTGCACCGAAACACCTCCGGTCATTTACTGTAACTATCAACTATGATTAAATAGTAGAACCCGTTAATTGGTCCTGCATAATCTGCGTGTATTCTTGACCATGGACGATCAATTTCAAGCCAAGGCTTATGTATGATTGGCGGTGCTTTAGCTGCTAAATTACAACCCTTGCACATTTCCAACATTTGAGAAATATCTTGGTCCATATTCTTCCAATATACATAGCTTCGCATTAACGACTTCATTCTATTTTTACCAGGGTGTCCTCTGTGGAAATCCTTTAGTATCCGTTTTTGTAAAGTTTTGGGGATTACAACCTTTTCGTTGTAAAGTAGCACATTATCACATAGAGAAGAGCTGTCTGAAATTTTCTCATTTTTTTCTGCTATTTTTGCTTTTGTTTCATTAATAAATTCGTCATTTTTGGCTTCATTTTTATGTCTTACAATGTGACTGGGTGGTTTCTGACTGTACAACATAGTACTGTTCTTATGTCTTCTTCATTTCTAAGGACTGCGATTACCGTATCTTCCAATGGCTCTGTCTTTGTTGGTATAAGTCTCGACAGACCATCCGCGTGCCCGATTCTTTTCGTTGGTAAATATTCCAATCTGAAATTATAGTTCAGAAGAATCGTTCCCCATCTAAGTAGTCTATTTGCCGTGTACACCGGTAGTCCTTTTTTTGAACCAAAATTTTTTATTAACGGTTTGTGGTCCATCTGCAGAGTAAAGTGTCTACCATAGACGTATCTATGGAATCTTGTTACTGCGAATATAATTGCTAGAGCTTCCTTCTCAATTTGTGAATAGTTTTTCTCCGCTGGTAGTAGGGTTTGAGAAGCATGTGCGATAGGTTTTATTGTCCCATCTGGCATTTTATGTAATATACACGCTCCGACACCGTAGGCGCTCGCATCACTTGCTACAATAATCTCTAGTTTAGGATCATAGTGTGCCAAAAATAAATCCGATGTTAATGTCTTGATTATTTTTTCGAATGTTTCCTGGCATTGATCTGTCCACTGCCAAACTTTTTCTTTCTTTAGCAGTTCGTTCAGTGGTGCGCGAAGTTTATGCATTTGAGGTATGAATTCCTGGTAGTAATTCACTAATCCAAGAAAACTTTGTAGTTCTGTTATGTTCTTAGAAACTGGCATCTTTTTTTTATTGCTGTAGACCTTTCAGGGTCTGGACGTCTACCTTCTTGGCCAAGATATTTAATTTCCTTCATGAAAAAATCACACTTATTTTCTTTCACTTTGAATCCGTAGCTTTGAATTCTATTAAACACTTCTTGTACATGTTGCCAGTGTTGTTAAACGCTTTCGCTATTAATCAATATGTCATCCAGATATGCTATTGTGTATTCTAGTCCTGCCAGTATCGTATCCATTGTCTGCTGGAAAATAGCCGGCGCTACTTTAATTCCAAATGGTAGTCTTTGGTATCTGTACAATCCCTTGTATGTGTTTATGCATAGTAGTTTTGAACTTTCTTCATCGACTGGAATTTGCAGGTAGGCCTCACTTAGATCAATTTTTGAAATATATTTTCCGCCATTTAATTTAGTGAATACTTCTTCAGGACTAGGTAGTAGATAGTGGTAGTCCTTTATTGCTGCGTTCAAACCTGTAGAAAAATCAGCACAAACTCGAATTTCTCCTGATTTCTTTTTAACATAGACCGTCGGTGAGGCCCATTTGCTGTACTCTACTTTTTTCAATGTGCCCGTATTTTCGAGTCTAGATAATTCTTGGTCAATCTTTTCTATTGACGCAAACGGTACACTCCTTTTTTTTCTTGAAAATAGGTTGAACGTTATCCTTTATTTTGATATTAGCTGCCATTTTCTTGCATCTTCCGAGACCTGCCGAAAATACTTCGGGGAAACTCGTTTTTAGTTTTCCTTTTAATTTGTCTGCCTCGGTTGATAAGCTTTTTACATTCTGGCAGTAGGTGCTAATAGGTAGATCCCACAATTCGAATTTTTTCATCCAGTCTGTCCCGAATAGGTTTTCGGTATTTCTTAAGACGTACATTTTTAGTTTTTTCGTCATTCCGTTAAATCACGTTTGTGATTATTTCACCCTCGAATTTTATCTTTTTCCCCGTAACCGATCTCGCAATTTTATCCGTTTTTAGTATGACAGGTTTGTTCAGTTTTCTCCATGTTTGTAGATTTATGATAGTTAAGTCTGAGACAGAATCTAGCTGTAATCTAACTTTTCTGTTTTGCATTTCAACTTGTACATATTTTCTTATATTAGTCTCATCTGTTTGGTCGGTCCTCGTAATTCTTATTCTGCTTTCTTTTCTATACCAACAGTGAGAACTTTTGTGACCAATTTTTTTACATTATAGACAAGTTTTAGCATGATATGTACAGTCTTTAACCCAATGCCAAGACCCACAACGATAGCATGGACTTGGTGGTAGTTTCTTTTTATTTTGATTATAATTAGAAAATTTTGTTTTACCTGTTCTTGAGGCGGGAAAATTAGTTCGGTTTGTTTGTGAGGAGGGAAAATTTGTTTGCTTTGTTTGTGAGGAGGGAAAATTTGTTTGCTTTGTTTGTGAGGAGGGAAAATTTGTTTGTCTTCGTACTTTGCGCATTGTATGCTATGCCTGCTTATGCCAGTTTTATGTCTTTAGAGTCTTTTTTTCACGCTGACGCTTCTCTGGCAGTCTTCGGCTAGTTTTTGAAGTGTCAGATCGTGTTCATTTTCCAATTTAGTAAGTATTCTACGTCCCATTTCTACGTCTTTGGTTGAAACCAGACCTTGAACGTAAATTAAGCATTTGAAGTTGTCAGCGCTAAGTTCCGATAATTGGAAGTCGTCACAATATTTATTAACAATGGATGCGAAAGTTACGTAATCTTCGCTATCCTTTTTTGTAAGGTTTATGCATTTCCATCTTTTATGAAATAGTGAAGTATTATGGCTAAAAAGTTCCGTTAGCAATTTTATAGATTCTTTGAACGTTAACTCGCTTGTTTTTTCTAGGAAGGATATAATGAACGAATTTGGTATATTCGCCTGTGCCTAATTTTCTTAATAAAAGGCGTGCTTTACGTGCGTCTGACCAATCTTTGCAGTCAAAATCATATAGACCTTCATACCTTCGGAAATAATTTGCAAAAGTTTTATCTTCGTCGGGTGCGTACTTGAAATCTTCGATGTTACTCCAAATAGCGTCTTGAGAGAGAACTGATTCGTTCTCGGTTTTTTGCTCCTTATTTGCCATTGCACGTATCAATAATTCTTGCATTTCCAAATGTTTTTGTTCGTACCTTTGGTGTTGTTCTAACTGGACTTTGATAAGTTCCATAATGGTTGACTTAAAATCTTCCATGTTAACGTATTTTTTGTGTAACCTGATATTCTGTAGCCTGTGCTCGCAAAAAAACCTTTCCTTTGTTGTCAGTGAAATTTGATATCAAGAAAAGAAAATTTTTCTTTTTTTTAGAATTTAATCGTCGTCCACTGTTACGTACGACGGGAAAAAATATGTCCTCCGAGTAGGGAGTTTATTTTTCTTTAAGGGTTTTCCAGATTGACACTTATTATGTGTCACGTATAGCAAACAAATAAGTCCTCTGTATATAGAGTTCGTATTTCCTTTTTAGGAGTTTCTTCGTCGTCACTTGTTATGTTGACGAGAGATGATTTTGTTGTTTGTTCTTCACGTGAGAGTTCGAATCTTCGTCGCCACTTGTTATGCGCGACGGATAGCAAAAAATAAAGGTATGTCCTCCGCGTAGAGAATTGGTTTCCTCGTCGCCACTGTTATGGGCCGGTTCCTTGTAACACGGTGATAGTCCTATAAAGAAGAACTCGAACACGGATATGGAATAACACAGATATATTACAAACAGGAATATATACAGAGAAGTAGAAAGTGTTAGTACGAACAATCAAGTTTAGTAGTACTTGCCTGAACGCGACTCTGTTTCGAACTGCCTCTGACTCGACTGACTGACTCGCACGCTGTGACTGACTGACTGACTCCTGACGGACTTCTGACGGACCTCACTCCAGACTTCAGACTGAACTCCCTGCTTCCTCTTGAGGCGCAGTATTTATTACATATGGAATAGTCCATTATGTTATTATGGGTAAGGTCCCATAACACTATTAAAGCTTCCTTTCTTCACATTGTATCCAGTAAAACTCTTTTTAGTAGTTTACGAATAAAATGGGAGTTGATGCCGGGAAAAGAAAAGGGAGAATACTGAGGAAAAATGCAATAATATTTCTAGATACCAGAACAATGTTTGCAAATAAATGTAAATAAATAATGATTAAATTTGCATTTTATTTACTTTCAGACCAATAAATCCAGCATATAACTCTCCTATACATTTGTTTGAGGTGTTAAGAAAACAAATAATAAAGAAGAAAATAGTCGATTTTCTTCATCTTTTCGGGTCGAAGATTCTGATTCTTCATGCTTCCATTATCCTAGCATGACCAACAAACTAACAAAAGAAATAAGTCCTAAATAAAAGTAATTGACGTCTTTCAAAGTAGGCGGAAATCTTCTCGTTGCTTGTGATAATTTTCTTTTCTCACCTTTTATCCAAAATCCTTCCGACATTCGTCGAAATATCGCTGAAAATGTCGGAATGTTTTTTTCTTCGCCATTTTATGTATACTTCTGCATGTCTGTTTCTCAATCTCTGCTATTATATTTGTCACTCCTTTCATAAAGTCTCTCTACTTTATCCTTAAAGCTTCACTACCGTATGCTCGTCTTTTAACGCAAAACTTAAAGTACAGGCATGGATTAGATGTCAGACACGTTTGGTCATTGAAAGCAAATCTTCCAAGGTAAATAGTTCATTAATTGCTACTCAGTATTAATTTTTGGTTTCTTTGACATAAATATGGGGTACAAAAGTTGCATCTACAGCGACAGCAAGGCTGCAATGTATAACTTGTCACTGTCTTAAAAAAACTTAACACTCAAAAATCAGAATTATAATGAAACGAACATATTATTATTATTTCCTTTCTTCTGGGTCCCAACCAGAGACCTAAGGTCAGAAATGGCTTCATGACATTTTCCACTGATCACTTTTATATAAAAAAAAACTAAGATCACACACATTTTACATAGATAAATCTCTTCGCAATATGTAAGCTGTCCTTGTGAGTATTTTTTTAATTTCTTAATTGGTACGGGCTGAGTATTGACAATAGAGAGACCTATCAATCGTTTCTGCATTTGGTCCATTACATTTACTTTTGCTTTCTTTTTTGGTTCTTTTCCGCTGAAGTAAGTGTATTATATTTTATTTGCACTTCATTACCCACTTGAAATTCCCTTTTGAATTTGTTGGCTTCTTTTATTACTGAATACAGTTTCTTATTTCTTACATGTTCTTTGACACAGATCATCATCCAATCTTTTATATTTTCCAGGAATCATTGAAGACCGATTGCTGTGGTTTTGTAAGACAGTTCTAGTTGAACTAATCCTCTGTCTCATTCAGATCTGGGCACATACAGACGATCAACATCAGCCTTAGTATGATGTACTCGGTAGCTAGTGAGAAGCTTTCTCGTTTTGGTATCCATTCACTTAATGTCAGCTATGGCCCAGGATGTTGTAAGTGCATTACATCACAAGGACAGTCCAAGTGTTTATGGCTGATACTCTGTTTTGTAAATTCAACTCTGTATTTAACACCAGACGCCTGTAGTATTCTTTTCTTCATTTGGGTATGCTCTATTCCATCTCCTTCACTGACTCATAAGTTCTTGTTCTAGTTCCCTAATCTTTGTGAGAAAATTTAGATCGATTGAGCGTGTTTCTCTAATTCTCTCATTCTTGAATGTTACTTCTACACATTTATCTAATACAAAATCCATGCTGATGACATCACTGAAACATTTTACAGTATTGAAGATACTCATTGTCGTGTTCAGTAAAGAGTTTGACATCATCAATATAGAATAGGTGATTAAACACTTTCTTTTTTTACTTTGTATCCATAGTTATTACTGTTTAATTCATGCGAGTCTCCTTGAAAGATACCTCATTGAATATTCATACAATTAGAAGTGGTAGTACCTTTAGTGTGATCTAGGTATAATGTGGTTTTCCAGTTACATGCTATATTTAAGGAAACCCAGGAGACTGTACATTTCCAAAACTTTAAGGATCCAAGAGTATGACACATTATCAAAGGCTTTACGGTAATCTATCCAATATGT
Source organism: Acanthosepion lycidas (assembly GCA_963932145.1). Classification (NCBI taxonomy): domain Eukaryota; kingdom Metazoa; phylum Mollusca; class Cephalopoda; order Sepiida; family Sepiidae; genus Acanthosepion; species Acanthosepion lycidas. The sequence continues at coordinate 71,165,021 of OZ010583.1, forward strand.
GCTGAGATTTTTACCTTTTCCTGCAATTTTTCAGTATCATTTTATTTATTAGTAGTTGATCTTTGAAATCATATGAACCTCTTCGACATCCCTTCTGTTCCATAGGAATAATGTTGTCTTCATCGAAAAAAGAGTAAGTACAGTTCGTCAGGACAGACGTGGTTAATTTATATGTCGGGGACAGACATATTATTGGTCTATAATCATCTGTTTCATCCGTTTTTAGTAGGAGATATGTAATACCTTCAGTGATCCACTCTGGAATTTCATTGGGCTTATTAATTAGTATTGATAAAGTTTGCGCAAGGGTTCCATGGATTGATGACAAATGATAGAACAAAAAGTTGGGTACCTTATCCTTTCTGGGGATTTCCATTCTGGGGATTTTCTTAGAGTTTACCTAACATTATTCTTAGTTATATTTATCCTTTTTATTATTATTATTATTACTGTTACTATTATTATTGCTACTACTATTTATTAGTTTTTATATATTATTAAACTAAACAAGACGACAATTTATTATTATTATTATTATTATAATATATATGTATATATATGCAGTTAGGATCGTATACATTTCTTATTGACCCCTTTCATGCCTAGTCATATGCTCATGTGACAAATTTACGAGAAGATTTATAAGTACCAGCTACAATGCAGATTGTTGATAGTTATTTTAGAAATGATTTTGATGCTGACACAGCCGTCCGATACTTATCAACAAATGGACACTTAGGGGAGAGTTCTCTAGAATAGAAGCAAGGTATTTAGCAAATTCTGGTGGCCACAAGTGTTTTTAAATCAGAAAATAAGAATAAATAATTTATGCAATTGTAAACAAATATAATTATATGAACATTGAATACAATAACACTAAATCAATATAGGTAGTTAGAAAATATAAAACAAGAAATGTATTGGGTAAATATTAATATTTTAGGACCTATATCAAACTGGGTGTAAAAAATAGAGAATTTCGTCAGAGACAGGTACAGATATGCAAATATGGAGATGAAAATTAGTAATTAATAGGCCTAATACGAGGCCAAGATATGAAAAAATGGGTTCTGGGATACTGTCAACTGTTTGATAGATGTTTTCTCGTTAAGCTGAAGGGGGACCAGTTTAATATCTCCGTTTTAATTGTATGTGCCTACAACACAAAACGCTGAGAAAGAAATTGACGAATTTTACTGTCCATTTGTCAACACTGCAAATCGCAAGAACTCTTCATAAGAGACCTGGATGCCAAAGTATGGAAGGAGCGAGATGGCGTAAAATAGAAAAATAGGTTCAATGTTGCACGGTAAACGACTAGCTAGTAATAATATCTGGTTTCAACAACACCAATGATGCTTATGGACATGGGGAGAAGCGAAAAACAACGACGAGAAAAGCCATGAGGAGAAGGTAAAAAGCAGGGATTTAGGGATACAGTGTCGATTGTTGAAGTGACCACCTTGCAGTGATATATAATCTCAGAGAATAAAACTAGGGAAATTAAAGAAAACCAAAGCAGAACACAAATTACAATACGATAGAGTCTCTTCAATGATCCAAATTGTAAAGGGGGGGATACAGAGGACGTTAAAAGTAGATCAAATAAATGAGAATGGAAATATAAGAGAAAGAAGCTTCAGTGACATCAGCAAACGAAATGATTCCAGGGTAACTATGCAAGAAAAAAGGTGTAGATGTTAGATGAAATGGAAATAGTAAACAATGCCTAGTATAGAATATAGACATCACAAAAAAAAAAAAAAAATAGAAAGAAATGCAGATAGAAAAAAGAGGCATGTCTCAATGGAAAGTGATCAGAAATAGAAAATGGTTATCAAAAATAAGGCAGATATACACATAAAAGAATAATAGAATAATAGAATAATAGAATAATAGAGTAATAAAAGGATGGAATATGTGCTCATCGACAGGATACATAAAATCAAAAGAGTCATAATAGAGAAAGAAAAATAGTTGAAATATGAAACGAATACATCGAAGAACTGTTCTACAACGAAAGAGGGAAACCTGCAATACACAAAAATATGGAAGGATCTGAAGTGAGATCGACACTGGTCAATATAAACCGGGACATAGAGATGCTATCAGGCTTAAACGATTTCGGCATTGACATGATTACAAAAATTATAAAAGACATATGCAACAGTGCTGACAGAGTGAGAGACCTTAGTAGATGTATATAGCACTATGTAACCAAAGAAGTTAGATACAAATGAATGCAAGATTCATTGGGAAATAAGCCTAATGAGCAGCATAATTAAATTTATCAACCGAATTCTGATGAATACAGCAGAATTAAACCGAAAATAGGACAAAACAGAGCAGTTTCAAATAAGACACTGGAAAAAGGAATGTAATATTAGTGCTAAGAATGATATAAGAAAGGTCAATATAAATGAATCAGGACATACTGATCGTTTATTTATTATGCAGAAGCATTTGACATAACAAAGAACTATTTGAACTTATTACAGCTATCATTGTAAATAATATAAACAACCGTAACCACTCATTCCAGATGGAAATGAGATATATCGTAAAACAAAAATTCTCATTTTTAAGACAGAATACAAAATTTGTGAATTTCTCGGTATTTTCATGTAATAATTACGAAGAAAATCACCTCTTATTTGTAAACTAAAACTTAATTTTCTGATTAGTTATATCATACTAAATGCATATACTGAGCTGACGGAATAAATTTTTTCGTGTTATATTTTCGACTGTTCCTAAACGTTTTGATTTTTACTTATTAACTAGCTTATTTATATTGCTAGTATAGGGATTTGCTTGAAATTTCATATACAAAAATTATCAAACGAGAATTGTATACGAGAACCACCTATTCTATCTCATAAATGATTAACTCGTTCAAACAGTCCCAATGTAATTACACCCGCTCAAACGGCTTAACATCTGCAATTAATTTCGCTTTGTTCTCATATGACCTTTTTGTCAGCTGAATTTCTATAAACCCTTTGAATAAACTTTGTCAAAACTTATTTTGAATGTTAGCTGTGGATGTAAAAGTTAAAATTCGAAATGTACAAGTTCAACACTTCTGTATCTTGCATTGCTGTTATTGAAAAAAACGAGCATTAATACTACCAATAAGTTTGCGAGTAAATATAAATTGTATATTTAGTTACAAATGAGAGAATCAACAAAATATTACATATTACTAATTAACTTATTAGTATAGTCTTCATTTTAGTTAATCTATGACGACATGAAATTCCTTGTTATAGATTTAGTAAATGGGACTCATAGCTATTATCCACTGAATTTCCTTTATAATCATACATAATCCGTGTTCAGAATAAGTAAGATCTTTGTATCCACAAAAAATAAAACCATAAAATATTCTGTGTAGTTGCCTTTACATTAAACATACAAACGATAGTTGTGTATCTTCTCCAGCCTAAGGATTAACAAACAGTAATCACCGATTCTCCATAGATTCCGAGTTACATCGGAATGTGTCTACTAAGGCATAAAGAATTACCAAATGGTAAGTTTGTTTAGGTATACACGTTCGCACATGCATATACAAAAAAATATGTCATATAAATATTTTTGGCTGTTATTTACGTACATATCTGTCCCAATATTCTAATTAGAACTTAATCAGCTATCGATCCTGGTAAACTGAAATTATCTGCGTTTATTCTAATGCTTTGTCGCAAGTGATTATCTGTTTCTCGCTTCCATTATCTGTGTCTGTCAAAGGATATCGCTAATTATTATATACATCAACATATAAACCTAAATAGATAAATTGACTGATTAATTCATTTATAGTCATATTCCTGCGTGTAAAATAAATTGAGATGCAAAATGTGCATATCAAAGCAAGTTTTAAAATTATTTCATAACCTGAAAACACATAAATCTAAATAATATTTGACTAGCCCTTTGTTTGAGAGAACTTGTAAAAGAATTTTTCATTTGGTGATTACTTGTACTGTTCTGAACTTAAATATCATCATCTGCTTCATCTTATGATCTATTAATAATATTTCTTCATTAACTTTATCTTATCCAATTATTAGTAAATGTCCCTAACAGTTTATCATGTATGCATATATATGCATATTCGTCTGGCATTGGCTAAATTTAATAAAACACCGTCCTTATGTCTAAAATGTAAACGGGAATATTTTTAAAAAGTGAAATTTACCAGATGCAAAATATCAAACACAAGAAGCAACAGTCAACAAAACACCTCATCTTAATTTTTTAAGCTCAGCTCAACCTATAAACAGAAATATAAAGGAAAATAAATTATTAATGTTTAATGTTCATTCTAGGTAAGAGATATAATTCTGTTAAAAATGATTCACTTCAATACAAACTCAAGCTATTTTCGAAAACTGCTGTTGCTATTAATTTAGGATGTTCAATAATACGAATAAATTATTGAAATGGTCCTATCAATGAAAATTATGCGCTACATTTGATTGTATCAACTAAAAAAATAGGTGGTGTTGAAATAATAAACTTCTTTTATTTTCATTTCCATTTCAAAGGCTGATCTGACAGGAAGTTTCACTTTAATAATTTCTATTCAGTACTAAGCCAACATTGACCTTACTTTAGATCCCATATCGGTCACCCAGCATTGAATACTCCTCACTGTAGATAACCGGGGCAACATTTTTGTCGCGTATTTATTACCCTACTTTTTAACCTATCAACTTTCAAATTTCCTTTTCCTAATATTCTGTTCGCCAGCATGTTTTCCTCTAGACGTTTGTATCTCCTTTGTGTTGTAATCTTTTTGTCATTTACACATAATTTATGCACAAAATACTCTTTATCTTTTGCTAATATATCTTACCACTTTTATTTACCTGTTAATTTTCTTCTTCTCTTACATAATGTCTTTATCCTTCTTTTTTTTTTCTTCTTTCTCATCATATGCTTTGAGCACACATACAAATTAATTTTTGCGCTGAAAATAACAAAAAACATCTTAGGATACACAAAAACAATTCTCTCTTGTAGATTCACCTATTATAATTCTTCCCAGAATGCTATACAAATATAGAAAAACATAAAAAAATCAATAATATAAGACAGGTTATAATACAAAATAAAACTTTAGCCAAAGCTTACGAATTTTACAATCTATCCATATTGAGCGAAAACAACAAAAAATTAAAATTACTAAAGATTTCGGAATAGGCATTCTAAAAATGTTTTTAAATTCTCAGATCCGACATTATGTCAATGTTGTGTAACACCACAGAGTTTCAATACTCTAAAAATAACATCAAACTCACGTAACAACAACAACAACAACAACATGATATACAATCAAAACTGAAAATCCCAAATCATTCCAAAAACACATCATTGGGCCAGAACAAGTTTGTAGCGTTATTTTTCTTCAGTGAAATTCAACGACAATACTTCGATGTTTTTACATAGATGTATTCAACTACATATATGTCAATTTGTTCAAATACTTTTCGCCATCTTTTAGGCAGCTTCATGATTCCATACTCCCAAAATTGGCATCTTTCTAGGTGATGAACTGATGTAAATGTTTTTATTGCAGGCTACAGAGGACTGAAGTTTTTCCTATTAAGAGAATTTTGTAGGGATGGTAATATTAAGGTGCAAGATCTGTTGAGTATAGTGGATATAATTTCTGTCGGGTCTGCAAATGAAATCCTGATAAAAAAAATAAAAAAAAAACGACAACCTTCCGATTGCCCAGTTCTGGACGCGTTTCATTGATTCCTGTCAACTGAGTACGCTACATCTGATTTTGCAGAAGGAACACTTGATACAATCCAACCATATATATATATATATATATATATATATATATATATATATATATATATATCACCTTTTTGAAATGTGAATGGTTGTTCATTTCTTTTCTTTTTTCCTAAGATCTTTTTTCACTACACATTGTTGTAAACAATCCATTTTACATGGCTCGTGATCATTCTTTTCAAAAGTGGTCGTTTTTTTACGTTGTTTGTTGAGAATCGCAGATGAAAATGTGGTTCATTAATATTTACAATTGATTCGTGAGGCACCCAATCTTCGTAGCGATTCACATATAAAAATTTCAAATACCTTCTACCACTCATATGAGATATATAGGATTAATAAAAAATCAAATGGTGAAAATACATTTCCTTTTTTTTTTCATTTTCATTAATTTCAGTCACGTGTGATGCAAAATCACGTGTTCAAGTGCTTCACATTGAAAATTGATACGAGTTTATCTAATTTCATTTTTTCTTGGTAATGACTGAATTAGTTGTAAGACAGTAGATAGATAGATAGATAGATAGATAGATAGATAGATAGATGTGTCTGTGCGTGTGTGCGTTTTAAAAATCGGATTTAACTAAAAATATATCTGTAAAGACCATATGAATGAATACAAAGGGAAAACTTATCTTAGCCGACGTGTTTCGCCATCTGATGGCAAATGTAAGGATTTTATTTTACAAATATTTATACACAGAAGTAAAAACGTCGTTAGTTTTTCAGAATTGTAAAAATTAAGAACGCTTATAAATATACTCAATACTAACAGAAAGTCAAGGTACATTACTTGACCTCTGCACAAACATCATTCGATCTCTTTACCTTGCTATGTTCTAATTTGACTGTTTTTTATTGAAATGTGGCAGCTTCGTTGCCTTTATGCTTTCAGCCATTGGTCTTAATATTCTGCATCTTTCTTCTTTGTTTACATTTTCAACATTCGCTTCTTCACATGTTTTCTTGCTGGTCAATCTATTTTTCTTTTTCTTTTCTTTTCTTGACATTTTGGGTTTTTTTTGTTTTTTTTTTTTTTGCTTTTAATTGTTTTAAAATTTTATCCCTTTTCGTCCTTAAATATATTTTCTGAGATTTTATCTTACCAATGTTTTATTCTACCAATGTTTTATTTTACCAATGTTTTATTTTACCAATGTTTTATTGTACCAATGTTTTCAGAGTTCACAAGCAAAAAAAAAGGCTTGTTCAGCTTTCTTTCAATTTCCTTCCCTTTACAATATTTTTTTCTCTTTTCAGATTATTATTTCTCATTGTAATCTTAATAAATCTGAAATTTTAAAAGATCTCATAAATTATACTGTTATATTTCTAATGAAAACATATTTTAAGCTAAAATTTACATTATATATTTATTATACAAATAAAGTATATCATAAAACGTTAACAATTTTGGCAAAAATTGGCTACATCCGACATATTGTAAGAATTGGCTACATCCGACATATTGTAAGGTTTTCGTAATTTTTATACTGTTAATATCTCAGAACATGTGTGAGGCTTGATTAATACCTATTTTATAATACTTCTAACAAAACATGAATGCTTTGCAAAAAGTTAATTGTCAGACCTAGCAAGCCATTTGCACATATGTTGGTTTGTATTGGACAATAAAGATTTGGATCAATGAAGGACTACCTGTGAGCAAGACAAATGATACAGTTTTCTTATATACATACCGCCGTACCATACGATTATAATCGTGTAACATCATGTTTTCTATATACATTAAAGTATCCAAAAGCTAGGGGAAATTCGAGAGAACGAACAAATCGAAAGTAATCCGGATTTTTGCATAAAAGTTTAGAAAATAGATAATAGATATAAATATAGGTACTCCACGAAAACGCTAAAAAATCAGCGTACCATGATGAAAAGATGCCTCAAACGTAATGAAAACATCGTTTTATCGTCAAAGTCGTTATTAAGAGGAAGGATCGAAGTATATTTAATTAAATATTTTACTCCTTTTTAGAACGTTCGAAAGTTTGATTAAAAACTCGTTTTTCTTGTGTCAGCGGTTGTACTAACTTTTAGCAAAGTAAATTTGGGCCTCTTTTTGCGATGACAGACATATTAATTCGGAAATTATTTCAAAAATCAAATAATCGTCGAATTCTAATAAATTTTCAGGACTTATTCACAACTGAATGAAATTATTTTTATTAGAAAATCTTGGGGATTTGTTTAGTTTTTTTTTTTTTTGCATGTGTTTCAGTCCCTTTTCACGAAAACTTGAAAAATTCAACGAGGTAATTTTTAGTGACTTTGTCTGAATCGAAAAATAAAAAACGCAAGACATTAATGAATTAGAGAAGCTTTTAATTGCTTTTATGAATATATATTAAAGGCAATATTGTCTGAAGAAGAAATTTGTTTTCATATATTTACAATTTTAAAATGAATAATTTATGAAGTTTTTAAATCTTTTAAAATTCAATTTCAATAAGATAATTCTTAGGAAATATTGTTAAGTAAAACTATACTTACTAATCATATATTGTAAATCTTATCTGACGACCATGAATATTTTTAAAAGAATTTCGATTTGTTTTTGCATGTGTGATTAAGTGCAGATTTTCTGAAGATGCACAAACCGATAAATCTAGCATTTAAAGGTCACGGGTTTTAAGAAAAGAACTATACTTAACTATGAACATGTTCAGCTGTCAAATAAATCGATTAACACGTCAGAAATATATAAGACCCCGTAGTTATATGTAATGTTTGTATACATTTTATGCTATGAGTGAGTAATATTTGTTTCAAATCAGATTAATTTAAGTTTAAATTTGCTAATTTTCCGTAAATAGCGTTTCAGAAATATATATTTCTTTTTATTTTTGAAAGATTTTTAAAACCGAGAATTAACTTTTGGTTACAAATGTGTGAAAAATGACCGTTTTGATTGATTTCAATGAAAAAAACGATCAATATAATTTCTGTTTGAAATAAACCACAGAGTATTTTGCTTACTAGAAATAGTAAATTTAAAATACTTTAGCTTTCAATTAAAGCTAAAATGAAAGCTTCAAGAAGGCTTTTTCATTTTTAAAAATTCATTTTAAAACTTACGCATACCGAATTAATGGAGGATCCTAAATAAATATTATAAATAATTCGCTATATACATGTTCAAGTCTGTTCATACATGTTTTCACATATAGGGACAGACTTGCACACACACACACACATATATATATATATATATATATATATATATATATATATATAAGTTTTTTGTGGTACAGAATTTAATAATAGCTAGGAAAAGGCGAAATTTATAAGGCATTTTTTTTTTTAAAGCTAAAAGAAAAAACAACCGGTTTCGTCCTAGGACTTATCAAGTTTATTTTTCTGAGAGTAGGAAATTTATAAAAGCGTGTTAATTAAATTAACGAATGGAATAGAAGAGAAAAAATGAATTTCAAGAAACTAGAGTCCAATAACATTCAGACCCAGTAAGCATTCCCTCTGTTTACAAACCGGCAATAGCCGATCAAAGTAAGAAAGTGTTAATATACACTTTCTCCATTGATTCTTAAAGGTACTATTGAGAAAAAGGATTCTTTTGTAAAAGAATCTTTTTTCTAAAAGAATCCTTTTTTCTCAATTGTACCTTTAAGAATCAATGGAGAAAGTGTATGTTAACTCTTTCTTACTTTGATCAAATTCGCTTTTCCCGGTTAGTTGGCTATCCAAATGAATGTGATGTTAAAAAACTGTCTACATCTATGCAGACAAAATTAAATTACTTAATTCGTAAACGATTTGGATGCAGTGATGAACCTACTGGAGAAGGAATTATCTTTAATTATTCATCTTATGAGCTTCCCATTTGGAGACTCGTCTCTTGGCTCATGGTTTGGATTTTTATGTTCCATTTTCAATGCTTGACCTTGAGAAAATTTTGAGGTTTGAGGTTTTATAGGCACAGGTTTGTAGACTTGTCCCTCGCTCTGTTGAATCTCTTAGCGACCTTAAGGCTAAACTCAATAGTTATGCCCCATTCTTATGTTGGCTCCTCTGTTTCTTCATCAGAGCCGAAATGGAGAGAACAACACCGCCGGGTAATTAAAAAATTGAAAAATAATTATAACCTGGTTATTACTAAACCTAATAAAGGTATTGGTGTTGTTCTACTGGACTATTCGGATTATGTTTCTAAGATGGACAATATACTTGGTGACGCATCAAAGTTCATAAAATTAGGTCCAGTTGAGACACATGATCGTACTGCCTCTATTGAATCTCAATTTCAAAGGCAACTGTTAAAGTGGTTCAAGAGTGGTTTACTCTCCTCTGAAATTTAATTAATTGAGTTAATTAGATCCACTGGGTCCATTCGTCCCCGTTTGTATGGGTTACCTAAAGTCCATAAGGGCGGTATTCCTTTACGACCCAATCTGTCCATGATTGGGCCTTCCCAGTATAAAGTCGCTAGTTGGCTCTTGAAAGTGTCACAACCAGTTTTGTCGCACTTTACATTAAAGATTCCTTCCCTTTTGTTGAAATTATACGTAGTTCTTCTAATTATGGTGGGTTCATGTGTTCGTTTGATACCTGCTTCTTGTTTACCTGTGTTCCCCTGTCTGAGACTATTAAGATGTGTTGCGATATGTTGTATCGAACCTCTATGTCTCCTCCGGATTTTCCTGAGGGTGTGTTTGTGGAGCTTATGATGTTCGCCACTGCGTCTGTCGAATTTAGTTTTAATAATATTATGTATCGGCAGATCGACGCGGTAGCTATGGGTTCGCCTTTGGGTCCAGCGTTGGCGAATATTTTTGTCGGTTTTCATGAGGCTTCCTTATTTACTTATATTGGTCGCTCTCTTATGTATCATCGTTATGAGGATGATACCTTCTGCCTCTTTAATAATGAGGCTGAAGCCGACAAGTTTCTCAACACATTTAAACTCTGTTCATCCGGCTCTTAAGTTCACCGTAGAAAGGGAGTCCAATTCTTGTCTTTCCTTTTTGGATGTTCTTGTTCATAGGATCATTGACAAGTTTGAGACTTCCGTATTTAGGAAGGCTACTTTCTCGGGACTTCATACGCGTTGGGACTCTTTTTGTCCCAGACAACGAAAGGTTAATTTGATTAAGGCCTTAATTCATAGAGCACTTAAGTTATGTTCTGATGGCCTTCTCTGCGGTGAAATTGAGTTTGTTAGAATGACACTTTCAAAAAACGGATATCCTTTGGTTGTTTTAGACTCCGTTATCCAAGATGTCATTAGTAAATTTCATAGGGTTAAGCTGCATTTTGTTGATAAATGCCCAGTTTATCTGCTTCTTCCCTATATTGGTACAGAGGGTGAGAGCTTATCTAGACGAATTTCACGTTTAATCAATAGCTGTTATTTTTCGGCGAATGTTAGGGTAATATTTGTTACCCGTCCTTTTTTCTCTTCCATTCGTAAGGACGTCCTCCCACCCATCATGTTAATTCAGTGATTTACCAATATAAGTGTAGTTGTGGACTCGACTAGATAGGGAGGACGTCCCAGCGTTTGGATTCGAAAATAAAACAACCTTTACCACCCCAGGATTTTGAATCCGGCTGCCAGGGAGAGCCATCTCACCAATACTTCAGGCTCTGCTATTGCTGGGCATATAATAAATAGTAGGAAATGTGTGGTTAATTTTAGTGCGGACCGTTTTTTATTTTATCTAGGTCCCACTCCACATTTCACCTCAAGGTTCTAGAGTCCTTGTATATCAGATCCCGTGAGCCTTCCCTTTGTAAACAGAGGGAATCCTTACTGGGTATTCAAACCCAGTTATTGGACTCTAGTTTCTTGAAATTCAATTTTTTTTCCTCTTCCATTCTATTCCATTCGTTAATTTAATTTACACGCTTTTATAAATTTTCTATCCCCCCCCCAAAAAAAAATAAGTCCTGGGACGAAACCGGTTGTTTTTTTGTTTGTTTTTTTTTTTTTTAATAAAAAATGCCTTATAAATTTCGCCTTTTCCTAGCTATTATATATATATATATATATATATATATATATATATATATATATATATATATATATTCTGTTTATACGTTTTATTTTATTTCTATAAGATGAAGCATTGATAAACCCTTATTATTAATTTTTTACTAGTATTTATTTCTATTTTTTTATTTGCTCTTAATCAGATAATTCAGGAACCGTAATAAAGTATCAGCTGTTCGGGAGATGAGAACATTATGAGAACTCATAAGCTAAGAGAACTTGAAGGTTTTAGCAGAAGACAACATCTAACCTCGAAACCGACCACCTCATTCTACCATCTTTCTCATTTTATAGAAAATAAAAGATGCAATTTAGATTTTATTCTGGTTGTGATAATTATTTATAAATGCCTTAATATATTTGTAATAGCCCTTCAATTTCAATTTTTGCTAAAATAAATTTGCAACTACCACGGAAATAATAACATGTAGAAACATAAAAAGCATATTAAAATATTTCTGCATTCATCTCATCTTTTTTTGTTATATTAAGAGAACTTTTTTGTTATGCTAAGAGAAGTAGAAATCATGATGTCTTATTGGTGGGCATAATCTTAACTATCCTTCCTGAAAATCTTTTGACGAACGAATAAATTCTTATATTTTATTTAATATAAATTACATATTAAAGGTAATATTTAAATAATTTCAAATAAATTTTACTGATTAATTATATATTTAAATGGATTTAAGAAATTATTCACTGTTTGTACATCTTGGGGTACATTAATTTAGCGCAATTCTGATATATCTTTCCCCAATTTGAAGGGTAGAAAATGTGCTTTCTACAACCTTAAATAAAGATAATGGTCATAAATAAAAAGAACAAGTAACTTCGATTATAACAAGAAAGTGATAACTGTCTATTTAGCAAATTCATAATCCAAATATAGGCCTTCATAAACACATAATCTGTGAATCCTTTGACAATATCCTGGTAACAATAACAAATGAACAATTATAAAGGTTAGTCAAATATATGTTATACTCATCTAGGATCACTGACCGTTACGTTGGACCAAATACCATTTACTTGTGTCGTTTGCCTCAGAACCATAACTGTATCTTTAAGGTCATATAAACCTTCATCCTGCTGTCAGCGTATATTTGTCAATATTCTGATCTGGATAAATTGTACTTCATAACATCAAATGTATTATCATCAATATGAGCAGTTAAATAGCCATCATTCCCATCGTTGTCTTCGCTAACCATTCGTTTGCTCCGTGCTCATCGTAGTAACATTAATATTTACGCCTAGTAGTTTCGTTTTCAGGTTTATAGGATTCTATCGTATTTAATCAATAGATTTCATCTAGTCGCTCCTTTATCACGTGTTCTTCTAAAACAGCAATGTTTGATGAGGAGAGATGAATAACATTTAATAAAAATCTATTTATCTGGTTGCAGACGCAGTGAAAGAATTATTTGCCATACACACATATTTACACATATTTTTATACACATATACACAGAATGTCATCACCATTTGCTGGGTGACAAAATATTCTCAAATAATGATACTGCGTGCTAAGGAAAAAGTGCTCAAGAGTTAATAACAAAACCCTTTATTTGTGGAGTTCCTTTCCTTTATTTGTCTATGCTATTCTAGAAAGCTTCTTTGTTTTCCCACCAAAACATATTGAGAGATGGGTATTTGGCTGACATCTTTCATTATCTACAGTTGGTGATTTTTGGCTTATGTCTCGAAGCGCCTTTACATATTACAGCGAGATATGTCATTGAAATATCATCAAAATTTCTATTCTTCATTTTCAAAGTGAACCACATATAAAACTACAATGTTTTTCTTCGGTAGAAATTCAATATACCCAAAGTTCTATGGCCAAAGAGCATAAGGCTACTAAATTCTAGTCAAAACCACATAGAGAGAGGGAGACTGGAAAGGCTTTCTGTATCGAAAGAATAGATTGCAAAAATTAAAATTTTAATAATTTTATCTACTTATTTCAAAGGACAGTGAATTTGCTTTTGTAAATCTCCATTTTATCAACAAAATTTAAAGCAAACTTAGGATTTTTGTATTTCATTGGATGGGGACATCCTTATTTACTTATTACCAACTGGATTATCTTCTTTATATTGATTTATACGGCCTGCAAATATCTAGGTTTCTGAATAGGCAATAATAAATTTGATCAATATCTTGATTGGTAACTCACTTAGAAAAAATTATTTCGTCTGTTGCAGAGTGGAAAATAATTTCTCACCCACAATTCCGCGTAATCGCTTCTGAATACCGTCGAGGCTGGACAGTGATAACTGGGCAGCACCAGTCTAGATATGGCAGCAATAATCCATTCTTTGTTTTATCTTATTCTTGTAAAAATAGAGCATGGCAGCTAGAATTAGGTATTTTCTAGAGTGATACAAGGAAAGTGCTATTTTTCTCCCTACATCTTTAGCAATGGTATGAATATACTAGCTCCATTTGAGGTCTGAAGTGAGGTTTAAACCCAATAGGCAAGGAACTTTGAAGTATAATCGCTCAAGACTGGTGCAAATTTAGGGTCTGCTTGATACTGACGAAGCATTAATAGCTTTGCTTTGGAGGTATTGAGTAACACAAACCAGTCTTTCCCCACTGAGCTATGACAGTTAGATCAGAGGAAAGGTCAGCTGTCAGGCACTGTCGTAAACCATGCTATCATCTCCATATGTATTTACTAAAGATCTGAGAATTCTCTTAAACAGACCATTAATATAATACAGAGATGTCAGAGGATACCGACCTTCATAATAAAGACTTGATAACTTAGAATTGCATCACTGGCGAGTTTCTGCCATAACTTGTTAAAGGCCTTCGAGATATCTAAGGTGATGCAATCCTCCCTGTGTTTATTAACAATCGCTTCACTGATTCTATGCGCGATGATAGTTAAGACACCATGCAGTGCACCTAGAAGAGTGAAAGCCATATTGGTTGTCGTTCGGAGGGTTGTTTCTGCTGAGGTGATCAACAACTTTCTTGCTGTCTATATTTCTGAGATGAGGTATCTTTGTACGCCCCGGCCTTCTTCAGATGGTTAGAATGTCGAACTGAACCCTTTATTTCGCTCACTGAGGTAGACTGTTCTAGTTCCACTTGCCATGTTTAATGGATGTCAGTTATCAGTTATCTCCTGTTAATTTCCCTCTGAAAGTTCTCCACTGCCTTAACCGGGTATTGAACACACACTCTTTGGGTCATGTCACTGGATCTAACCAATGTCTTTATCCACTGTGCCATGTGTCCTTGAGGACATCTGTGTATGAATTTCTGAGATAGAGATATCACAAAGTGGAAATGGGCGAAGTCAGGTAGGGAATAGCTCTGGTAATCTGACGTGGAGTTAGAGGCAACGTTCGCTGCATAAAGCTTAGACTTATCTGACGAGGAAGAGATAAGCATAGGGACATTTATAATGGGTAGTACTAACGGTTTGCCACTATTGAGAATTGAACTGCGCATAGATGCTCTTTGTCTTTTCCTGGGCTCTCTTATGGTGATTGTGCGCAGTTTTGAATGCGTGCAATTCTGAATGAGCGATTTCGTGTTGTCTCTCATACAGGCAGTAGTAGTGGTTATGGTGTATAACGCCTGTCGTACATTAAGACTGTCTATTTGACTTTTGGTGGTATTTCTAAGGGGGATAACGCTTTCTAAGCCCGAGATAAGATTAATTGCAGTTTATTAATTAAATATTTATTTCTATATTAAAACATTTCCATTGTCTTCAGAATTTTTTCCCAGTGTGCATTTTAGTCGGCATAAATATGAGAATCCAAAACGAAATTGCTTCTGAATTTGGCAAAGCAATACCACAGACCTTCTTCGATTCTACTGGCAGAATTGCAGCCCCACAAAGAAGCCAGCTGTTCAATATTAGTTTGTTCCATAAAAGAAAAACAAACAATATAAAGAACGCACGAAACACAACCAAATCTATTAGATTCCTTTATATTGAGATGTTGACGCCTGTCTTGAATCGAGACAAATTTTCGGTTTTCATAATATAACTAATATTTAGTACATGTGAAACCCATTTTCCTAGCTTCTGAACTTACTAAAGTACTACAGTTAACTGACTGCCCGCTTGAGTAAACTTTAACTTCACTTTCATTAACATTACGCAAAAATGTCGCTGGAAACTTTTGCATCTTTTGCATAGCTTCGATGACAAATTACAAACCATACATCTTTATTTATTTATTTTTTTTTTTATACTAAATTTTTTTTTATACCAAGTAAGCGAAAGTAATCCTATAGAGACTATCGTCGAAAAATAGTAGGCATTTTCCCCAGCTTGATGAAATGTGCCCTTTCGGCCTTTTTCCTCACTCGTTTGTGTGTGTGTGAGAGAGAGAAAGAAAGAGATTTCTTTTACCTTCATACACTGGACATTAAGTTAGGAAATTCTAACTAAAGTTTAATGAACAACAACCGTAAACTAAACAAATGCTTTAATAAGGGATATTTATATACCTACATTTATTGTTAACCGGAGAAATAAATTCATATTAAATGTTATCAGCCTCTACTCGTATACTAACATTCAGATTTCTGTTAATTATCAGTTCTGTTTGTTTATTCTATTTGTTCGTATCATGGACGGCGTTTGGCAGCAATCTATATTTTTATTTCCCTTGATATGTATTCTAGTTAACCCATTGTAGCATCTTTGCAAATAATCTCCTCTGATTTTTAACTCATCCAGATTTTTAAATTTCTCTTTTCTTTTCTTTTTTTTAATGTACTATCAAACATTACCAAATAAACATTTAATAAACTAGGATAAAATTTGGGAAAAATTAGTTATCAGACAGAAAAAGAATTGTACGCTGAAAAGTTGTTAGTTTTACACTGAAGTTGATCGGTGTGAGTAAGAAAATGAAGAGAGGGTAAAGAGAAGAAAGATATAAGAGAAAATGGAATTCTAAAAGAGAAACAACGGAAATTATAGGAAATCAGCAATTGCAAAATATCATCTGTGTGCAGCATTCCCGTTTGTGTATGCGCACAATTGTTATTGATATATTTATCAAAATAAAATAAAAACATGACAAAGTTAACAGAAATAGAGAGTAAATTAAATGCTATTTTGATCTGCAAGAGAAAGAAGAGAGATTCAAGTGTTATTTATACATAACATGAATACATCTATACTAAGAGAAACTTTGTGCATAATAAATGTGTAAAATATGTAGGCCTAAAGTTGTGAACGCTTCTAGGAGTAATTGCAGATATGTCTATTGAGCATATATATGTAGTAAAAGAAAAAGGCACTGTGCATGTGCTTTAGAAAATAAGCGAAAAAATGTTGAAAGTGAAAGCAAAAATGAATGTCTTCGCAGCGCCGCTTAAGTACCTCTTATTTGTTCAGGAACAGATTGCATTTAATCTGCTCACTGCATTGGCCAGTGCCAAGATGAGGGCTAGGACGGACGTGCAATCTAAATCTTCGTCCGTGTGCTGGATGCAACTCAGTCCACAACTTAGGACGGTATAACGTAATCAGGAGAATTACAACAATTGAAAAGTGCTGAATCTCTTTTATCCATTTGATGGCGTCGGCTGCAAATTAAATTACTGCTAGCACGTGACTGTACATATAAACATACACCGCTTTTTCAAAGATCACTTACAACTCACAACACAAATAGTGACTAAACAATGAATGACTACACAGAGAGACACAGTCATATGTACATACACATCTGTACACAAATAAGCATTAATAAGCAGGCTTAGACGTCTCAAGTTCTAAATTAAGCAAATGTTCAAATCTTTTTTCGAACAGAAAAAAATTATCGTATTTTGCGTACATGCCTTTCTAAAGGTATTCAGCCTGTATGCGAATTTGTTAACAATTAGTAACCAATGGATAATAATTAATTAATCCAGGTTATTGAGAAGAATGGATAATGAATTGGTTTTCTTTCCAAATTAGATATCAAAAATATTAATAATGTGTTTTCATTAGTTGTAAAATCCATTAGAAATTAAAAATAAGAACTATTACAGATACATCAAAGTTATTACAGTTATTTCACGATGTATTCATATTTCAATTTGTAAATTGACTCCTAAATTAATTTTCCAAGATATTCAACTTCAAAAACGGCATCAATAATTTTATTTCGTTACTTTCTAATTCGCAGAATTCAAGCCGCAATATACTTATGCTAAATTATTATCCGTTTACTTTTTTCTGTAACTTTCTCAATGTTTTAAACCCAAGAGAAAATGTTGCTTATAATCGTACATATTAAATATCAGAGATGAAACGAATTTCAATATGAGGAAAGGCCCAGAATTATTAATCAAAACTTATACTAAATCATTTAATAAGATTGGAGAATCATCCAATGTAAATAAATCAATACATATTCTTTTATTTGACGCGCCTTTACGAAAATATTGGTGAAAAATCTTGTTATCTGCAGTTTCCAATTCGAATCATCCATGTTTAAGATAATGAATTATATGAAAATTACATAATACCCTCGAAGAAATTGATTCTCGCTAATTTTCTGGGGAGGCTTGTTTTTGTATCCGGTTGTAGTTAGATTCTTAATTTTTCTGAATAAGTTTTGGTTTTACAAAAATCTGCGGAAAATGTCCTTTTGCCAAATTAACTTGATACATATCTACTTTTTTATAAAGAAGGCATTAACAATTTTTGATAGAGAATGTGTCTCTTTAATTTAATCTATATCAATATATATGCGTCTGTGGTTTCTTTTTAGTTCCGAGTATGAATATTGACTTCATCCAATTTTCAATAAATATATTTGCGTTTTTTATTTATAGTTCGTTAAATCTATTTGCAAAATTCATGAAAAATAATTAGGAAATTTTTGATTGTTAGAAAATAATAACAAAAATGTACACCTTCATAAACAAACTTTCACATATAAATTAATGTAAACTTGTGTCTTTATGGAAGAGTATTGAGGAAAAACTACTCTACTGTCTTTCTCAATAATTATTATTCTCAAATAATAAAGAAAAGGAATCTGAGTGAACCATGATCACTTACCTTCTAAAGAGTCAAGGTATATTTTAATTGTGATGCCAGTAACCAATATAAATAATTTTAATAAAATTTGTGTGTGCAACAAGTCAAAAGTAATCAATTATTAGAACCAAAATAAATGGAATATTTCATTTTATTTTGAATTGAAATATCTAGATCCTAACTTTATTTTTCTTTGTATGTATTTTCTTATTGAATAAAGAATAATTTTTAAATCATGGAAAATTCTTCAAGCTATAATAATTATAAATTTTCTGTTTAAATGCGACATGTCATTTTCCTTTGTACTGTATTTAGAGCAATAATAGAATATTTTCTGTACAAATTCACTTAAACCAGGTGTTTCTATACGATAGGCTTATATAATAAAAAAAAACTATTAAGGAGAAACAAGAGTAATTGATTAATGATTTTTGGTGAATTAATTAATACAAAAATACCTCGAATCTACTTTCAGACATTTTAAAATTTGAATTAAGAATAAATGACTATTTAAAATACTATTAATTAGTAATAATTTTTTTAATGAATATATATATAACTGTTCATAGTTACTCAATAATTAGAAATTTGAGTAGATATTTGCTATGGGCAACAAATTTTAAAGTTCGAAATCACCCGGAGTAGTTTTCAAAGTAATCCTAACAAAATATTGTACAACGGTATGTGCCCGTATTAAGATGCACACACATACACAGACACAGACACACACACATATATATATATGTGTGTGTGTGTGTGCAAATTTTCTATATTTTATATTCTTTCATTTGTTGTGAACGAAAAGAAGATTGATCTTAGATCAATCTTCTTTACCAAATTTAGAAAACCTCATTATTTTTCAATTTTCATATGTAATATTTTGATAGATTAAGGTATATGGAAAGACTGAACCTGTCTTGAAAAAGTCTCTTATCCAAAAGAGTTATTTTAACTATGCACATCTCGTTACAGATTTGCAACTAAATGCCAAATAATTCATTCGAGTGGAGAAGTAAAAGTTTTGTTAACTTTTGAAACATAAAATATTTACAACTACATTTTTATTTCCAGATAATTGCAAATATTAATATCTACGTTTGTCTATTTTAATAAATAATAAAAGTAGTTTGTTTAGATATACATATATGTTCATCTAGTTTATATCCCATACGGACTTATATATGCATACCTATGTACATATATTCATATACAAATACTGTTATGTCGATATATTTAGCTACCTCCACGAGATCGCTAAAAAATCCGTGACGAAAATATGCTCCAAATGTAATGAAAACATAGTCAAAATACTTATGTTATTATTAAAAGGAAGGATCAAAGTATTTTTTGAATATTTAATTAGATTTTTTACTCCTTTTTAAAACATTCAAAATTTTGATTAAAAAACCTGTTTTTATTGTATCAGCAGTTGTAGTAACTTTTAGCATAGTAAATTTTCACCTTTTTTTTTTTTTGCGGTGACAGACACATTAATTTCGAAATTCTTGCAAAAGTCAGATAATTGTCAGATTTTAATTACATTTTCAGGAATTATTTCCAAATGAATTAAATTATTTTTTTCAATATTTTTATTAGAAAAACTTGCTAAAAATATTTTTTTATTTTACATATGTTTTCCTGACCTTTTACTTAATTTTATGAAAGCTTGAGAAATTCATCGAGATAATATTTGTTAAAACAATTTTTTATAGTATTTAAATCACCGTTTTTTGGGGTTTATTTATTTATTTATTTATTTATTTCTCAAAATCGGACCCGGTTCTACCGAAACTTTGTTCTGAATCAAAAAATTAAAAAACGCAAAAAAACTAAGACATTTAATTAGAAAAGCTTTTAATTGTTTTTATTAATAATATAATATTAAAAAGACAATATTGTATGAAGTAAAACATTTTTTCGATGAAAACTGAATTTTTACAAGATTTGTTTTCATTTTTTATAATTTAGAATTGAATAATTTATAAAGGTTTTGAATTTTTTAAAGTTTAATTTCGATGAGACAATTCTTAGGGAATATTGATATTATTATTAAGTAAAACTAGATTTTTACTAATCATATATTTTAAAGCTTATTACAATCTAAAGACCCGAACATTTTTAAAAGAATTTTGATTTTTTTTATATATGTATATAGATGCAGAATTTCTGAAGTATGGATGTACAAAGCGATAAATCTATTCTTAAAGGGTCACGTGATTTTATTAAGTGTTGTCCTTCCTTACAAAAAAAACAAACAAAAGCCACTGTCAATAAATCGATTAACACGTCAGAAAAACAAGACCACGTGGTTAGGAAATGCTTGTATACAACATTTTATTCTATAAGTAAGTAATATTTATTTCAAATCAGATTAACTTATATTTAAATTTGCTAATTTTTCTCAAATAACATTTCAGAAATATATATTTTACTTTTACAAGATTTTTAAAACAGAAAAAGAAGTTTTGCTTATGTCTAAAAGTGGCTGACGTTATCAATTTTACTGAAAAAAGTGCAAGTCTTTCCAATCAATAATCTCTGTCTCAAATACATCAAAGTATTTTGCTTACCGGGTATAGGAAATTTAATCCTTTTAGCTTTCATTTAAATCTAAATTGAAACCTTCAGGAAAAAATTTTCATTTAAAAACAAATCATTTTAAACCTTACGTATACCCAATTCTTGGAGGTACTTAACATACATACATACATACATACATACACACACACACATACACACACACACATAAGAATGTAAACATACAATCGTTTGTTTATAAACAACATTAAAACTATGTATCATAGACCATCATGTATAATGTATATCAATATAATCTAAGATAAAATTTATTTTTAAATAAAACACATACATACACACAAACACACACAAACACACACAAACACATATACACACATGGGTGTTTGCGTGTATTGTGTCTGTGTGCATGTGTGTGTATAAACAATGAGTAAAAATAAAAATTAAAAAGAATTAAAAAATAAAAGAATTAATCTTTTTAACTTTGAATAATTATTTAATCGATATAAATTTGTATAAATTTTCCCTGGAAACATGTCTGTGTGAAACGCATCAAATCAATAGCCGCACATCAGTTTAGAAAACTATTATCAAAACTAGTATATGTTTATTGCAACTGTTCTTATGTTTTGAAATGTTATAATGCCCTCTTAATATATTTTAAAAACAACTACAGAATTGATGTATAATTTTCCTTGAAAATGTTTTCTTTGAATTTGCTTCAAACCTGCAAGTTTTCAATCGTTCTTTGTCATGGAAATTCATCGGATAACATTTTCTTCTTATCTTTGAAAACTTTACTTTTCCAAATTCAGATATGATAAAAATGCTAATTTTTCGAATTAGCTGCTAATTGAATGCACACAGCAAAAAAACTCGATCAACGCTGTAGTTGCATACTTACAGTCATTCATTTCACTCGAGAGTAAATTTAGAAAACAAAAGAAGAAAAAGAAAATTATTTCTAAGTTCATGCATGCGTATTATTGTTGTTAAAAATGTAGCATAACAAACGAATTAACATATGTGAAAATTTTCAAATAATCTTTTTTTATAAAAATGTTTCTTCATTCAGCAACTAAGGAATCAGGAAGAATTTTTTAATACCATTAATTAAAACTCGTAATATTTACGAGAAAAAAGAAATATTCCGATGTTATATGATCAGATAAAAAATGCCTATCTGCTGCATTCTCCTATTTTCACCTTTGAAAAAGAAGTCAATACTTTCTTTATTTTTATTTATTTTCATTTTCTAAGGAGAGATTATCATTAATTAGTTAATCTCTTCTTAGAAAATGAAGGTTCAATAACACAAATATATCGAATAATAATCTTTTGATAAATTATCAAATCGATTAATGTTCGAGATGGATTCAATACAGTTTTAAAGGGTTTCTAGGCACGTCCGCTCTTCGCTAAAAAACATGATAGCATGATGAAAAAAAGGCCCAAAAAAAAACTTAATAAAAACAGTTTTATCGTCAAAATGCTTATGTTTTTATTATCAAAAGGAAAGACAAAAGTGTTTTTAATTATTTAAAAAATTTTTTTAACCCTTTCTAACACGCTCGAAAATTTGGTTAAAAATCCTGTTTTTTTTTACGTCTGCGACTAAGTATTTTTACAATGAAATGCTTTTGCGTTTTTTGTTTTTTTTTCTTTATTTGGAAATTCTTGCAAAAATCAAATAATTGTTGGAGTTTAATAAAACTTTCAGAACTTATTCACAAATGAATTAAATTATTTTTGAAAATTTTTGTTTTAGAAAATCTTCGTAATTTTTTTTACATATGTTACACACCCACTTAATTAATTTCATGAAATTTCGAGAAATTAAATCGTATATCCAAACTATTTTAGTAAAAAGTGGGACACCTTGCAAAATGTAAATCGTCTTCTTTTTTTTTTTTTCGAACTTTTTCTCATTTTCTGAAAATCTGCTCCGAACGTTAAACTAAAAACTGTAATAAAATGATGACATTATTTAATTAGAAAACCTTTTAATTGCCTTTTTAAATGTGTTATATTTTGAACATTATTGCCTTAAGAAAAAAAATTTGATGAATGATGAATTTTTACAAGAATTTTTTCATTTTTTAGAATTTTAATTATAATAATTTATCATAATTTAAAAATCTCCCACACTGTATTTCTTTTAGGTGTGATGTTGTAATTAAGTAGAAACGAATGAAAAACTGAAAAGCTAAATATGAGACGTTTTTCACCAATATTTTTAAAAATAACAATTTTTTTTTTACTTTAAGCATTATCATTTTTCATCTATGGTCACGTAACATTATTATGAAAAGGTCATGTGTTTTTGAGTTGTTCTCTTTTTACAGAGAAATTCGCTTGTCTCCAATTTGTTATTCCCTTCAGTTTTAAAACTTTAAAATTTAAAGTAAGTTTTACTTTTTTAATTTTTATTTCACGAAATATTTTTATTTTATGAATTTATTTTAGTATGGGCCATAAATTATTGAGTTACTTCTAACATGGTTTTAGTTATTAAATTCTAAAATTAAGCTAAGAAAATTTTATAGTATTTTAAATTTTATTATTTTTCATATAGCATCTTCAAATAACTAAATATTATATAATTGATGAAAATATGTCAGTTTGTAAAAATTACTAGGTAGTTAAAAAAAAAATGCCTTCACTTAGATTTCGTAAATTTATGTCTATTCTAATACCAGTTGTCAGTACCTCAAAGACTATCGATAATAACGTCAATAACGTCAATAAAGACATCAGAAAAACACGACCCATTGTTAAGAAATTATTCTATACTATTTTTTATGCTACAAGTAAGTAATATTTGTTTCAAATCAGATTAATTTAACTTTAAATTTGTTAATTTTATTCAAATAGCGATAATAAGAAATATATATGGAAAGAGTCAATTTAATCCGTTAGCTTTCACTTAAAGCTAAAAAGAAATCTTCAAGAATGCATTTAATTTTTAAAAATTCATTTTAAACCTTAGGTATCGAAAATTTATACTGAATTAGCGCAGGTACCTAGCTACGGATTGATATATGGATTCCTGTAAGCATAAAATTAAGTTTATTTAGAAATTTTAAAGAGTATAATTAAGGCGTTTATATTTAGAAATAAAAAATTAATTGAATGAAGGTTTTATCAACATGTTTTACAAACAGTATTTTTGCAGGTTTTATATCATGAAATTTAAAATAAAATATAATCCGTTTGTTCTACTCGTTGTATATAAGGCAAAATATTTTCCATGTTTAACTTTTAGAAATATTAATCTCTAAGAAGATGCATCAAATGTCACATACATAATTACATTAGAAATAAGGGTATTTTTATGCATTCACTGCACTATTAATATATACACACATATACATAGACATAAATCACACAGACACACAGACACACACACATACACACACACACACACACACACACATATATATATATATATATATATATATATATATATATATATATATATACACAGAAAATTCTGTATATTCAGTTAAATATACTTTCAGTTAATTGATTTCATTTTCATAGTTGTATATTTATATATTATATTGATTTCTTTCTTTTCTTACTTCAAGTGAAAATATTCTTGGAGTAACAAATATTACAGTATTACAAAATAATTATATATACATACATATACGCACAAATACATACATTCTCCGAGAATTTCATAACGTGAAAGAGTCGTGATTAAATCGATCATAAACGAAAACATGTTCATCATTAATTAATCATAGCTAAGGATCGGAAGCTCATGAAGGATTGAAATAAAGTTCAAATATGTATATATTATTCCAGGATCATTTTTCCCATTTATAGGGTGGCTCCGAAAGTAATGCCTGCTATTTTATTACGTTGTCCTTGAACATAGAGACAAATATTAACAAGAGTAGAAATTGAATCTCCCCGCCGATGACGCCCGATAAGAAATTTGCCTTGATAGCAGCTGAGTAGCAGGCTGGCAAATTGGGGTCTGTCATGACGTGTTGTAGTGAATTTCTCCATGCGGAAAAGTTTCACCTTCTTCAATGTTTACGGAGACCAGACAATTTCAAAAAGCCACGTTCGGGCTGATGGGAAATAATCTAAACTAAGGAGATTTTCCTTGTAATTAAAATGCTGCCAAAAGTCAAAAATAGTGTATTGAAACAGAAAAGGTACTTAATTCTTGTTCTCTATATCTTTTATCGTTTGCGTGGAAATAGATAGGATAATGACTTTACGAAATTACTTTTAACACATCAAATATTTTTTCTGAAACATTCACTATTTTCTTTTAAAATAAAACAAGCAAAGAACGTAAAGTTGTAAAGGTAATTTGTAACTTTATTGAATATTTATTCAAATACAAATTTTAGACACAAGGAAGCCCAACGAATGACTTTATTAATTGGCTCGAAACGTAGAGAGTTTTATTGAAAATATGTGTGATATTCTGTGTTCTAAGTTATAATGAAAAAAGTAAAAACAAGATAAACTGCCTACTTCTTGAGTCATTTTGATTTTCTTAATTTTAAATGTCTTCTATTTTTATTTCATGTCCCTTTTCTTTCATATTTATTGGAAAAAAATTAAAATTTACAGTAAAAATTACTATAAATTTTGTCATTGAAGAACAATAATTTCTTAGAGTTTTTGCAAATCTTTTCGAGTTCTTCACACCACATACACACAAATAAGCATAGCTAGCTAGATATATAGATAGATGAACAGAACAGACAGAATTATAGACTGATGATATATTAGCATATTTTATGGTATGAGGAAGCTCATATTTAAAGTTGGGATGTAAGCTACATAAAATACGTGCGAATACGTGGATGCATAATATAAGAAAAGAAAAGTGCATGTGCATAAATATTGATGATTGCAAGCATTTTGGAGATATTCTGTGCGAAGCAAAAGTACGGTTTGTTGAATCCCTTTATCGCTAGCCTCCTACACACACACACACACACTCTCTCTCTCTCTCATTTTTTCTATTCACCTCCACCACTTTTCGACTCATCGAAAACAATGAAAACCCTATCAATGAATAGCCTCCCACTCTTAAAATAATCTATGCATGCTCAAGGTGACTTCACCGTCAGTCGATCTTAGAAGGCGGTGCCTTAAACATCAGTGATAACCTATGGCAGTGAAGAAGAAAAAGACGAAGCCAGAAAGACGAGCAAAGCAGTGGGGGGATGGGATGAGCAATGTAGAAGAAGGTGCAGGAGAATGCTAAAAAGAAGTTACGCTTGGATGTGAGGGAATGGGTCTGTTAAATGAAGAACTGTACACACAGATGAGGCTGATTTGACGACAAAGCGGATTGGGAGAAAGACTTTAATAGCAGAATTTGGTTAAGAAAAACAATCTGACATTGGATCCGCCCGTTTGGCTTACAGTGGAAAGATTCACCAAGAGAGGGTGTTCCTGACAAGCGCATGCGTGCACCCCTTCCTACCTGCATGCATGTAATAAAGCACAATTTTAGGCATGCGCGTACTCAAATAACCATCAATAAAAAAAGATGTATTATGTCGGTAATGGCAGTAACAAATTTGGATGACAAATATAAAGTTTTTTTATTTTTGAAAATGCTGTCGCAGTTTCGACCAAATATTGATGCGATCGTTTTTTTTTTTTTTGCCTAAGCATATGAATCGATAAAACATGAATGAAAAAAAAATGAGAGCATCGGTAATTAATATAGGCATGTACGAGTATGTATAGGTACACCGTACATACCTATACACTTCTTACTTGTACTTCAGAAAAAATCTCTTTGTTCAACAAGTTAAATATAGTATTTTACAGTTTAAATTTCAGAAAAGATTTGTTAAATGTTGCGTAAATAAGAAATAAGATTTTCGTTTGTTACGCATTAAAAATGATCCATAGCAATCTTGTTTAAAATATTAGATGTCAAGTTAAAGTTTCATCGGTATACGTGTGAGACTGTTGATCTACAAAGTTAACTTTTTAGATCATTTTTTACACCATAACAATGTATCCTTAATCCGTTATTAATCGCTTGAATTTTAAAGTCTTTTTATTATTAACAATAAAAAAAATACTTATCCTTACTAACTTGTAAGGATAAAGCCTAAGTATTTTTTTTATTTGAACTCATTTTGGGGTTCAAATAAAAATTCATTTTAGTCAAAATTTGTCACATTTGTTTCTTAAGAGAAAAAATATGACAATCTACAAATATTTGCTGGGACGTTGTCTCTCTCCATACTGCTTTTCAACTTACGCTGTTGCATTGCTAAGCTCAATTTTCTATTTATAATTTTAAAATATTTTATAATACTGTTATGAAAAAGAATTTGGAAAACAGATTTAATGATTATCATGTCTTATTGTAATATCTACCTACCTATATACACACTTAAACACACATACATACACACACATATACGTGAAAGAATGAATGAATGAAAGAATGAATGAATTAATGAAATAGAAAGAAAGATATAGTTTATTCAATATAGAAGTATATCTTAGAATGGAAAATTCAAATTTATTGTGTATTATATATATATATATATATATATATATATATATATATATATATATATATATATATATATATATATATATATATATATATATAGTTTGTTGTTATTTAAACAATATTTTAGGCCTGACACAATTAAAAAAGTAATAACAATTTTATATTCTGTCAATAAATTAAACCATGTTAATCTTGTAGCGGTAAAATTCAAATGTACTTCACAAGATTAGGTACACCGTACATATGTAATATTTTCAAATAATATTGAATTAAAGAACGTATAAGAAGTGAAATTTGAATGATGAAATCTGTAAACATCTGATATAAAATTGAAAAATATATAAAGATATTATGAAAAAAAACTTTTACCTCGTTAATAATAATCGGTTTACCATAGAACTACAGAACCAAAAACCAGAAAACAATCCTGTACAATCAGCTACACTCAACCAACAGGGAAATAAATCAAAACTTCTATAAAAAATTTTTTAGCGGACCTTCATCCTCTTTTTAAGTTACATTGTGATAATGATCTTTTTCTGGTAATAATGAACAAATGAAACTTGCACTTTAAAAACTAGAGATAGTAGTAGAAAAGTTAGAGATCTTCGCACGTTTTATAGACGCTTTAATGCAAAGAATAAGCACAACAATCAGATTATTAAATATCAGAAGTAACAATAACATTAACTATTTTACGTACACATGTATGTTGCAGTATCTCTAAACATTTATCAAATTCATTATCTAGCTTGAATAGAATCGTTAAATACAACTGTTTAGTTTACGCTTCACGTTCACATTTCTTATTTACTTAAAATTTAAAAAGTAAAAAAGTAAATACAAACTGCGCATAATTGTTGTGTATATGTAAAGTAAGATATACACATGCGAGTAAGCTCAGAAATAGATATTCTAATTTGAACATATAAGTGACCTCATATATTGCTGCAAATACAGACATTACATCATTTCTTTCTTGCATTGTTAAATAAAGGATAAAAACTGTGAGAGAAATACGCCAAAAAGCAAATTCAGTCAATCTACTTTTTAAAACTTCATCGAAATATACAAACTATAGAAATTTCTTTCTGTCTATTCATTTTTGCAAAGGTTTTCTGCAAAAACAAATGTTTTAATTCTGATATATTCCCAAATTCACATTGAGATCGCCGTTTCAGTCGTAAAATAATTTACAACTAGTTACTAGTTTAATGAATAGTATGAAAAGAACATGAATTAAAGTGCACGGAGAAAACAAAACTTGCTTAATTTAATAAAGAACATTAAAAATAATTGCAAATTTAAAGCAAAAATGCCAATAGAAATTAACTGTCCATACAGACACATACACACACACACACACACGTATATGTGTACGGTCTTAAATTATTCAATTCTTATCATTAGTAAGAATAGTAGCGTATATATTAAATAGGTTCTGTAATAACATTTTATGTTTGATTCATTTTATAAAATGAATATGTTCTAGCAAAGCATGTTTTTCAGATGAAGAATAAAATTATACAAATAGTTCATATCATTTGCAATGTAAAATGTATACTACTACTACTACTACTACTACTACTAATAATAATAATAATAATACAGTACATATTTTAACATTTTTGCGTTTGACACGTAAATAAACGTAAATTCTAATTTTCCCAACAATGCTGGGAAAATGGTCTATATAAAAACAATTCTTATAGCACTAAAAGCATTGCTAACAATTGTAGAATAATTAACAAGATTTAAAACAATATATATATATATATATATATATATATATATATATATATATATATATATATATATATATATATAAACAATATTCATTATTCAATGTCAAATCCAAGCATAAACATGTTAAATAATCTTATACAACTTTCAACAATAACCAAAAAATGAAGTTATATGCTTTTATTTGAATATTTATAAATATATATTCGTTCAATTTCACATACAAAAATATGTTTAAGTCAAATGTAACCTCTGATGTTTCTAATGATTTAATGTAATATTTATCAGAAATTTACTAAAAACCTATAACTAGGCAAATTATTGGATCATTTTTTATCCTTTCACAGATGTCGCTTCATTTTTCACTGCACACTAAGGCAACAACGACTCGTATTATTATTATTATTGTTAGTAATTTAAATTTTATAAATTATTTTTTTTATGATTAGATTGCCCCAAATTAATTAAACTTATTTATTACCTTCTAGTCTGGCACAAGATCAAAAGCTTGCTGCGCTCATTGAAAATCAATAATAGTAATAATAGCCTGCTAGATTGTCTTTTCACTTTGATAACAGTAATGCACGTGCGATTGTCATTTCAAATCCAAAGCTGTTTAAAATTTCTGGATGAAAATGTTTTATTTCTGAAATATTTGATATATACACCTAATCTGATAAGTGACATTTTGAAAATATTTTTACAACTGAATTTATACATATAGATATAATTGTATGCACTACAAAATAAATGTTACATACACACGCGCACAATCACACACATACACACACACACACACACACACACACACACACACACACACACACACACACACACATATATATATATATATATATATATATATATATATATATATATATATAATACACACACATATATATTTCATAATTTTTGTCTTCAACTCTATGGCAGCATTTATGAGTGCTTATGTCTGCACGTGGAAATGCAATTGCTTAGACACATATGTATGTATGTGTATGTGTGTGTGTGTGTGTGAATACAAAGGGAAAACATATATCAATCTAGACATAGTCGTAAAATTGCTTTTTTCCAAGGCTTTCGTGAATAATTATCGCTTTAATCAGGAATATGTGCAGAAATATACATACACATACATACATACACATATATATGTGGGAGTGCGTGTGTGTATGAGACACAGAGAGAGAATAGAGGGTGGGAGCTGATTATCATGATATATTCAAACTTTTCAAATGCTTTACCTTAATTTAACTTAGTTTTTCATTATCACATGATAGCATATATCATATCTTTGATATGATTATTAACAAGGCACGCACACACACATACAGCACACACACACAGAGGAAGAGAGGGAGTCACGTATTAATTTGACTGATTATTAAACAATCACAGAATTGGCCAACCGAAATATCACTATCTTCCTAACAGACTAGGCAATTATTTTAGAAAATAATCAAATAAATTGATTGTTCAAGAAACAACGAGAAGCATATTGATGCACATATGGGTAAAAATCTATAAATTATAAATCAGAATGATATATATATATATGATCTTTGTACATCAAGTTATGTTCCGTTTACTTTGTGACTGTGGCTTGATAAACTGAAAATCACTTCGCTAAGCCATGAAACAGGTGAATGAAAAAGACGATTAGCAAATTAGCAACAAAAGAGGCTAGAAATAAAAAATATGTTTCATATGTTTATACAAGGGACGACATGAGAATTTTGTAATTTACAACCGATATCGCAATTAAAAACAAATAAGCTACATTTTTACGCTATTTTAAGAAGTTGTGTAAAATCTAATAAATTTATTATTTGAAGAAATATTTAAAACGGTATCGGGCTATGAAGCTTAAAAATCTTTTTAGCTGAAACCCAAAATAGAAACAGAATAATTAAAATAAATATACCAGGAAGTTTTATTCATGTCATTATGTATGTAAAATAATATACGCATTTGCATTTTATTTGTATTTTCTATGTTCACGAGAATACGAGTAAAAAATCAGAAAATACATTTTATATAGCTTTAATGATCATTGTTTTTTTAACACTCGTATAAACTAGACTAGAGTAATGAAAAAAAAAAAAAAAATGTATCCGCTCCTTATCTTTAAACTAACGGTAAGTCACAAGTTTATAAATATCTAACGACCGATTAGAAACTAAAAAAATTTTCTAGTTATGAAAAAGATATTTCATTTCATATTTGAAATTATTTTTCTTATACTACTTTTCTTCTCTGTTTTATTTATGCATTAGAATCTGTCAGATGGTCTTAAAGACACACATATATATATATATATTAATAATATATATATACAAAAATTGTGAAATCTATCTATAGATATCTATCATATCTCACCTCCACTCATACATAAACACACAGATATTTGTTTTTGAAAAACGAGACATTTATCGACACGTAAACATTTATATATATATATATATATATATATATATATATATATATATATATATATATATATATACATGTGTGTGTGTGTGTGTGTGCGTAGGTGTGTTGGTGTGTGTGCGCGCACACACACACACACACATATCTGCGTATGCATGAATGTAGGCTTAATTGTTAATATGTATAAAAAATGCTACCCAAAGGTTTTGTAAAACCAAACAGCTATTCAACGACCAAGCGCTTTCTGTGTTATCGAACATTTCAAACATTTATCAAACAAAATCATCACACCAGAAAATAAATATTTCTACCTTTGAGGAAGCCATTTCGCACTTTCAGTTACATAAACATTTGGGTAATACCTCGTGTATGTCTATATATATATATATATATATATATATACACACATAAATACATACATGCGCGCACACACACACACACATATATATATATATATATATATATATATATATATATATATATATATATATATATATATAAGATTATTATATCGATACTGTTATGAGAAACATAAATATACAGTCAATAAGATAAATTATACTGAACAGAATGTGAATATAAATGATTAACATAGATATATTATTTGGAAAACTAAAACTAAAATTCACATAAGCTCATGATATTCATTCATGTACTTCTTTCTTTATCCTCTTTGATATATGCATGATATATATATATATATATATATATATGTGTGTGTGTGTGTGTGTGTGCGTGTATACGCATGTAGGGTACTTATATATATATATATATATATATATATATATATATATATATACAGTACCCTACATGCACACCATGCTCTCTTTTCTCTAGATGCTGAAATAAATATATATTTTTAAAATGACACCTTCACGTACTTTTAACATTAACATACAATCAGCACGCGTAATTTCCCCTGCCGATAGCTGTATTAAGCCAGAAATCTTTCACTCTTCTCAGGACAACTGTAGACCAAGCCCGCAGCAAGATAATCAGTTCACCTCTGCTTCTATTTATCTAGCAACACCGCGTCATTGCGCTTCTTGTTTTTCTCTCTTTCGTTTTTTTTTTTTTTTTTTTTTTTAACCTGTCCTCTTGTTTTCTTTGTCTTCTCCCTCGGTCACTCAATCACATGTGTTTTCCTCTTTTCTCTCTCACTTTAATTCAGGTTCCAACCCATGGCTTTACTTCCTTCCCTTGTGCATCTGTTTGCCTGTCTCTCCCTGCAAGCAAGCAACCCCAACAGTATCATCACACAACTGCTACCAGTCATTATCAAGGACCACTTTGTAATAACCACCACCGGCTTTCTTTCGTCGTCGCGCTTCTGACCAGCGTGTACACATTATATTCGGATAATTGCAATATGGAGAAGAAAAGTTCAGATAGGTAGATAGATAACCCACTGAAGCGTTGTGTGTGTGTGTGTGAGAGAGAGAGAGAGAGGGAGAGAGAGAGAAAGAGTGTGGTGTACGTGTGTGTGTGTGTGCTCGCGCGCACGCGCGTGTTCGTGTATGTGTGTATGCGTGTGTTATAATGCAAGAAATCAGTTTTGGGAATTGAAAGAAAGAGTAAATCCCAGACAGGACAGGCTCCACCCTCTCCTATTACCAGAAAGCCGGGAAACAGAGAAAAGATTGACACTGCATATGACAAATGGCTAGCCAGTGTTACAGAGTACCACAATGTGCAATATCAGGTAATCAGTTCCAAGAATAACTAGGTTAAGTCACCTGAACTACTTCTATTCTTCAACAGTCAACGATGAAGAAGAAATGGAGTTGATAATTTGGCACTGATGATGAAAAGAAATGGCAACTTTCAGAAAACTTATGAATTCAATACACAAATGCTTAAACTTTTATATTTAAATGCAGTAACAGAAAGGAAATGAACGAGAAAAGATCAGTTATAATACTTTCAATGTTAACAGAAAAACGGTAAGTAACACATTTCCTAATAGAAATTGTCATTTTAGAATTCACATACTTTTAATTTAAATTTAATTTTCTTTCCTTTCACTTTCTAACCTTTCTTCACATTACTTTACAGTTGTTGGACTTAACCATAGTAAGAAATACATTTGATACATAGGCTCAAATTCATCTCGTAGTTCACAAGCGTAGACCTTAAGTCTAAGCAAAACAAAATGAAAAGAACTTAGAAAAGATAAACAAGAGAAATAGATGAAAAGAACTAAAACAAAAAGAACAAAATACATTAACATTCATGTTTCCAAATGAGTTCCCAACTGAGAGAACCAGAACGAATGGACACAACCATGAATATTAGGTAAGTATTGACTTGAAAATTAAAATGTCAAAAATTAAAACTCGCCTTGCTAATAGTCTGTCATTGACAATTATAATTTCTCAAGAAACTGAAAATTATTTCGTTAATGAAATAATGTACAATGCAAAAATTGCTGCTGTGGTTTGAGATTTTTAGTTTCTTTGTAATTTCAGCTTCTAGGAACTTCAACAATTTTTCTTGAAAAGGTAACACATTAAACAAAGATTTCAATCAAGATTATTTAAAAAAAAAAAAAACAAGCTTTTTATTGAATCATGTTTAATAAATGTTACTTTGTATTAAAGAATTCATAGTAACAATTTATAAATATGCTTATAAATATACTTTATTATATATTATTATAAACGTGATTTGTAGCGGCTACAAGCTTGAGATTATATATATGTGTGTGTGTGTGTGTGTGTATGTGTGTGTGGATGCGAGAGTTTTGAAGTACGTGTCAAAGATTTAACGTGCTAATCGTGCAAACTCTTTGTTAGACGTTCGATTCTCACTGGATGGTTCACAAATGTAGACTTCTACGTCCAACTCATAACATACACGAGCATACACAGAATGAAATAAATAAATAGATAGATAGATAGAGATGATGATGATGATGAGGAGGAGGAGGTGAAGGTCTAAAATTATTGAAAATATATCCATGTATGTGTATTAATAAATACATAAATTTTAAGAACTGACGTCTTTGCGATTCATATGAATTTAATACAATATTGTTTGTTATTTTTGTTTTGTAGTTTCTGAAGTTTGCTGTAACAAATTAAAATTGATCATTTCGTCATTTTTCTTTAAATAGTTGCTGAAGTAGTTGTCATTTGTTTCTGCATAAATCTTTGAAATTGTATGTCAGTACAATCATTCATCTGTACCCCTCTTTCTTACCTAGTTCCATGTCTCACGTATATACACACACATTTTAAGATTCTTTGAGAATAATGTGCGTCGAGTATGTGTGCTCTTTTAATCATGTGTCCGTACCATTCGCTATAACTGTTTAATTTTATTCTTATCACTATTCCTTGGTCTTATCCTCTATCATTCTATATTAATCTCTCTAAAACTTAAAAGCTAAATATAAAAGAGAGAATTTACGTTTTCATATCCATAGACACTATACAAAGTTTTCGGTTTTAGAAATCCTTTCAAATATTTTCTGATGTTTGGTTAGATTTTGGGAAGCGGATCTGCAACACTTTCGTAAAATATATACTTTTTTATGTTTTTTTTATAAAATGTAATATACAGACATTAAACTTGTTTTCTCTCCCATATAAACTTGCTTTTGCGGGTAATTTGCTATATTTTCAGTTTAGAATTTATATTTCATTTTTTCTATTTTCTTATGTTTTAAAGTATTTCAATTTTTTATGAGAAAATCTTTCTAAAAGAAAGAATAAGTTATAGTCGTTACTATCTCCGAAAGTTCAAGAATTAATCTAACTTTGGCTAGGAGTGTAATTCTTGGGCATTAGAATTTAAACAGAAGTAAATGAACTGTTTATAAAACCAATATGATGAATCTATAAGCTACAGTTAACTGAACTAATCGTACTCAAGTTCTTACTTTGTCGCATTATACTGTGCTACAAGTAAACGATTAATCCATTGATTATGATGAAGACTTTGGATCAAGTAGGATGTTCATACTTTTAACAAGATAAGCAATAATTTAAAATGTTGACAGTGTCTGAATTCCGATTCAGTAGAATGTACGAATTTAAAATTTACAAACATTGCTAATAGTGTTGCCTGTTACTTGGATGCTTTTAGGATTCATCTTAATAAACGACAAAGTTCGTAATTTATAATAGAAGAATCAGGTGTAATGACACCCCACAACCATAAATAACATTTATCTTTCATTTTCATTTTATCTACTGATTTGATTGGAAAATCGTTTTCATTTTGCCCACGAGTGTAAAACTGCAATCGTTTAATGAATAAAAATATATAAATAAATGGAGTTGCAATATTTAAAAGCAAAGAACATATAAAAGGGTCTGAGTAATTTTGGTTCAAAACTTGTCAACATACTGAAGCAAAAATTCAAGATGAGTCAAAGGAAAAACCTTGTGATGAAAGGACTGATTAAACGATAGAGATGAACATTAAAGGCTTGTTTACGACAATGAGGGCCACACAACATATTTTTTTATTGTATGTGGAACTGAAAAATGCCCAGTGTCGCATAGAATAGAATCTCCTGGCTTGAGCCAAAACTAACTCGAGTTCAATGACGATTCTGCTGTCGCGGGGGCGAGAGTTGTTAAATTGACTCTGTACCTGAAGTGGCAAAGTTTCCTCCTTCTAAGCCTCAGATTCACAGATGGGTTGGAGTATAACTATGTCAGAAAATCATTGAGATTAACACACATTCAGCTTTCAGTTAGAACAATGACGGAAAATGTTAGACTTTTTTTAAAAAAATTAACTTCATATCGAAAAAAGAATACGCAAAAGGGAAGAGCATCTTTATTATGGTAATCATTGTAAAAAATCAGATTGAGAAATCAATTTTGTTTATGAAGAAGTCTGTATAAGCGCTCGTACACATACATAAAGATATATTTCCATATAATACTTTATATATCCGTATGCATTATATTATAAGAATATTTATATCCTACACTACTGTAACAAGATATAATTTACATTATGTATAGAGAAGGTTTGTTTTTTCTGTTTCATTAGAATTCGAAGCTAGCCAGACACCATTTCTATGTTGAGATGTAAAGATATTTCTTTAATTTATGATCACATTTTTGTCAAGTTAATCAGGTTAATATTTGTCAGTCTTGGAGAAATATAATATGCACGTTTTTTTTTAAATAAGTACAATGCGTTTATTTCTTCAAAATATTCTTAAATTTGTAACAAGTAGAAGTATTGTCAAAAACCAAACATTTTTTACTATTTTTGTAAATTTTTTACATATTTGAATATGTTAAAGTTTTTAAACACATAAGGATATAATTTAAGAACAGAAGTGGAAATGTTGCTAGTTTTATTAAAATTTAAACTTTATATTTCTATGTCATTTTGCTTCAATAAATGCCAAAATAATTACAACGAATATTCAAGCAAGACTCATCAGATTTTAGAATACAATTGCATTCATATTTTAAACTATTATTGCATCAGTGATCAATATGAATTCTAAAAGGCACTAAAATAATTTATTTTGACTATTTTTATGCATCATTATAAACAAATTTATACTCTATCGCAAAACTATTTCTATTAAAAATTTTATTTGCATGAATAATCAA
Organism: Acanthosepion lycidas; assembly: GCA_963932145.1. NCBI lineage: Eukaryota > Metazoa > Mollusca > Cephalopoda > Sepiida > Sepiidae > Acanthosepion > Acanthosepion lycidas. The sequence goes on from OZ010583.1 coordinate 71,202,700, forward strand.
TTTTATGACTGTTTATGGTTGTATATTTGTAAAACACAAAGGCACTCGTCTCTTGTAAATAAAGCCGACGTTTGCATTACTTCGAGCCATAATTTTAGTCCAATTTTTGTTTATTTTACACGGGTGCTTAAAAATGATCACCTTGTCAAATAATTAAAATATGCTCATATCTCATTTATTCAATAGAATAAATTAATCATTTGTATTCATCCTAAAGTAAGATTTTTCAACAATGATTTTATTTATATTATAATCTTAAAAATAGCATACTATAAATCTATTTTTAAAAAATTAATCTATTTGCACCTGTATGTAAAATAGCTGAACTGTAACCTGTCATAAGAATTTTATAGTGGTTGAGTTTCGGTTTTACGATCACTCAATCACTATAAAATACTTAGATGAGAGAAAAGATGGATTTGAAACAAAAACATCATGATGAACAATAAAAGGAAAACGAAAAATTATAGAAGAGAAAACCGGATGAAAAAAGGTTTTATAATTCATAGGAAATAAAAACATAAAAGTACAAGAAATTTCGATTAAAAAATAGAAAAGATGAAAGAGAAAGTCAGCAGAACTAATTCAAAATGTCATAAAATATTTTAAGCTTATTTCGGTTCTCTGCTAGAAAATTAAAATCATTTAAAAATAATGAGCAAAAACGCTTCGTTTAAAACAACTTCATCGATAAGAAAATTTATAACTTCTTATTTTCGGTAATATCTTATGAGAATTATTAAGTAAGCACATAAAACTATAATAAAACGAATCAATAAAATCATTTTAAATACAATCATGTAATTAGCGATAAAAAGGATGGAACAATGAGACAAAAAATAAGGTAAGGAAGAAAAACAAAGAAAATATGTCGTGGTAGAAAATCATATAAAATAAAATTACAGAAAGAAAAATATAAATAGATTCTTAAGAAAGGATTCGAAAAACTGAGTTACATTCTAGTCATTTTGTGAATAATACCTTCGGATGAGTAATCAGGTAGACGAATTTTAAAGAGTTAAATATGTAGTTATATACTTATATGGATACACAGACACATGAATACATTCTTTCACACACACAAACACACACACATACACACATACACACACACATATATATATATATATATATATATATATATATATATATATATATATATTATATTTCTTTTCATTTATTATCTAAGAAATGGTGGATTTGATAAAATTACACTCGACTCCGCATATAAATAGAATATTTCTTGTAATCCAAACCGAAATACACATTAATTTTATCACAATATTTAATAGTGGTTATATTTCCTTCAAGATTAACTTCTCTCTAAACATAGAGGTCGTTGTTCAAACCCGAGCAAAGATTTCGAATATAGTGCCTCACTCCCTGAAAAACTGAGTATCACAATCTCTATATACACATATTTTTCTCACCTCTCTTCATCTCTAAGATCATCATCATCATCATCATCATAAAAAATAACTATGTATTTACTGTATCTACTGTCTCTTTTGTTTCTTTGACTCAAACCAGATATAAATCAAGACAAATGTTCTAATGAGAAGAAAAAACTTGATTATGCAGTTGAAAAGATCGCAGTTGCTGGCGTCACTGGAGTGACTGCTGATTCTGCTAATGCAATCCGAATGTTGCCACTTGAAATGCCACTTCTACCAAAGTTGTCGTTGTTTTTGGTAGCTTTGGATATTTGATGTCGGATAACTAAACTGTACGTAGAAAGGAGATAAAAATCACACGAAAATTGTTTCCAGCGTAACAGTCTTCCTTAATCAGATGACTTAAAACAGAGAGTCTCGGAATAAGCCAATTATAGAGAAGGTACGTCATTTGCTTTCCTGGGTCAAGTAGATGATAAACGGGATCTGATATTTGCATGAGGAAAACTCTTTGTCTTTTCTATTTAAAATATGCAACATCTATTTATTTGCTTAAAAGCCTCTCAAAACACATAATAATAGGAATTTATTATATAAAACATGTTTTACTCGTATTTACACCAATAGAATCCATTTTTGTACTATTAGAATGCGCTCCATCTATTTATCTGCCATTCAAGTGAGCATTTCTAGCGGTATATTACAGTCATTCAGAAACAAAGTTTTAAGTTTACTGCGTCGAATCATATATATCGAATATCTCTATTTTGTTCCATCCTAGAAAAATATTTTCTCACATACATTAGTCGAGCTAAGCTGTATGCATTCATTTGCTCTATTCATTTGCTCTCTATTTGTAGTCAAGCACCCCACCTGCGGGCCAACTTTATCAATTGATTTCATGTAAACCTACGTACTGACCTGATGATAGCGCTTCCATTGTCAGAATACCAAACACATCTATGCTCCGCAAGAACCATATCCACCCACATATTTTTGCACTCTGCTCATTGAAGTAATAAACAAGGCGAACAAGAGAAAATTATAAAAAGCAATGCGAATAAAAGGTGAAGGGGTCGAGTTAAGGAATGTCGATTTACAAAAAAAAAAAAAAAAACGAACATTGTACATTTCATAAGAAACTTACATTTATTTCAATGCCCTTTTTACTGCTTCAGTTTTATTTTAAATAATCAAGTCAGACTCACGAACATATTAACACACACACTCTCAAGAACGCACATACAACAATCACTCTTATGTGTGCTTATATATTTAATAAGGTTATCCATTGAAAACATTTACGTTTTATTTTGAGATAATAAAAATTATTCATTATATTTATAAAATATAGCGCATCAGTGAACACACACACTCTCTCTCACACACACACACACACACACACATATATATATATATATATATATATATATACAAACATACCTAAATATGTGTGTATGAAATTATGGGCGTGCGTACGTGCATGTGTTCGTGCGTGTATATGACGTTAAGAAAAGCATAAATTCATATTTTCCTACATTTTATCCCATGAACGGATCTCATCGCTGGCATGTCACGATCATTTTTGACGAAGAAAGTTTGTACAAACTTGTGAAACCACTCTTCCATAACGACGTCAGCTGTCGAAATAGTACAAGCAAACATCTGTTTTGAAGGGAGTCAATCATCAATAGGAAATTTACAGTGTAAAATTTGGTTTCCATCATCAGTGTCTTTATGATTGGAGTAGTGCTTAACAAACCATTGATACTGTATTGAGTTCAGTTTTCACTGGGCGCCCAAACACATGTAGCCTTGTATCAGTCTAGGCTTAGTAAATACTTTGAACAACTGCCTTAGAGTAATGTTTATTAATTCTAGCACTAGTGTCTGAGTTTATTTCTCACTACGTTTTCACTCTTATACTTTGGGTTTGAACTAATCTACTCTTATGAATTATGTGTGTGTGTGTGTGTGTGTGTGTGTGTGTGTGTGTGTGTGCGCGCGTGCATGCGTGTGTGTGTGTCATACATTACGGAAGGAATTATTAAACGTATCATAATTATATGAAATGCATGTTTCTATAAACATAATTTAAGACGAAAAAACTTACAGTTCTTGGGGGCGGGTTGCAAATTAATCTTACGTTTTAAATAGTTGAACAAAAAATCGACCTTAATATTAGATAATATGTTCCATAATTTTTCCAGAAATCAGTGTACACAAGCTAATATTTAAATTATTTATAAATGTATAAATCATGCATTAAAAGAAATATTTTAAAAGATTATAAAAATATAAAAGATTTTTAAGCGGAAAGTATGATATACTAACTAAATTTGACAATTTTTATGTTTTCATCGTTAAACAAAGCGTCTTAATAATACATTCACTAATGGTTTCATAAATTTTTGTCTATTTTCTCCTCCTTCAACTCTCTGTATCTGTGACTCTGCTTCTGTGTGTGTGTGTGTGTGTGATTTGTATACATAATTACATACATATTTGTGTATTCATTTACATATGCGTTTGCCTGTATGTATAAATCGTAATAAATAAAAATAATAAAAGTAAACGACACAATATTAATAAGAAATAAAATCTTACCATATTCTTAACTTAAGATATTGCTCTAATGTTTTTCTTAGAGTATTTTTTATCCTCATCATTAATTATAGAATAAATAAAACCTTTCATTTATCAAACTTTGATTATTAATAGATTCTGTCAATATAGGTGATGTTCGTGCTCAGATAATGAGCATTACTTTGAATACTAATTTTCCAAGTAGATAGGCCCGCTTTAAATTGAAGATTGGTGCAGCACAATCGCCCTAACCCCTATGCTCTATTTCCGCTATTGAGTACTTGTCCCTATTGAAATATAACAAATTTTAAACAATATATATAAGAGAGAGAAGAGAGAGAGAGAAGAGAGAGAGAGAGTGAAAATAAGTGTAGTAATGTCTTTATGAAGAGTCTCAACTACAACAAACCATTAGCCTGTGCTGATAATTCAACAAGTATTAGACAAAATAAAGATAACGGATCAACATTACACTATATTTCATCTGAAGGACACGTAATGAGCCTGATGAAAAAAGAAATCATGGAAGTATATTCCTGAAAATAATTGAATACTTATATTATCTTTTCCCTTTTGTACCTGAACAAAGAAAAATATAAATCATATTCGTTAATTTTTTTTATTCTTTTTATTCCTCAAGGTCTCCTTCCCTTTTTATTTGTTCATTGTTTTTTTTTTAATCCCTGAGCAATAGAAATTACCAATAAAATTGGTTGAAGAATGACAGATTTACACTATATTCTGTGCCCTGGAACTGCTAGCATTTCCTCAACTACAAACCATCGATATTATGACCGTCGGATTGTCTTTTGCAACATCTGTCACTGACTTTGTAAGACATCCACCAAACAATATTCATTTTATGCAAATTAACTAAAATGAAATAATTCCTTCAAAGTTTTTATGCTTTCTTGATTACTGATTTCAGAAGTAATGTCAGTGGATTTCATTTCGAATTACATTAAAAATAAAATGGCTGACTTTGTTTTGAAAATTGACTAGTTACTGATTATTTTTTCTTTTTGTTTTCTTTTTTTTTTTTTTTGTTGAAAACAATTTAAGATAAATACGAACATAAAAATGATATGGCATATCGCTTTCGTAAAAGTTTAAATTTTCTTGTTCTGAAAAAAATCTAAAAGATTTAGCAACATAATAAACCACCAAGATAGATCAAGAAAGCGTTTTTATTAATACCCAATTGTTATTTCGGTCTGAATTGAAATAAGATATTACCTAAATTGTATAATGAATTTTCAGTTTCTGTAAAGAAAAAATGACGAAAAATAGTACGATAATTGTGTTCGTTTTATGTGAAGTGATACCATGAAATTCTTGCATTTGACAACATTCAGTTTTACAAATACTAATAAAGTTAAAAGAATAAAGACTAGAGTAATCTATCGATCAAAATGTGAATTGTATTTACCAATTTATTTTTAAAGGGTCAATAAGCATCGTATAGTCATTATATCTAAGGATATGTCAAAGTGTCATGACCTAGAAAAAAGTGAAACAACAGAAAGAATATATAATCAAGCAAAAGTTATATAATAATAATAATGACAATAATAATAGATGTGTGTGCGCATGTGTGTATGTGTGTGTCTGTATGAGTTCGTGCAGGAGAAATAATCTTTAAACTGAGATAATTGGTTATTTATAGAAATAACAGTACGTATATATATATTTGCTTTTGTTTTCTGTATCCTTGTCTACCTATGAATATCTGTATTTATCTCTACGCACACATACACACACATATATATATTCTTATATATATATATATATATATATATATATATATATATATATATATATATATATATATATACATATATATATATATATACAAGGGGTTGCGGAAAATTCTCAAGTAAACCAAGAAACCAAATTCTAAAGTTTGATCGGATTTTGGAAAATATGTAGAGCCGAAAACTTTTCAGCATCCCTCATGCATATATTGTTATATTTCTTATATATATATATTTCTTATATATATATATATATATATATATATATATATATATATATATATATTCACATATATATATATATATATATATATATATTTCACACACACATATATATATATATATATATATATATATATATATATATATATATATTCACACAAATATACACATAAACACATCACACACACACCTACAGACTAAAAGATAACGTACACTTAACACACACATCCCATTTCCAGCAACCAATAAAACTGTCAAAATGACTAAGGAGGTAATTCTGAGAGCCAGGAATCTCCCATCAATTTGAAAGAGGCCGTTTAACCAAGACAAGGACTGATTAAAAACAGATGAAAGCTACAGATAAAGTTCACTTTCTTCAGAGACAGTTATTCACCTACCTGTAGTTCACTGCTACTAACAAGTAGGGATTTTTCTCCTGATGATGGACATGCTCGCTGAAACTAGTCGAGAAAACTAATTGAAATAATAAAACAAAAAATATTACTATAAAACGCAGTGTATCTGAAAATTTTAGTTAAAAATATTTTTTTATTGTTCAAAACACACACACACACACACAGACACACACATATATATATATATATATATATATATATATATATATTAATCCTAAAGAGAGAGGAAATACCTACTTAGGTACTTATGAATATCGCAACTGGAATTTATAAACAGGGATCATATCATTCATATACAGGTTCGGGGTTGGTGTATCTTATTTATATTGTTTGCGATGATGTATTCTCGTCATTTAAATCATTAACCTCTATATTTGTTTTTTTGTGTGAATGATTCATGAATTTATAAATTATAATTGCACCTTTTAATTGAAATTAAAATAACTGATCCAACTTGCAACTTTCGGATAATAAGTGTGACATTACTGTAATTATTGAACAATATAGTTCATGCCATCTTGACGGAAAATCTACCAGTAAAAAAGAATTCTCTTATTGCTATATTTGTACAAAAACGCACAACCTTAAAATTTAAATTCAAACTCAGCGTTGCGACAGCACGTTCCAAAACAATAACACATTTCTCATAGCATTTTTTCGGATTACATCTCTATTTTCGTTGTCCTCTTATTACTGAGAAGTAAAAACAAGAACAAAATCTACTTCCATACCTGATGATGTCTGTAGGAACAGACGAAAGCTTGTAAAAATTAAAAAGACCTTATGCAACTGGAATTTATAAACAGGGATCATATCATTCATATACAGGTTCGGGGTTGGTGTATCTTATTTATATTATTTGCGATGATGTATTCTCGCCATTTAAATCATTAACCTCTATATTTGTTTTTTGTATGTATGATTCATAAATTCATATATATATATATATATATATATATATATATATATATATATATATATATATATATATATATATAGTTTTATATATATATATATATATATATATATATATGGTAATAGAATTATAACGTATTGCATATATAGTACAGGTGTTAACGAAACAGAGCCCAAAGTAATGAAACAGAACAAATATATATTAATAAATATACATAGTATGTCACACCTCTATCACGACTTTGAGTTTCCTGCACGACGCAATCTTCGGATGCAGAATTCAAATGTCTGTTTTACAGTTTGAATCAAAATATATCTGGTTATAGAGACGCGGATTTTGTGATACTTAATGTTACAGGTGTTTAATATTGAACCTTAAAGATAGTAAAGTTAACAAAAATAAGTGGGAGAAAAGCATGGAGAGAAGAAAATTATAATATGAAAATAACATTTAAAATATGATAAAATGTAAAAATAAAAAATAAAATAGCGGATAAAAAATATAATGATCAAAGGTGGGTAATTATAATGATCAAGAAACAACGGTAAAAAGAGAAAAAGGTAGAAACGAATTCATAAAGGTTTTAAGAGCTAATCTGATGTGTATTTAAGATGTTTATTTTTGTGTCTGCAAGAAGATATTTATTCACTCCTCTGATTCAATAATTTAGGGTTGCTTATGTTTTTTAGGATAACTACTTTTTCAGCTGTACAATGACAACTATTGTCGCCTTTACCGTTAAAAGTTTTGGCCCTAGAAACAATTTCCCATTTAATAGATGGTGGAAGTCCCCTATCTTGCAATTGCCAGAAATATTTAGAGCAGTACTCTGTTTATATTTTACGTCTTTAAGGTCATTTTCTGATGATAAAAACGCAGTTTCCAAGAATTTTCTGTGGAACCAAAGTAGAATTTAACACCGTTACCATAATTTATGTTCGCTCAATATATAATGTACGTTGACCGTTTAATGGACATATCGTATTTCTTCGACAGTTACATTTACTTACATAGATCTTAGTGTAATTATTTTGGGGTAAATGTTTGTTTAGTATAAAATTGTTATGGCTGCGTCATGAATAGCTAATTTTAACATTCTTCAGATTAAAGAGCCGTTTAAGTCTAGGTGAATGGTTGAAGTGCTTAGTGATTAAATTTAGGAAAAATCTGCCAATGTTAGCATAACATTACGACTGAAAGGAGGATTGAACCATATGATGTTGCGTATTTTAAACTTACTTTATGCTGTCTTAGTTCTAAGGCCTGTGTGTGTATTGATTTACCCTCATCAAATATGTCCTTATTGCTAGAGTTAGTAGATAGTCTAAAATTACAGATTTATGTAAATTATCTAGAATCGTGTTGAGTGGTTGAAGAAGTTGCTAACATATTCAATATTGCATAAATCTTTGGTGTATTGTTTATAACAACCATTATTCAAGTTACATCTCGGAAGTTGGTCACTTTTGTATTGGTGGTTTTGTTCGTGATCTTTAAAAAAATTAATTCTTTTCAACCGATCAGTCTCTTGTGGGTTAACTTTACGGAGTAAGATAACACCATCATCTCTATAGAGCCCAACGTCATCGTCATCAAAAAGAAAAGTAGCCATAATAAAATTCCCACCAATTCGTATGTTTCTGCTGAATCAAACGCGCCCATGGTTATACAAAATTCCAGGTTAGATTTCTTGCTCCACAGATGTCCACTGTGGAAAAGGATGGATTTCTGTGTCTGATGATATTAACCTCGCGATCGCTGATAACGCAGTAGGTTTTTGCTAACTTAATAGCCGACATTAGCAGATTTTCACTTATGGACGGGTAAAAATTACAAACGTCGAAATGGATGATTGTGCATTAATTTTTATTTGTATACTGGTTTATATTTGTTACCGTTGTTTCTTGATCATTATAATTACCCACCTTTGATCATTATATTTTTTTATCCGCTATTTTATTTTTTATTTTTACATTTTATCATATTATAATTTTCTTCTCTCCATCCTTTTCTCCCACTTATTTTTGTTAACTTTACTATCTTTAAGGTTCAATATTAAACACCTGTAACATTAAGTATCACAAAATCCGCGTCTCTATAACCAGATATATTTTGATTCAAACTGTAAAACAGACATTTGAATTCTGCATCCGAAGATTGCGTCGTGCAGGAAACTCAAAGTCGTGATAGAGGTGTGACATACTATGTATATTTATTAATATATATTTGTTCTGTTTCATTACTTTGGGCTCTGTTTCGTTAACACCTGTACTATATATGCAATACGTTATAATTCTATTACCATATATATATATATATATATATATATAAGCTGTAAACCCGGCTATGTGCAAGTACTAAATGAAACATTATTTGAAAACAAAGTGTATATTAAGTACCTTTTAATACCAGTACGCAAAAATCTAAGCATTATAAATATTTATCAGACAAACTGTACTTCCAAGTCCAAGACTTTCAAGAACTTTAAACCTGTCAGAGAAGAATAAAAACGAACAATGTGAATTTTAAGTTATTTACATGTCCAAACATCACTTTATGAATCAGTAAATCGAAATAATTTTCTCAAAATGAAGGAAAAAGTCATAGCCAATAAGCAGCATGCGCAAATGATCTCGCAAATGTGAAGTTAAGCAGAGTTCCCAGACAATACGCTGATTCTAGACAGAAGAACCGATCCATATGCAATACTCACAAATAAATTTTTGATGGGTATCATGTATATTGATATATTTAAAAGCTTGAATCTGTAAAAGTAATAATAATTGTGAGGACAAAACCAGTCGACTTTTTACGACAGGATAAGTAATCTTGTACACACACACGCGCACATATATCTCATGTCAGTAAATATTAATTACAAATTTAAAAAGTGAGTTCTTAAGAACACAAATTTTCGTCTTAAAAAACTCAACACTTTAATCAAAGTTGAATTTATATCCTGAAATTTATGAAAAATGTATTCATATTTCCTGATAGAAACTTGGACTATTTTGAAATTAAGAAGCAAGAAAAATTGCTTACTACTTTTAAAACTGCTTGCTTTCTATTTTTAAAGTCAACCTTAATTATAATTGGATCAAAATCTGTAAAATTGATGCAAGGTACCATTAATAAATTAACATTTATTATAATGATTATAATTAACTACCTTGTAAACATTTTACAGAGATATATTTTCCAACCATAAGAGCATATTTTTAGATTAGTTTTGTAAACCTATACATATTTTAATGGGAAATTCTGATAAAGTCATTGATCATTATTAATTAGAAAGACTTGCGATCTTGCCGAGTTTGGTTATCAATAAAAGAAAAACTGATTAAAAACGTATATAAACAATCCAAAAGAATAATGCTAGTCAAATGCTGGCAAAATGCAATGTAATTTGTTTACAGTTCATATTTATATTTCATTATATGTTGTGTCATATACAAATTAATATTTATATATTTTCTAATACTACTGAATACTTTATTTGTTTACAAGTACAGTTCTTATAACTAAATAAATATGTTGCAATATACTTTATTACATGTATTGGTTACTCATGCTATTATTAATTCAGCGATAGAAGTTGCATGCTTGTGAGATTATGCCACTGCTCACGTCATTGTTATTATTTAGGAAAATTTAAGATTGATCATTGTAAAAGTTTAATTAACAGCTATTAAATAAAAGTTCCATCTCATCTTATATGAATATATTTTTAACAGTGAAATACTAGCAGACGTTTTGGTATTCATTGCTATTGCTATTTCATTTTTCAGAATCGTCTTTACAGATATTGGAAGATACCGGAAACAGCAGGAGCACTTTACTTCTATTATCTATTGTTGATGTTTACTTTTATAAAAGCCAAGATTGCACGACCCAAGTTCATTACGGACACAAGAGAATAGCGCTATAAAATTTATAAAAAATATGATTTTACATAGATTTGTATCAGATTTAGCAAAGTAAGGTCAAAAGCGATGTATAAAATAAATTTTCGATACAAATAACTGCACAGAAACTATATTTTAAAAAGTTGCTATTATTGAAAATAATATAGTGAATATTTTTGTATATGAATCAAGAATCTATCTTAATTCTTTTGCGTATGACTCGTAACAATTAAAAGTTATTTTAGTTCACCAATTTTCCAAAAAGTAACCTCCAACGTACTTTATTTTCTAAGAAAATGAAATATAAAACAATGTAAATGAATGTATCTTTCATGCGATACGAAGTCAACCAAACTTATGAATTGATTTTAATATATTTGCTTGACGAGCAATTCTCTTCATATATACATCTATTCATTGCTAATTCCACTTTAATTGAGAAGCTAATTCTGGAATTTTTTTGTTAATGATTTGAATAAAGTGTACTTCCACAAGTATGAAGGCAGCATCAACACATTAAGGACAAAACGCACCTTAAGCATGCTGTTTTAATAGAGACGTAAACAATATTAGAAGTCACTATTGTAGTCTCGACATGGAATAATAGTTAGCGCAATAGCTTGGTTAACCAGTGAGTTCGATACTTAATGTGTTTCCTCTACTTTTATGATTTCAATCACACATTTTTATCTATTGGCCTATCTATTTTTATCATCTATTACCGATGATTTATTTATCCATCATTTAATGAAGGACTATGAAAAATAAATAATGGCAGAAAAGATATTTATCTAAGGAATTTATTTACTTGCCTGTAGCGAGTGTGTGTGGGCGTGTGTACGTGTTGCTAGGTAGTTGTATGTGCAATGTGTTTATTTGTGGGCAACCAAAAAAGAAAAACAGAGTGCAGATGTAAAGAAGGTATTTGTGTGTATCCGTGACTGTAGAATGCATATTAATAAAAAATAAAAGGGATATAAAAGAAAGTGCAAGCGTGAAGCATTTAGGAAAAGGTTTTGTTTCACAGTGTCACAAAAAAATTATCATCAACTTATATGGAAATACACATCTGATAAAAAAAAGGTTTGGTGTCAGGATCACAATATAAATTACAATTTTGAAAAGGTTTATTGATTCCTATTTAAGAATAATGTGTTTTTGAAATTTTAACTGTAATTCAAATGAAATGAAACAATCAATCCAATCATAGGCCATGTCGTTGTTGTTTTTATAACATTTTCGCTAACGCACTAACATCATTCTATCTAATCTCTTCTAATCAATGTATGTTTTAAATACCGACTGATATATATTTTGGTTTCATTAACACAATGTCTTCGATGAATGACAGATTTTTAAAGCATAACATATCTATACCGATAAAAAATATTTGTATAATTACTTTAAAGAAAATTATTCACTGCCTTAAAATTATTTTTTGTTCAAAATTACTAAAGAATAAAATCTATTAGGTAGGTGCAAAAATAATATCGTTTTTTGACGTATTTTTTAACGTAAAAAACGATATTATTTTTGCACCAACCTAATACTGCACAATGTACTTGATTGTATTTATTATTAATTGTTTTCATTGCCACTCTCTGATGAAAGAACAATAAAAATAAGACGACTTAAATTCTAGATAAGAATTAAAAACTGAAATGGTTTAAGAAAGTCAGATGCTATACTGGTAAACTATAATTCAGCTGGATTATCTATATGCATATTTGACGAAATTAATATGATTCTTTCTGTCATAAGGTGGTTATTTATTTTATTTATTCTTATTGTTATTATTAAAATTATTTGATTGTTGTTTTACCTTTATTTATTTCTGCAAGTAATGACATACAAAAATTAATATAATTTCGTGTCAGCTATATTTGAGTCATTATAAAATTAACAATTTACTTTCCTAATGAGGGTTTTGAATTATATTTGAATCTGTTATTATATAATCCATGCAGTGAATTGGGTTACACCGAAAAAATTCTTAGTTCCTGGTCTACATATCATTTCTACTGCAGTTATATACACTCATCAATCGATATATAAAATACTTAAACTAACTTCCCTACAAAAAAGGAAATGAATTAGTTTTCTCATCGCAAAGAATGTTTCCAATAAGCAAAATATTAATAAGTTTTCCAAATACTGTTTACTACAACTATCAATGAAAAATAAAATTACGTGCACGACTATTTACACAAACGCATTTCTCTATATTTTTTTATTTCTAACGTAATGAATAAACGAATGGATGACGTTTGTGAATTTTATAGTTATGCATTGAGTTTTTCAATTAGTTTTGTTGATATCATCACGTAAATAAATCTACACATGAATACGCGCAAATATGCATGCATTTATGTATACATAAATATAAACATGACGTCAATAAATTATTAAGTTGGTGCAAAAATAATGACGTAATAATGACGTAATAATGTCGTTTTTTGACGTATTTTTTAACGTCAAAAAACGACATTATTACGTCATTATTTTTGCACCAACCTAATATTATTATACATACATACATACATACATGAAACTGCGTGGTCGGGATAATAATGATTAAATACGGATAAATTAATTTACAGTAAGTAAATTTGTTTTACTTTTTTCAATTATATATATATATATATATATATATATATATATATATATATGCACATTTCATTGAATACGACAGACAAGGTGCTTTGATTTAGTCTTTTATACAATTTCTCATGCGATCTAATATTTTTTTCTTTTCCCGTGATAAATTATATAAAAACTATTCCGAATGTTCTTTTAATGCGTGCGCTTTCGTCTATACATTCAGCCATTTTCAAAGATGAAATATTTTAACTGTTAAATAAGAAATAGTTTGTTACATGTATGTATGCATATAATGTTTTCATTTTTCAAACACGGTCAAGATATTGTGTCCATGTTCATGGTTGATATTATTAAGTGTTGTTTTTTGCTTTTATTAATAAGGCTTCCATTATTTTTAGCCTTTTTTGCATGTAGATGATGCTATTATATTTGTGTTGTCAATGTTACGAATCGTGTTCGGTAGGTCTCTATGAATATTTAAATGAGATCTAAATGGTCAGAAAGGTGTAGAGTGAGTCTTCATGTCAAACATCTTGTAGTGTGGCCTATGTAATTATTTACTAATTTTGATTGATCAAGAATACAATTCCTTAATGGGCATTTAAATTCGTAAATAATATTTGCCCTATTTAATTATAATTTTGTTCTAAGAGGAGAATTATTATATATATATATATATATATATATATATATATATATATATATATATATATATATATATATATGATGTATTAATAGATTTTATTTATGTTTTCTCGTGTACGCAAGCTAGTAGTCGAAATAAATACTGTTTAAAATAAACGGATCGTCTACTGAAATACGGGTATCTGCAATATCTATCTATCTATCTATCTATCTATCTATCTATCTATATATATATATATATATATATATATATATATAATTTAAATTGTGTGTATTTAGGCAGCATTTTCATTGATGCATGTTTCATTAAATAATATAGACATTTCAGCTTACATAAACCATTATCAAAGATAACAATTACATTACAATATATTAAGCAATACACGGACAAAACAATAATGATAGTTTGTTTTTGTTTACATGGAAGATTTCCAAACAACGACAAATTCGTGCATACGAGACGCTGGGAGCTTAAATCGCACCGTAGCTCATGACGTCACACATGACCACGCGAGAGTAAAAACGAGAAGTATTAAGTATGGGAAGTCGTTGGTATAAACCAATTGCTTCTGTTATAAATTAAGGTCAT
The DNA here is from genome assembly GCA_963932145.1 of Acanthosepion lycidas. NCBI lineage: Eukaryota > Metazoa > Mollusca > Cephalopoda > Sepiida > Sepiidae > Acanthosepion > Acanthosepion lycidas. The sequence continues at coordinate 71,217,728 of OZ010583.1, forward strand.
TTAAGAATATTTGTGGAGATTTCATAGTTTATTTTGTTCAGGTTAGGTTTCAACTGTTTTATGTATATCGCTTCAAGAATTTTTTGTTTATTGTTTTCATGTTTAAGTATAGTTGTGTTTTCAACGAAGATTTTCCAGAATTGTGTATGCGGCCAGGCATGTTGTTTTAAATGCCTAAGAATGTTAGCGTTATCATTCAAATGTAGTGTCAAGCGTCGTGAAAGCGAGTTTGTGGTGTGACCAACATAAATATTATTTAATTTGTTGGAGATACAATCTCCCAAAGGGCACTTGAATTTGTAAACTATGTTGGTTTTTTGCAAATCGCTGACCGGGGGAGAAGAATCATTGCGAATAATTGGGGTGGATATATGATTAACTTAATTTTTTGGTAGGATCTGTTGTAGATATATTAGTATTTAATAATTTTTTTATTATATTTTCATCTTGTTTATAATTAGTATGTTTTTGATTACAATATACGAGATTAATATGTTTGAAGCAGTATTATGTTCTATTTGCTTAGTATTGAGACTTCTAAGAAAGCATCTTATTTGTTCATCAACTATATAGTTTGGAAAGGCTATTATTAATAAGTGTTTTTTGTATATTCTTTAGTTCACTGTAAAAAATGTTTTGTGGATGAATTAGTTTCTGCACGATGTATTGGATTTTTTTATAATTATTATTTTTTAGTAATATGGGCATTCGCTCTTGCAGTTAAGTGTACATGAATTTATGCTTGTAGGTTTTTTGTATGGTGAAATAGTAAATTTGTTATTTGTGTTTATCAATATGTCAAGGAAGAGAATTTTATTAGTAGTATTGAGTTCATACGTGAATTTAAGGACAGCATTATTTTGGAAACTTTTTGAAGTTGAAGTATTTCATCTGTGTTATGTGGAAGCAGTCGGCTGATCGCTTGAACTCTCTGCCTTCGGGCGAGGATGAACACAGGCAGAGATACGGGTTCAAAGGGCATATTTTTGCCTGATACCACAGGCTCGGAAACCCCACGTTAAACCGACCTTGTGCCACATGATGCCTTCGTGGGGGGGTGACTAAATACCGTTCAGTCCGAAGTCGGGCGACCGGCTGACCGGCTGATCGGTTGAACTCTCTGCCTTCGGGCGGGGAGGAACCCGATCGAGGCTACTCCGAAGGGCGGAGTCTTTTTCGGGGAGGTAAAGCGACCCTGAACCCGTTTATACGGGTTCAAAGGGCATATTTTTTGGCCGAACCCACGGGGTCGGAGTTCCCACGTTAAACCGGCCTTGTGTCACATGATGCCCTCGTGGGGGCGTGACTAAATACTGTTCCGTCTGAAGTCGGAGTTCAGTCTAAAGTCTGGAGTGAAGTCCGCCAGGAGTCTGTCAGTCAGTCAGTCAGAGCGAGCGAGTCAGTCTGTTGAGTCAGAGTCAGTCCGAAACAGAGTCGTGTTCAGACAATTACTACTAAACCTGATTGTTCGTACTAACACTTTCTACCTCTCTGTATATATTTCTGTTTGTAATATATCTGTGTTATTCCATATCCGTATTCGTGTTCTTCTTTATTGGTTCTACCTTGAACTATCACCGTGGTACAAGGAACCGGACCATAACAATCTGTATTTTTTAACTTGGATAAGGATATCATCAACATATCTTAGGTAGATGGATGGTTTTTTAAAATGCTAAAATATCTTATTTTCGAGGTCCGACATGTAGAAATTGCGAAATGTCAGACCCAGTACTGAACACATGGAGACACCATCACGTTGTAAATATATATTATTATTATGATCTAAGAAAAGGACTTCAGTAGTACAAGCTAATAGTAGTTTCCGTAATATATTAGGATTAATTTTAAGTGGGGCTAAAAATGAGTTACAGTATATATTTCTTATAATTATGTCAATAGTTTCACTAACAGGAACATTGGTAAATAAATTTTCAACATCAAGTGAAGCCATGATTTCATTGTTGGATTTTTCACTTTTTAGGATTTGGAATTACTTCGAATATTGACTTAACACTATATTTACTAGGAAGGTAGGGAGTAATAAGTTGGTTAATGTATTTTGTTAGATGATATACAGGAGTTGGAATTTGCGATATGTTAGGAAGGAGAGGATAGTTAGGTTTATGTGTTTTTATAGTGCCGTATATGTAACCAGGTCTATAATCACCAAGAATTCTGTTCAGCATTATTAGCATTAATAAGTTTATTAAGCTTTGATTTTAGTTGGTTGGTCGGGTTCTTGTTAAGTTTTTTAAACTTTATGTGATCATGGAGTATGTGGTCAAGTTTTTTGTTGTAATCCAATTTGTTTAGGATGACAAAAATGTTGGTCTTATCAGCTTTTTTTACAATTATGCCATGGTGGTTGCGTAGTTATTGTGCTACAATTTTTAGTCGTTTAGAAAGTATTTTTGAGGAGTTTCTGCTTTTATCATGCCGATCCTTGAATGTACCTTAAGTAAGTCTTTAAATTTTGGTGTTGTGTCTATTAGTTGTTCATCCTGGAGTTGAACAATATTTTGGTATAGCGTTTCAATTTTTTTATGTACGAGTCTATCGTTGCTTGGAAATCTTCAATGTAATATACATATATATATATATATATATATATATATATATATATATATATATATATATATATGTATGTATGTATGTATGTATGTATAAATATATATATATATAAAGGTAAAAGACAATAAGAAAACTGTATCATTAGGCGACGCGTTTCGTCCAATGTGGACTGTTTCAAGGCAAAAACTAAAAGAAATTTATTAAAACAAAGTAACTGGTCTCTGCGACGAGGAGTTTCGTAGCTATTTGGCTGACTTTCCTCGGCTTTCGCGAGAAGGTCGGCAGAGGCAAGTCGCCCGGTCTGGATGGTTTGCCCTATGAATTGCACTTGAGGCTGTTGCACATCTTTGTCCCGATTTTGATTGTCGTGTTCAACAACTGGTTCCACCAGGAGTCCGTCCCCGACCGGATCTCCAGAGATGTGGTCACGCTGTTGAAAAAGGGCAAGGGTGTTGGGCGGGATTTAGATTAATATAGGCCCATAACTCTGCTAAACACAGAGTTAAATATTTTGGCCAAGATCCTGACAGAGCGCTTGCAGTCAGTTGCCGAGAGTCTGTTGGGACCTGAGCAGATTTACGCCGTGAAGGGCCGAACAACCTGCATCTGATCCGCACGATCATAGAGGGTGTAAAAGACGACGATGAGGCCGCGCTGATCAATTTAGATCAGTCCAAGGCATTTGATAGAGTTGACCATCGCTACCTGCCTGCTGTCCTGCATGATTCTAACCCGACTTCTGCCGCTGAATTAGCCTTCTGTATCGCTCCCCTAGTGCTGTGGTACATGTGAACGGGAAGCTGTCAGGCGCTTTTGCGCTATCTCGGTCGGTTCGTCAGGGTTATCCCACTCTAGCTGGAGAAAAATTGTTCAGAAGTACAAGCAAAAGCCGGTCAGACTTAGCGTCGAAGGAGGTTGTCCATGAAGGTCAGGGCTGAGGCGTGTGCGACTTACGTCTGTCCTCTTGTCCTTTACCGCTTGTCTGTACTTCGTCTCTGTAGATCCGAGTCCTAACTATGGTCCTTAGGCACTATAAGGGAATTGTCATTTAACTGATAGCACTTTTCTCAGCATATGGGATGTTCATAGTAGGGCGATCTTCTGGACAATCTTTATGTTGATGTTACCTGGGTCACTGTTAGTAAAATTGTTCATTCCTTTTCTCATGAGGTCAGAGCTTCGGTTGCTATTGGTGCAGTTTCAATCTTCATTTTTCACATCTTGATATAATGGGCCTTGTATTTGGACAATTTCGCAATAATTTTAATGGAGGTGTTTCTTCCATGTGTTATTGCTATGTCAAGAAGCATACACTTCCTGAATTTCTTGTCTTTTAAGATAATATCAGGTCTTTTGGCTTTTATTTCCCTTTCAGTTTGATTTTGCTTGTCTCAGAGGATAGTTACATTGTTAATTTGGGTAGGTGCGTTTGGTTGATCGTCGTGCCATCTCTTAGTGGTTTCGATTTTGTGCTTCTTGCATATCTTCCAATGCACATATATCGCTACCTTGTTATGTCTGCGGGTATATTCGTTTTTTGCCAGTTTCCGGACATCCTAAGATAATATGGTCAACAGTTTCATTTCTTGATTATGTGACAGTAATAGGATCTGGTTGTGAGGCTTTGGTCTTGAGCTGCAATAATTATGCCTTCTGTCTCAGCTTTCAACACGATGCTCCGCAGCAAATAGCTAAAAAGAGCGAAAGAAGTAGATATGGACCAACAAAAACACATCAGTGTTTTCTGGCGTTGAGGTTTTGCTGCTCGGTTCTAGTGGTATACCTCCTGTAGTATCATAAACGTAGTGTACAGGATAGGTTATTAGAATCCGGAACGATATGCATGCCGTAAGTAGGGACCGATATGTAGCCAGAAGTTGGGGCTGTAGTGAGCAGGTCTGTAGTGATGTCGGAAGTAGGGACCAGAGTATAGCCGAAAGTAAGAGTCCATGGTAGCAGGAAGTGGCAAGACCAAGAATGCCAGAAGTAAATGCCCGTGGTGGACTAAAGTAATGGAGGACAAGAGTGTGCCAGAAAGTAGTAAAGGCCAAGTGTGCCAGAAAGTAGTAAAGGCCAAGTGTGCCAGAAAGTAGTAAAGGCCAAGTGTGCCAGAAAGTAGTAAAGGCCAAGTGTGCTGGAAGTAGAAATACGCAAGAAGTCAAAGTAAAAATAGAAGTAAAAGCCCAACTGGACGCTAATTCGGCTTTTACTTCTATTTTTTCAGATAAAAAAAGAGGACTATAACTTAATCCAGACACCCCGGCCTGCGTTTCTCCTCCTTCTCTCCGACCCCTTAATTTGGCGCGAAGTCACCGGATTATGGTAAGGGAGTGTAACAACACGCGCTGAAAATACTTAAAATCTCAATAAAAATTAAACAGATTTTATACAAAATTGAAGATATGAAATGGTCACGAAGTGTATTAATACTAGGTTCGTAACACAAGAATAGCTAAAAAGGCATTATGGTAATTAAGAAGCTAAATGAAATCGAATTACAGAGTGTGTAGGGAACACAATAAAAAGGTCATGGTCGAAGCGTCTGCCTAGGTTAAGTATACAGAGTAACCAGGGCTACGATAGACTCTACATACTCACACCGTTGTTTAACACATCCGGCAAATTGTTTCCCAAGTTTCACTAAACCTTCCATAAAATTCTGATATTTATTTTCAGCTACTTTGATAGCAAATGCAAAGGACTATTTCAATCGAAATCATTCGAAAAAATTCTCCTTTTCAAGCTACGAAAATAGCTGGAGCAATATACGCTGAGTATGCTAAAAGGACATGTAATTTTTAAAACCTCTATGAAATTGCCAGTCAGTACTGTGATTAAATGCATTGTTCTGCAACAAAGTAAAAAAAAGAAAAAAATAACACTATACTACATCTTCCTTTCCTTTTTATTTTCTCCGTCCCATCGGCAAAACAAGCTACATTAGTATTTTGCATTTACTGCTTTCCCTTACGAAGATATTCAGTCGTCAAAATACTTTCTTTAAAAAAAATGTTCCATAAACTATAGCTAGACCACTGAAATGCTCCAAAATCAACTTGTTGGTGTCTATTTGATGTCGTTTCTGATCGGTATTCAAACATTTTGGTATCCACAAGATTGATATTTTCTGCATATCCAACTGCTCATAAATTAAAAAAGAGCATTCCTTTAATATCTTTCATTCCTCAACAAATATATGGATGGCATTCGTTGATGCGCAAAAATTAGTTCATGAAAATGATCAGCAATTTCGGGTGTTGACACCATTGAAGGCTCTCTAGGTGGTATTGCATATTGGTCACAAATTTCAACATATCGAACTTTCAAGCCATGGTGACAAAATAACGTTTAGGTTTTCTAGATCGGACTGAAAATTATAAGTACACTTTCATATATATATATAAGGAGAGACAGACAGAATTTACCAGTTAGTATGAATTCAACTCTTGGAGTTGACATGTTTTACGTTGAAAATCAAGACTAATCCAAACACCGAACATAATAAAAGATTCAGGAATGCAGTTGTTCACTGCAAAGCCAAAATCCAAGTGCCGACTGCGGAAACGATCACGTCCCTGTTATACGTAGACTAAGAGTGAAATTAGGGAAACTGAAGAAGCCTAAGGCAGCACCCAAAGTGCAATACAATAGACTTCTGAACGACCCGAACATGAAGTAAAAATATATGGAAAGTGTGAAAAGAAGATACGAGGGACAAAATGGAAAAGGACTCTAAATGGGACAGAAAAGGACTCTAAATGGGAAGCTTTAGTGACATCAGCAAACGACATCATCCCATAGGATAATGGATGAAGAAGAAAAAAATGAATGGATCACAGACATGATGCAAAGAAGACAGAAAACATTGCCAAAACCTGAAATGGAATACAGAAAACTACACAATGAAATAAGGAACAAATGCAGATAGGCTAAATAATAATGGCTCAACGAAAAATCTGCAGAAATAGAGAGAATGAGTATCACAGATAAAGAAGACACGCATAAAAATAAGAGAACTAACAGGACAGCAGTTATGCTCATCTACAGACTACATAAAATCCAAGGATGGTATGCTCATATTAGAGAAAGAAAAATTCTTCAGGCCCGGAACGAATATGTTGGAGAACTCTTCCATGACGAAAAGAGAACAACCGGCAATACACAGAAATACGGACGGGCCGGAAATACTAAAAACCGAAGTAGAAGCTTCACTAGCCAAACTGAACAGAAACAAAGCGGCAGGGCCAGACGGAATTGTAATAAAGATGCTGTCAGCCTTAGGCAAGATTACAGAAATAATAGATGAAATTTACAACAGTGGTGATATATCGGAAGATCTAAGCAAATCTATTTTCATAGAAACCATGTGCAAACGAATGTGAACTTCACCGAAAAATCAGCCCAATGAGCCACAAAACAAAACTCATCATCCGAATTCTGATGAATAGAGCGCGCAGCAGAATCGAACCAGAGATGGGACAAGAACAGTGCTGGTTTGTCAAAGACGCCGGAACAAGGAAAGTTATCAGAAAGAGCAATACAAATGCAGAACGTGTACCAGTGTTCTCCAAAGATGTGTAGAGCTACTAAGCAAACTTGACATATTCAGGGAACACATTAGAATAATAAAAAATCTCTACTCGCAGAAAACCGCCCGCATCCGGATAAAAAATGAGTTCAACAGATATACAAAAATAGAAAGGGGGTTGAAGCAAGAATGTGTCTTCTCACCGGATTTATTCAACCTATGCAGCAAGGCAATTCTGAGAGAACTGGAAATCCTACCAGGATTTATAATTGGGGGCTACAATCTTAACATAAAATATGTAGATGACATGGCGCTTATAGCAGACACAGAAGGGAAACTAGTAACCCCTACAGAAACTAGCGAAAGAGAGTGAAAAGAAGGGAGTAAGCATAAACTATAAGAAGGCTGAATGCATGGTCATCAGCAAAAACATGCAATTTTCATGTCGTTGATACTAAAAATCAAGCGGGGGTTCAAAAATTTAAATACTTCTGGGAAGTGTTCTAACAAAGGACGGAAAATGCGACACTGAGATCCGAAGACGTGTATTGGGATTGGCTAGAGAAACATTCCAAAAACTAAACAGAGTGTATTACGAGAGAGAAAAGTTTTGTGGGAAACAAAGAAAAGAGTACTTAACTATTGCGTGATATCTGACCTTCTGTATGGCAGCGAATGCTGGACAGTCTCCTCAAAGATGAAGAATAGACACGAAGCAATAGAAATGTGGTTCTACAGAAGAATGCTAAGGATACCATGGGCCGAACATGTGAACAAGTATGAGGTTTTGGATAGAATGGAAACAAAGAAGAAATTTGTACTTAACATAAAAAGAGGGAGCTGAAATTTCTTGGACACCTAATGAGGAAGGAGAGCTTGGAAAATCTGTTACTCTCAGGAGGGGTGAAGGGAAAGATGGACAGAAGAAAAGAAAACGTGACATACTTAAGTAGACGGTGGGAGAGGGTCATAACAAAAAAGTTAAAACTTATTAAGAACTACAAGAGACAAGAGTTGGAGGGCCATTATCACCTACACGCCCTGAATAAATCTGGCATATAAAAGACGAAGTATTCAACGCTTTTCAGTTAATGTGCTTCACGTCGAAAATAAAAGCTAATACAAACGCCGAACATAATAAGTTCAGTAGTGATATGTAATCAACTCTTGGAGTTGACACGTTTCACATTTAAAATTATCCCCTAATCCAAACACCGAATATAATGTTTAATAATGATACCTATTCAACTTTTAGAGTTGAGATGCTTTATATTGGAAATCAAGACTAATCCGAACAGTGAGTAGTGATATGTATTAAACTCGTGGAATTGACATGTTTCGCCTTGAAATTGAAAAATAATCCAGGCACCGCAAATAACAAGTTCAGTATTCATATGTATACAATTCTTGGAGTTGAAATATTTCACATTGAAAATCATGACTAATCCTCACACCGAACATAAGTTCAGTAAAGGTATGTATTCGATTCTTAGAGATCACCTGTTGCACATTGAAAATCAAGTCTAATCTAAATACCGAACATAATAAATTTAGTATTAATATCATTTCAATTCTTAGAGTTGACATGTTTCACAGTAAAAATTAAGACCAATCCAAACGCCGAGCATAATAAATTCAGTAGAGATATGTATTAAACTCTTGGAGTTCACATGTTGCACCTTGAAAAGCAATACTAATTCAAACGGCGAATATAATAAAGTTCACTAGAGATATGTATTCAACTCTTCGAGTTGATATGTTTCCCATTGAAAATCAAGATTAATCCAAACGCCGAACATAAGATTAGTAGTGATATGTGTTCAACTGTTGGATTTGACTTGCTTCACATTGAAAATCAAGACTAATCCAGACGCTTAACATAATAATTTCAGTAGTGATATGTACTAAACTCATGGACTTTACATGCTTCACATTGAATATCAAGACTAACCGAATGCTGAACATAATACATTTAGTAGTGCTATATATTCCATCCTTGGAGTTGAAATGTTGCACATTGAAAATAAAGACTAATCCAAACACCGAACATAAAAGTTGAAAAATAATGTGTGATCCAAACGCTGAAGATCAGTAGTGATATGTATTCAATTCTTGGAGTTAACATGTTTCACACTGAAAGTCAAGACTAATCTAAACACCGAACATAATAAGTTCAGTAGAGATATGTATTGAACACTTGGAGTTGACATGTTTAACATTAAAAATAAGGACTAATCCAAACACCGAACGTAATATGTTTAGTCGTGATATAATCTCATACCTTCACATTGCTACACATTGAAAGTCAAAATTAATCCCAACGCTTAACATAATTTCAATAGTGATAGGTTAAACTCTCGGAGTTGACTTGCTTCACATTGCAAATCAAGAGTAATCCAAACGCCGAACATAAGTTTAGTAGTCCTATGTATTCCACCCTTGGAGTTGACATGTTTTACATTGCAAATCAAGACTAATCCAAAATAAAACGAATAAGTATCACGATTGACGTCATCAGCGGTACGAAATATTTGAATATTTGACAAATAGGCGAGGAAAAAAAGTGTTTTTTTCGGCTCAGAGATAGCTCTCTAGGCCATAGCTTCATTGATGTATTTTATCATTAGAAACGTACTAAGAATCGGCGATGTCTTAAAAAGACGATGGCATTGACAGCGTATTTTAATGTTTGTGACAGTCGAGTTTGATTTTTGTCGAGAGAAAATGAAGAAGTCATACGACAAGAGAATTGTCGTATGACTTCTTCATTTTCTCTCCTGGTAGTTTCAAAGTTTTTGGTTCTAATGTCGATGGAACACCGCCAAATGGTACGGTCTCGGGTTTGTGTTTCAAACGATTTAGCTACATTATCCCGACTATCGACAGGGAAGTACGATACAAAAACAATTTCTATCGTATTTCTTGAATGTATCTTATCCGATATTCATCATCTTTCTTCTACTGTAGATTACTATTCTTTATTAAATTTAGTTTAGTTTGGCACTCAGTGAGGACCGAATTATTGATCTATGAGTCAAGCTTGCTAACTATTGCACCATTGTATATTGCTACTTTTAATTTCGCTTAATCTTCTTTATCGAAAACCTTTGCCACGTGATAGAAACAGGACATGTCTATTTTAAAACTTTTGTTCTCTAATATTGGACACTACTCTTTCTTCCTCTTTCTCTCTCTCTCTCTTTCTCTCTCTCTCTTTCTCTCTCTCTCTTTCTCTCTCTCTTTCTTTCTCTCTCTCTCTCTCTCTCTCACACACAGCATCTATCTATATACAAAAAATTTAATTGACTTTATAAAATATAATTCTTATTTTTCTTGATATTGAACGGCAGCATTTTATTGAAAAATCACTGTATATTAAAATTAATGCCTTGATGAAATAGAGAGAAAATATAAGTATACTATTTTGATACTGCTATTTTCATTTGTTTCTTTTATCCCTCATATCTAATAAATATAATCATCTAAACAGAAATTAATCTCTGCTCATCCTTTGATTAATTATTTATTTTTTATGAATCCATCCGTTACTGATAATATTAATACGACTACTGTTTTTATATATGCAAAGCAACATAAAGATATTTTATTATTTTATTTTAGACATCTTTACCAAATAATTTACATTCACTGATCTATGGTAAGTAACAATGGACTGTGATCTATTAACTTATTCTGAACTTCCAAAAATAAATCAAAATATATACTTTGTATGTATGCATGAATATATGTATTAGTGTTGGTTTTTAAACATGGTAGAAATGTTTTGCATGTATCAATTAAATAATTGCTTCCTATTTTATTATATCATAGGTGATACGGTAGTAGTAGATCATTTCTGCCAAATATTGTTTTTATTGTTGTTGTTGTTATTTGCCTTGTTACAGCTTGGTGACAGCATGAAAAAAATGACGTCTGGCATGAAAGGACGTACGAAGCAGAGGTATGACGCTGAATCCCTCCTCCATACTGAAATATTGCATTTATTTAAATTTATCGACAGTTGCTGAACAATTACTGAGAAGAGACATGATATAAAAACAGTTAAGCGGTGGGTAATGCATTTCAGCAATGGTGACATGGAGGTTTGTCAAAAAGTGGGCGGTCGCAGCGCGTATAAATTTTACGGCCATGCTGTTGCTCATCACTGCGAAAAGGCATAGCCATTGGAAGTAACTGTGTGGAAATATAATATTTTGTAGGTGAAAATATTCTCTACTACACGATGTTCTTTTATTCTCTCTGTTTTCGTTTTCGTATTCTGGAGGGATAAATAGGTTGTTTTACTTTTGGGCGTCCCTCGTAAAATTACATTTATTCTTCTTCTGTGTACTGTCCCTTCAGGAAATGGGAGATCATGACTTTCGAATACTTCCTATTCCTTGTGACCTGTATCAGTTTTTTCCTTTTGCTAACCCTCCCTCTCCACATTCCGCCATTCATTCACACAATTCGCCTGTCTTCCCCTATCTCCCTTGCCTCAATATGAATTATAGGGGTTATGTTTTCCAATGCATCTTTCCTTATTATGTGTACAAGAAATTTCAGCAATCTCTTCCTGATTCTGAAGATTAGTATTCTTTTAGTTGCCATTTTTTCAAAAACTTCCTTGTTGCTTACCCACTCCTGTCCATGGAATTCTTGTATTTTTCTGTAGAACCACATTTCTGTTGCCTCCAGTTTTCTCCACGCCGGTGAGGAGATTGTCCAGCATTTACTACCATCCAAAAGAATGGATGTCACGTAAAAATCTATCATTCTTTCTTTTTTTCTAACGATTTTTTTCTGTTTCTCAACACACTTTATGGCAATTGGAATGTCGTTTTCGCTAGTCCAATGCTGGTTTGGTGTCGTATTTTTCATCTTGTCAGAGATAGGACAAGAACAGTGCAGGTTCGTTAAAGACACGGGAACAAGGACGCGATATTCATGCTCAGAATGTTATCAGAAAGAGCGATACAAATGCAGAAGAACGTGTACCTATGTTTCATAGACTACGCAAAGGCCTTCGACAAAGTACGTCACAAGGATTTAGGGAACTGCTCAGCAACCTTGATATATTCGAGAAAGATATCAGAATAATCAAGAACCTATCCTGGCAGCAAACATCACACAAACTGACTCTCTTTCTCTTTATATATATATATATATATATATATATATATATATATATATATATATATATATATATATATATATATATATAGCTTGCGCTTTATTTGTCTTTTTAATAGTATCTATATGTGAAGGAATAAGTTAATGAATGTATGTTTAAGGACAATATCTTCGAAAAATTAAGATATGTGATCAGTTACTGACCTACATTAATTTCCATTCACAAAATAATAGAAAGACTTAGAAAGTGTATCCATTAACTGATATGGTTATTTGCTTTGATAACGTTTATTTCTATTTATTAAGCTATCCCAAATATAATGAATAAGCGCCACTCAAAAATGAAACTGAATTAATTCAAAAGAAGCGCTGATTTCAAACATATTTTGACTGCATCATTTTATTCAATTGACTTTAATAAATTTTAATTCAATTGTATTGTTTCTCTCCTTCAAATATAATTTCTTCTGCATTTTTTAAAAGAAAAGCTTTCTGTTCAAATCTTCTTTGTTGTCTTCAAAAAATTAATCCTTCAAGTGATGTGTCTCACTAGCTTTGTAAATCATTGCTTGCTTGTTGCAAAGACGTTTTTCAGAATATATTATAGTCCATTCCTGACTCATTACCTACATTCATATTCATGTATTAAAAACGTTATTTTATACAAATCTTAAAATTAGATTACATTCATCATGTTAGTTCCCTATTATGTTATATGGTCAGAATATCGGGTGCCTTTTATCGCGTGCTATGATACTTTTGAAGAACAAGGCTTAATATTATCCAAATAAGGTGAATCAAGAAGAAAATAAGGCATTAGATTTTACAAATTGTAATTTATTATAATTAATATTCTTGTTTTAAATTTATTAATTTATTCTATGATTTCTTCGATTAAAAGAAACTCAATTTACGCATATTTAATTATTTCCAATTTAATCTGAAAGTTAAAATTTTAAAATTTGATTAACCGATTCATTTTTTTTAATATGTAATTTTAATAAATGTCACTTATTTTAGTGTAGGATTTTTTTCCATCGTTCACCAGTTAATATATTTCATGGGCTCTTTACTTTAGCTTAAAACGATTTAACGAACCTTCGGATTAAAAACATGAGAATTTTTCATACTTGTCTCTTTTTTAGTTATTTTAGTTTAATGTAACAAAATTTTCTTTTAAATGTCCGCTCTTTGAAGAAATATCCCAAAATCTTTCTTAGGATACTAACTCGCTGTGGCTCATAGCAAACTATTATAATGTACCCAATAGTGTGCTTAATAGGATGGAATTATATCTTATTTAACAGACCGAAGTTTTCTTATTTGAGAGAAAATATATATTTTATCAGCAAGCCATAAAAAATGCTCTACAGATTTAATGAGGAACCGTGCTGCTGTCTCTTATGGATTAAACTATTTTATCTGATCTAATTAGATCTTGTGTGAAGAATATTTAGCGAATTATCCGGAACACTTCTCCTAAAATTTTCCTGATGCATTTTATGGAATATGAGAGAGGAAAACGACTGAATGACAGGAAATTATTAGGGCAAGATCAATGGCGATGACAAGGAAAGCCTTCGCAAGTGAGACAAACATTGAGTGGTAAACAGTGACGTCAGTAACGCAATTATCAGACGGGACTACTAAATCAGTATGAGGAAGTACATGCATTCTTCGAAGCCAAGTATGACCAGTGAAAACCAGTTATATTAACAGTGCGTGATTCAATAATGATTTTCTAAACATGGCGGCCAGTTGTCCCGATAACTTTTCCGATATCTTCAGCCTACATTATCCAAAACAACGCCAGTTTGCAACAATCTTTAATGGATATTCGCGTGACTCGCTAATGTACTGTGTCATTATTTTTTACAGAGATCTAGGGACAATAAAAAGGGCTTCGAAAGGGTGAGTGATCATTGTTTCCTTTATATCACGATCGGGCAAAGTTACATATTATAATTGGAGCAACGACAAAAGAGGAAACAAACTGCTCAAGTTTACCGTTTTGCAACAAGGCAATTTCCTTTCACTGATTAAAATATGTCTTCTGGAATTAACTTCATAAAATTCACGTCTTAAATTAAATGCAATAATTGTATTTTATTGTTTATCAAGGATCACTTTTTTATATGCATATTTCTTTCGTTGTATCTCCCTCTCAATAGACAGCCCACCCGTATGTATCTGGTGTAGTGCGTATGCGCATCTGATCTTTCATCTATATGCGTATATACATTCAAATTTGAGTCTGTGCATCAAAAGAAAAGTAATATGTCCATATTATTCTTTCACATGATCTGATAATAAAAACGTACAATCACAATCATCCATCGTGATGCCATTTTTTCAAAATTACGTCTCAAATTTTCTTCGCGAAAGTAAAATCCTTGAAAAGGCCTTTACAAACAACAAAGTAAAAATGAATTATCAGATAAATAAACTATGAAAATAAATGTTAAATTTAATCAGGGATCATGATTGTGGAATAGTGATTAACAAGTTTGTTCATTCTAACTATTACTACTGTATTCAGTTCGATCCTCGTTTGGTTAGTAAACATATTTCATCAAAGGCCACTTTTAATGTTTACATGAATTTGTAGTTTAAGCATTTCGTTACAAATTATGTATGCCTCCCAAAATCTCCAATTTATTTTTCATATCTCTTTCTTTTTTCACAAAATAAGTTACTGCTATCGCTGGATCATAGAAGAAATTTTAACATGATGGTAAGTCACAGCCTCTTCAAAACAAAAAAAAAAACAAAAAAAGGAAATAAAATGAATATAAAAATAAATTTCCCTTGCTGTATAATTATTTTTTTTTCTGATAAATACATGAGGTTTTGTTTCGCTTCTTGATTAATGCTTACGTCTTCACTCTTAGGATTTTTTTTCTTTTGTCTCTTAGCTTATGAATTGTTTTCATTAAGATATTTTTCAATTTGAACAATTCATACTAATCAACACGAATATATTTCATATATAAAAACATATAAAGTAAAATTTCACAAGACTTACTGTTTACAATAAGTTATGGATATTAAGATTATGGTTGTTTTTTTTTTTTCACAATGTTTATTTGTTGTAAATGATGATCTTTTTATATTGACACACGTGCCTGTATTTGAAAAAAAAAAACTAATGTATTTGTTTTCTTTGAACATATTTTATACAGTAGGAATAGAATATTCTTCAAAGTTTCAAAACCGCAAACAAGTAGTGCTAGTGACCACTATGTTATGAGTAGTATAAAAAGCACATCATACATTTAGAAGGATGATGGTCTTAACTTGAGTAGTCACGACGTATCATCGTAGGCTCAGTTAAAAACAACGTCACATAGCAATTGCCCGCATTCAGACAGGAAGTAGATTGATGTCTCCCGAGAACTTCGTTTATTACAGTGTGATCAGCCTTCTTATTTTCAATCACAGTCTTCTAGCAGTTACGTTTCAATCATCCATGTGCTTACAGACTGTGGTAACGATCACTACATCCGGACATATGCGCTCCGCCATCGCAATGCAATCCAGCTACAAGCACGTCCTCGGAGCTGTAAGAAGCACAACATAATTCCAGTCGAACAAGAAGCTACCTGCTTTACCATTTTGCCTGCGTGGTAGGCGGCCGTTACGTGTGACGCCCCTAACTCATAATGACATTACCAAACAAGTCTGCAATGGGCCTGAGCTCATGGAATGTGGATAGTGCAACAACAGATAAGAGTATATTGTTTACTGACGAATGCAAAATCACTCGATACTAAAGCGATGGTCGTTAATGCAGAGGTGAACGCCATAACCTTCTTGGGTAAAGTAACCAATAAAAACAAAACAAATTTCATTTTATTGACTCTATTATTATTCTTCAGTGGTACCAACATGGTCTAAATTTCCCTTTTATAGATGATAATGGAATGTTTCATTGTATCGTTACATCACGTCTCCTAGAGGCTGATGTTTCTTACATGGAGTGGTAAGTGATGTCGGCAGAACTCAATTCAATAAAACATTTTGGGGAACCACTTAAAACAACAAGTTTATGAGCTTTATCTTACACCATGTGATCTCTAAGAATATTATGTTGCCTGATTGAGGACTCAGATACCATACTACGAAAGAATATCCATTTTAATCTGTTTTAGACTCACTTATAATTACCACTTCTTCATATAAGCTACATATCCATTTTATTTGGTCATGACCATTTTTCTTTAGATATATTTCGAGTATGCCTATTTCTAAAACTTTTATTTCACTTTCCAAGTGCTCTTTACCATATTTAACCCCATTTTGACCACGTTTTTGTTCTCTCGTATTTTCCACTCTGCCATTTTCCTTCCTGGCTTTGATTTCTAATTTTACTAAGTGTTTTTCTGATGATTTGTTTATTATTCACTTCTTGTTAATATTAGGTTGGTGCAAAAATAATGTCGTTTTTTTAACGTATTTTTAACGTCAAAAACCGACATTATTTTTGCACCAACCTAATATCAATATTCTACATCTACTCCATCATATGCATGTTACTTAACTTTTCATTACTAAATTAACACAAAAAGTTGATGAAGTATGCTGATGATATATGTTCATTCAGTGTTTCTTTTTATGTGATCTGTCAACATCAACTCTGGCATAGACGGTCATTCATTTTTAGTCTCATTCCAGATCTCATCTTGTCCAGAATGATTCACTAGGAATAAAGATCATGAATTTGTACTTTTTATTACTTTTATCCTGTTAAGATATTTTCCGAAAATATTTTGTTCATGTGGGATAAGTTTATCTTATTGTTTTAACAGGTTATTTTGAAATTAGTACTTTTATAACTATATTTCATAATACACTTGCTAGATTTTCGAAGAAAATTATTATGATTATCTGTTTATTTTTCTGAATCTTATTTGTCCTAGACGTTTTAAAAATCACTAATGGCCGAATAATTATAAGTAGGACGGTCAATTTTATATTCCATTCATATTTTCCCTTTAGTTAGATTACAATTATGTGCATTACTATTGTAGGCATGAATTAAAAACAACGTAGAAACTAAATATTGTCTGCAAACGACGCTATTAGTTAAATAACTACTGCTGAAGTAATGCAACTAAAGATCTGTGTAAAACAGAATCAAAATTTCAAGATAATAAGCTACAAAAATATTTTCTTTTTACTTTTAGTTCGAAACTCTGAAAGAGTAAATGAAAAGAGCATCAAAAGTTGAGGGATAATTTCAAAAGTTTCCTAAAGCATTTTCCACACATCAATTATTTAATATGAGGTATTCAGGCACATTTTTAAGGGATAAAATGTCCTATCTCAAGTACCTATCTTGACTATGTGACAATGTCGAAGTTATTGCTAAATTCTTTATCAAAGGAAAAAATTCTCCCTAGTAATTTTCCTACCTAGAGTTGGTTAGTGGCCGATGAGTTTCTACAAACACATTTGGAGAGCAAAGCAAATGACTCGATGGCTAGTTTTCTAGTTACTGAGTTACTCACTCTGATAGCATAGAATCAATGATGTCCTTAAAATTATTCCAGTCTTATTAAGAGAAAAGAGGGATTGCAAAATTTGTAACTCACGGAACATATTGAAGGTAAAAGAAACAGTGACAAATAGTGAGTAACCTACCTAACAAGTTTGGGTAAATAGATGGCAGAACAGCGGCTGCGAGTGATGGTGAAAAGACAAGCGTTACTAAGGGCTACAAAAATAAGAAGTTGTGGAGACGAATATTGTTAATAGTATACCAAAGCTATAAAGGCTTTATATAGGCTAATGCAATAATCGTTAAGTCGCTACATGTTATGAACTTTAATTATTCAAAAGCGTAGAGAAGATTAATGATAACTAACCTAATCAACTTGATTGGAATTGTTACGATGCAGACAGGATAAACATGATTCAATGACATCAGTTCAATTGTATAGAGCTATTGCTGTCCTTTTAGTTGGTCACATAACAACCATAAGTCTCTTTCTTAGAAAATAGACTTCAGGTTAAGGAACGCCCGGTGTGCGTTCTGTTCGTCTGTTATTGAAATCGCCACGAATTTTGGCAGCCATCAATTACAAGCATATTGCCGCTATTCTGTGCACCCCAGGAGAATAGCCGATTTTATTTTGAAAGTGTCTTTAACAGCCCCGGTTTTAAATAGGTCTCTGCACAATGTCATGAGTCGAAGAGACGACCACTGCGTGTCATCATTGTTGTCGAGGCTTGAATGTATCCTTTAGTTTCGCCCATCAACATCACTCTGTGTGGCCACAGAGTGGGTCATATGTCTGTCAATCATTCGAAGGCATAACGCTCCAGGAAGTAAGTTGAATTATAACAGTGGCGAAAAGAATAGAATCAGATTTTCCCTTCTAAACAATCACTTGGCAGACTCAACAGAGAAAAACATACGAGGGGAAATGTATTTTCACCCTGTTTGTTTAAACAACGTATTCAAACCCTTTGTGAGTTACAGACCTCAAGCATTTTGCTCAATTGTTCCTTACGTGATTCAGATAAATGACTGATCTTTAACTCTGCAATTAAGCCCAGAATTATTACACTTGAAAAACAATGCGCTCCATTACAGTGACCTTGTACCAGTGGAAGGAAAGTCTAGTAAATAAAAACCATCTCTGAATCTTTAGCATTTTATAGGCTAGTATAATAAATATAGCAAGATAATGTGTAGACGTATCATAGGCCAAGTTGTGTCCTTTCGTTGTTTGTCTCGTAAATCTCAATTATTTTGTCTTGTGTTAGGATCAAAGCAGGAAATAACTAAAAGATAAATTTAGAACTTAAAAATCATTTATTTAAATTGCATACATATAAAAAAAAACTTTATTTGAGGAAGATTAATTGATTTAAAGTTTAATAAATGGTTTAAAACAATTACATACTTTTAGTTTAAATTATCGCAAAAAGCATTTTTAACACAGAGGTGTTATGTTATATATATATATATATATATATATATATATATATATATATATATATATATATATTTAACTACTAAATAATCATACAAATTTATTAAAATTTTCTAAATAATCTAATGTTTTATTGAATTTTAGATATTTGGTCTTATAGTCTTACTTACAAAGACGTTTGTTGAGAAAATTACCAATAAATTTTAAATTTGCTATAGTTTCCGCTCTTATTTTCTGATAATGTCACATATGAACGACTCTATTTACATAAATCGGTACACAGAAAAAATTCTTCTTAAAATACTTTGTTCTTGAAAATTAACATTTCTTTGACAATTGTTGCTTTTCGTTTTGTTCGTAAGCTTATATCTTCTGTCAGATATTAGCTACTATTTGATTCATGCTGCTCTTCTATCCAGCCATATAATGTTTTCTTACCCTTATGGATAATTTAATCTACTTGCAGCTCAAATATGAACTAAATCGTTCCCTGAGTCATCTTAAATCATTTTCCAACCAACAAATCCCGTTTTTATCCTTCAAATAAAATATCTTCACTTCTTAACATCACGACAAACATTTGTTTGTTTGGGGTTTTTTTTTTGTTGGCGGGGGGTCTCAAATTTTCTTTGTCTCCTATTCCTCAGTCAATTTTATGCCACTTAATTACTTCTTTTGGCATATTCGAATAAAAATTTGTAAGTAATATATTCTTTTTTTTATCTCCACGATTAAATCCTTATATTTTGGCACCTGAAAATAAAAAGTCAAAGGAATTTCTCTGGATAGTTTACCAATATTTTTCCGCATAAATAATATAATTATTATAATATACGAAACATGACATTTTTCTCACCATTGTAAGCCACAAAGTACACTTTAAATTAGGTTATAGCTTTTCAGAGAATGTATTTGTTTCAGTGAACGTATGATCTTGTCTACTTTATTAGTAGTATTTTAGATTTCATAGATTCCCTTAATATCGGATGAAAACGTTTTACTTTTCTGTAGATTATTTCGTATTTCTCTTATCAGCTACTAATAAAGACAATTTCCTAAAATGAAATTCTTAATTTTATTTTACCATCTTTTTATCAGTAGAAGTTTTGTATTTTATTTTAACCATTTTTACGTAGATGGCCATTGTTTGTTTATTCAGCCTTGTTCCGTGAGTACAAGTTTTATTTTCCAAACGTTGCTAGTAGAAAACAGATACTTCTTTGAATATTGGCCTCATACTTTTAAGCAATATTGTCAGTGACGTATTACAATTTTTAAAAATTCATTTCAGTCTCTGTGAAAGTCGCAGTAATCAAGTGCAACTTCTAATTGTGATTATTTTGGTTATTTACTGAAATTTTACTGTAAAATAGTTTCTCGAGGTTTGCAATGGCAATAGAAATACATAAATAAAATCTTTGCTTTTTCTTTTAGTCTAACGAGGAAATCTGACGCATTTTTACTAAACCTTAAATATTTCAGATATATTTTTAATGTAATAAAAGAAATACCAAATTGTATTCTAAAATTAAATTTGGTAAAAATTAACAAAAATGTTCTTGAAGAAAATTTTTCCATGAAATAAAATTATTTTTAAATAGTAAAATGTAGAAAAGTTCGATACAATTGTTTTCTCAAAATCCATAGACATTTTCTTTCAATTTTTAACACGGGTTAAACATGAAATTAATAGTGAACTATCACTTTTGCATGTACACTACGAATTTATCAATGCATTCACCCCATGCATTCACACATGCACACACACACGCACACACACACACACACACACACACACACACACACACACACACACACACTGGGGTGAAAAATATTCGTGCACATACAAATTTCTAATTTATTGTATTTCCAACTAATGAATAAACATATTTTTCATATAATTAACTGTACACAGATGCATGGTAGCTAAATATGTAAAGAAAACAGAAAAAAATCAATTTAATAAAAATAAATCCCATTTATCCATTTTAATGAGTGAAAAAAGTATTCATACAATAGAAAAAAGAATACATAATCTTCACTTAATACTTTGTAGAAAAGCCATTATTCACTTCTACTGTAACCAACTTCTTGTAGTTATCAAATAATGATTTGCAAATTTTGCTTGGTATTTTGTTCCATTCTTCTTCACATATGGTCTTCAAATGCGGGATGCTTGTTGGAGCTCTCGATTGGATTTGAATTTTCAGATAACGCCACAGATTCTCGATTGGGTTTATATTTGGGGACTCATTTGGCCATTTCAGGATATTTATATTATTTTCAGCAAGCCATTTCTTCGTAGATTTTGCAGTGTGAAATTTTGAAAGATTGAATCAGGAGGAAGTTCAAAATTTTCAACCAAAATCATATGCTTCCAAAATATTTTGATATGCTGCGGCATTCATTCTATCATCTATTACTGATATGTTGCCAGTACGTTTTGCAGAAAAACATCCCAGACCATGATGCTGCCATCACCAAATTTTACTGTTGTAACTGTGTTCTTTTTTTTTTTTTTTTTTTTTTGAAGGCACCGCCATCTTTCCTCCATACATGATTTCTAGAATTACGTCCAAACAACTCAATTTTGGTTTCGTCTGTCCATAATACTCTTTCCCAAGACGAGTTTTTCTTATCCTTATGTTCACGAACGAATTTAAATGTGGCACCTCTGTGTTTTTTCAATAGAATTGTAGTTTTCCGAGGGGAGCGTGACTTTAGATTGTTCCTGTGAATTTCATTGCTTATTGCCTGTTTAGTGACAGATTCCCGATGAAAACAAATCGTCCTGCAATTCTTGACGTATTTTGTTTAATTTGACGCATTAATTTCCTCGAATATCTTGAAGAAATCTTCCGTCGAGCACCTGTTCTTCTTTGGTTTTCAACAGTTTTGAGTTTTTTTTTTTGAACTAATAGTAGTAAATGGAATATTCAGGTTGTCTGAGATTTTCATGTTACTTTTACCTTCTTTCCAGAGCTGAACAATCAGTTCTTTTTGCGAATTTGTCAATTCTTTACCTCTTGCCATGATGATAACCTTCTTGCACGAATATCAATTACAGAATGACCTGTTTTATTTTTTAAACTAAAAATAACTACTGATAACATTATTGAAACATTCGAGAACACTCCACTTGAATAATCTAGAGTATTAAAGCAATTTAAAAGTTTTAAAATCTGAAATTTGAATTGTACGAATACTTTTTTCACCGGTTAAATGGGTAAATAATATTTGTTTCTAATAAATCAAGAATTCTTTCTGTTTTCTGTGCATATTTAGTTATTATGCATCTATGTACAGTTAATTATATGAAAAGTATGTTTATTCATTAGTTGGAAATATAATGAATTAAAAATTTATATGTGTACGAATACTTGTTTCCCCTACTGTATATATATATACAGTTGTGGATAGAATTATACGCACACACTGAATATTTGCATATTTACTAAGGAAATGTGAATATCTGCAAGTACTTACTAAATTTACTATAAATAGTTGATTCCGTAATTAGTTTTGAATAATTCGGGAATTTTTTAGAAGTTTCGGTCTATTATATTTATAGTTATAAATTTTTCTAAAACTTAGTGCAGTCCAAAATTATTCGCACACCCTTATGGAAATTATGAAATAATATTGCTCTATAGCAATTGTAATGTTTTTTTTTTTTGTTTTTGTTTTTGTTTTTTTCTTAATTTGACACTTAATACAAACACCCTTTGACAATGATTGACCTGATTCAATAACATTCTAAAAGATAATGAAGAAGCTTTGAATGAAGATCGTTGACGCACACAAACTTGCTGATAGATATACAACACTTTCCAAGTGTTGACATGTTCCTAGAGCGACAATTCGTAGCATTATCAAGAAGTACAATGAGCTTTATTGTGTTGAGAATAAATTAAGGTCTGGCAGAAAACATTTCTAAGAGTATGAAACGGAAAATTGTTAAAGATGTCTCAAAGAATCCTCACTTAATGATAAAGAACATTTTCAAATATGTAAAAACATCAGAGTTAAATGTATCGACGAAGACAGTCACTAGATGCTTTCATTGTGCAGGATTTCGAGCTTGTCACCCAAGGAAGACTCTCTTGCTTCAGGATAAACACCTAAAATGCAGAATAGTTTATGCAAGAAACTATCTAGAATATGGGAGTAAATATTGGAACTCTGTTTTATGGGCAGATGAATCCAAACTAGAATTATTTGATCACATTAACTCCTGTTATGTATGGAGTAAAATGAATAAATCTCACAAACCCTAACCCTCTCTACAATTAAGCACAGGGGTGGGAGCATACGGCTCTGGGAATGTTTTGCCGCTTCTGGACAAGAGAACTAGTGAAAGTACATCATGGATAAAAAGCAATATTTGGCTATTCTTAAAAATAATATAAAACAAAGCACACGAAAGCTGTCTTTGGAACGTCACTGGACGTTCCAACATGACAATGACTCGAAACACATGGCACGAATTATTACAAAAATTTAGATGACAGCAAAATTAAGGTATTGGCATACCCCGCACAAAGTTCTGAAAATGCATGTGCATATTTGACGAAAAAGGTAAGAGAAAGAAATCCTACGAATTTGGAGGAACTAGAAGCTATTGCCAAGAAAGAATGGAGCAAAATACCTATCAGTATGTGTAGTGATCTTGTAAGGAACTATGAAAAATGATTAAAGGCAGTGATAAAGCTTACACAATTGATTATTGGGACCATAGGGCCAATAATTTTGTCGTACGTTAAATCTTTTTGCTGATTTTTATATTATTTTTTGACATTAAAATAAAGATTTTGTTGTGGTCATCACTGCACATTCTTTCAAGTCTATTACTTCATCATTTGTGGAAAAATACACATGAAGTTTCCATGAAATGTATTACAACTTTATTTGTAATTATGGAAGGGTGTAAATAAAACTGTCCACAATTATATATATATATATATATATGTATATATGTGTGTGTGTGTACAATTTTATATATATATATATATATATATATATATATATATATATATATATATATATATATATATATATATATATATATATATATAAAAATCTCTCATTCCGATTTACTAATGAACTCAAATGCTTATTATATATTATGTTCCCAAATACCAAACTACCATAGTTTGATAAATTAAGCAATTAGATTCAAGAACAAATGCAAAGCATTATGTAAAGGAAAATTCTAACTGAATATATTTGGATTCCTTTCTTTTCTTTTTTTTCATTTCTTTTCATAAATTTAACTGTATGCTTTTTACGGAAATTAAGATGCAATAGAATTACAACTGTAATGTCACTTAGAAATTATGAAGTTAGTTGATTATTTAGGATCAGATCAATATACTTCACTCTTCGTAAAAGTGAAAGTAATCTGTAAATATTAACCCATAAGATACTAAAATCAATTTTATAACATGGATATAAATTATTACGTTGATAACACGAGAAGATGAAAATTACTTGATATGCATATTTTTTCATTTAACTTTCTTTGTACAGCTAGATTTAGAATACTTAGGTGTAATAATTATTCTCTCACACACACAATTGTTGGTAAATTACCAATGTTACAAATGTTATTCTGGTCACTATTATTTTCTTAGTAACACAAACAGCCGCAGCAGCTAGCAACGTTATATAAACACATGCTTTTGATAAGACCAGTTTTATTTGATTCATTGGCAAGGCAACTTTCTTAATTAAGTCCCCACGATGTCGATATTTTCCAATGACCACAATTAATAAAATAAAACTAGTAGTCAGGAATTTTTCTTAAGCGACCCAGTTTTGTAAATTTATTCGTTTCAAACTCTTGCTGCACGCCCATTATGCACGGAGAGATTTTGTCTCCCATTTTTTTCCTAAAAGACTCTTGCTCTTTCGTTTGGCCTATTGTCGAAGCTGTGTTTTTATTTCTAGCCCATGGAAAAATCAATGATCTTTTTTCTTTTCTTTTTTATAATCCGCGGGAATAAAGCACACACCCATTTTCGTCCATGAATAGAAGAATAGTCAAAGCATTAGCATTCGTAGACAAAACGTTGCTACTCCTTTACTAAACGTGTGTTGCCTCCCGATCAGAACATTGTAAACTTTCTTGAATATGGAATCGGTCAAAGTGGATAAATTCGTCCTTTCATTTTGAAAAAATATTCGTTGTCTTTTTCTCATTTTTATATATAAGGGATTTTACCCCAGAAAGAATTATATATTCTTACTTACTTGCTAAATCTCTCAGCGATTTTTTTAAATGTTTAAAAATTTGATTATGGCCCATGATAAAAATGGGATATCAAGATTAATATTGCGAAAAAGTTAATGTCAAATCTTTTCCTATTTCCATCGTCTCAAGAATGTTTATTTTTATCATCATTAAAGGATTCATTTTCAATTAGAAATCCAACGAAATTTTACAGATTCAATATATCAACATAAAAACTTTCATACTGTTGTAAAACAAATTTCTCTATCATTTTTTATACCAAAGAAAAAAATTACGTCCTGAAACTTCTTGTTTTCCTTCTCAAAGTGAGTGGAAATTCACAATAACTTAATAATTATCCACTGGGAACACAAAATTGGCGCACTGAGTTCGAGTTCCGTTTGAGGATACTTTTATTGATTTGGTACTACTTTCTATCGCTTTCCATCATATAATTAAAATATTGCAAATGACGCTCTGCTAACGGAGAGAAGACAGGTAAAGTCCAGGGAAATCTACTGAACTGTGTAAGTCACTTAATGGATTTGTTTGTGCTTTTATCAAAGAATATTGCATAATACTTAGCGAGGAGATGGCCACCACCAGTTACAGCCCTTGCTCTCTGAATGTCACCAATAATACTTCTGTTTATATTCGTAGCATTATCAAGAAGTACAATCAACCTTATTGTGTTGAGAATAAATTAAGGTCTGGCAAACAGGAAAACATTTCTAAGAGTATGAAACGGAAAATTGTTAAAGATGTCTCTAAGAATCCTCACTTAATGACAAAGAACATTGTCCATGATGTAAAGACCGTATTGACTTAATCATTAAGTAAAATGAGCACACGCTTAAGGCAACAATAAACAAAGAAAAACACTTGCTTTCATGTAAATTTGAATTCTTTTATTGCTGTTTTACATCAATTTTTCGTCAGTTGCTTTTGATTTTACATTGTAAGTAAAAGTCTTCTGTGGTTTATTGATTTGACTAAAATTTTGAAAATTTTAAACTCTTAAAGGGCATCTATTGGGCTACTTTTTGGCTGAGCATGTTGTGTAGTTGCCGTGTTGTGTAGGCGAAATAAAATTCTGGATTTCAGATAATTATTTCCAAGGGAGGTACATAGGCCCTCCATATTTGAAAAAGTGATGCAATAAAATTTTCTCATGCGCATTATTAATTTAAACTGTAGAATATATGGCATGAGAATGTCACTTTTGTCGAGTTTTAAGATGATGTTTATATTTTAAGGCGAAAAAATTTTCACAAACCATTCCTTGTTATAGCTGCCCATAAAAATAATATACAGTCAAAGTGTTATATTTTTAAATGCTTTAGTCAGTGATATCTACAAATGCAGTATAATATAGTCATTATCACAGAAGAATAATTTGAAAGAAATAGGCAGAAAAGCAAAGTTCATAACTTTTTATTATATCCCACTTGTGCTTTTGTGCATTGTTTTACTTTAATTTCATTGCATTAGCTTTGAATTGTTTCTTTTTTGTATTACTTTTACGAATGGTATTTCTATTTTAAGCTTTCTAGGCAGAAAACATTTTACTTCAATTTTTGCATGTTTCTCATATCAGATTTTGAAATTATTTTTAAAAAAAGTTAATGCTTTATCACAAAAAAGTTTTATGAAGTTAAGTTTCCTTTACTTGAATATTAAACAGATTTTTATGATCTGCTCGACTAGCTCGTGAAAATTTGCCTTTAAATGCATTTTCATAAATCTCATATAAAATGCAATAACAGTGATTAAAGTAAGATTGTAATTCTAGGAATAAGCCATTAAAGTCTTGCCCATGTCCAATAGTTGCAAACAACTGACCTAGAAAAACTTCTTGACAGTCTTTGTCGAAATGTGTATGATGATTAACTGTCCCACCAACGTTTTTATTCAAGTATTTTATAATTGTTAAGGGGTCCACCCCTTTTTATACAAGTGGACTCGCCCAGTGTGGACTTGTACTGCTGCCGGTGAATACCTGGGAGTGATACAGTGAGAAAGTGAGAGTGTGAGGTAACCGCTTTGTAGGAGTCACAGTTGCGAGCACGTAGACTCAGAAGGAAGTCATACTTCGATACTGAATTTCCCAGACTGTATATATATTATTATTGCTACTAACCGCAATTCTGGATCTACTAACCGTATTACCAATTGTATTATTACGTCAATACATTTATTTGCTATATTTCATTCCTGCATTTGTCATTCATTTTGAGACCGGATTTCATCCCGGAATCCACAACAATAATCATAAGTGTATATTGTAAGAGGGTCGGTCAAAAATTAATACCTGTTCATATTTAATTACCGCATATTTAATAGAAGAAGCGCACAAATCATCCTAAAATTAATACAAATCTCAAAATACCAAATCTACTTCTCAATATAGTTTCATTTCTTCACAGTCATGGTATTCCACTTTGGATTGAAGACATGTATACCGTCTTCGTGGAAGCTTCTTGTCTGCCTTTTTTGTATGAGTTTTATCTTCCACCTGATCACCATCAGCAATTTACTAAGCGTAGCTTAGCTTAGATGTGGCACAAGGTACCCAGTGAGGGTCGAACTGATCTGGAGAGACAAACTTTGTAACCATTACACCACGTCAAAGTGTCCCAGCACTAGAGAACCACTTCCTTCATAGCCCCAAATATATAAATGTCTTGGAGTGTCCGGTCAGTTTCAAAGTGACTCCAAATTCTCTTCTTGGACTTCTAGATATTTTATGATTAAACAAAACAAAACAAGACAAAGAAGAAAACTAAAAACTGTGACAGTTTAAAAATTAAATTTGGAGATGCATTGCTTTATGACTACAACTCGTACATATTCTTCTGGGTTTTTTTTTTTTTTCAAATATTGACTTCTGTATTTTTCAGAGTGCAAGATGAAACATGTTTTTCATTCTTATGTGCCTCCAAAGTTTCGTTCAACAAAACTATACAGAACCAGCTTCAGTCATAATGAACTTTATGAAATAATTTACAAGCAAAATTAAGTGTGCGTTTCTAAATGTAAATATTGCTTTGCATAATTTTTCTATATTAATCGAATGTTCATTTTATTCTTCAAGAATGCAAAATACATAACGGAATAATCTTACAAATGTGGGTAGACACCGAGATTCTATTAAATATATGAACAGATTTATTTTGTCAAATTAATTTCGAGTTACTGAACTTGATTAAAATCTTTGCAAAGTAAAAATCCAGAAGTAGATGTTTTAATAGCTCTCTTCATATTCTGCTTGTTTCTATGTATAATGGTTACGTTTTTTTCTCAATTTCTTCTACTGAGCGGAAATTAGTTACGATTTCTGACTGAGAAACCTCAACAATACAGGAATAAATTTTTAAAACAAGCGAGAGGAGGATGACAAAGAGAATGCAAACGAAGAAATGTAAACAGAAGAAAGGTAAAAGAACATATATAAATATGAAAGTTATGGAGAAAAAATAAAGATACGGAAACAGGCTTACTGGTTAAGCATCAATGAGTGAACGATTGAAAAGCAAATAGAGATGGAAAGGCGTTGAAATTATTAGGTTGGTGCAAAAATAATGACGTAATAATGTCGTTTTTTGACGTAACGTCAAAAACGACATTATTACGTCATTATTTTTGCACCAACCTAATATGTTACATTAAAATTCTCGTGGGGCGCAAATGAAAGATAATAGAGAATGCGGTAGAAAATATTCATGCATTCCTTTTGCCTATCGTATATGTTCATATGACATTCAGATAAAGACTAAAGACCATAAAGAATGATAATTAAGTTCAGAAGAGATAAGGGTGAAAATGAGAAGATACAGACAAAAGGTGAAAGAAGAACAAAGGCATGATATAATGGGTGATCTTCCACGGGTCTATGTGGTTTAAATAAATGACAAGTTATGAGTAAATAATTTGTGTGCTGGTTGATATTAGTGTTAAATAAATAAAATTAAAACATATTCTATTTAATATGGTCAGAGGGTGTGGACTTGGAGATAGCTTTAAAGAAAACGGAAAGAGAATAAATTCTCATAGATTTACTGAACCTTAATGTTAATTAAGCAATAGCTGACATGAAATGTGCTTAGGACATTAGTTGACTTTAAACTGGCTTGAATAGAAACCACCATTTTTTCTTTTGATATTTCATTGCGCATTATGCAAAGAACTTGGTTCAACGCATCAAGAGACTACTTATTTGTGAGCGTGTTTATTTTTAGAAAATCTTGGTTAAAAAATTTGTTTTTTTTACATATTTCACCACCTGTCCAAGCCCCCCCCTACACACACACCCACACACCCACACCGGATTTCACTTATTTAATTTTATTAAATTTCGAAAAGTACATTTTTGTAAGGCTTATTGTTTATATATTTACACGTACAAGTTCTTGGACAATTTAAATCATTTTTTTTTTGTAAAACAGGACCTCCAGTTACAGAGAATCTGCTCTGAATCGTGAAATAATAAATTCAATTAAACTAAGATAATATGGACCATATAGTTTTATGAAAAAAGTTTTTTCGATTATTTAGGAATTTTTATGAGAATTGTTTTATTTTATTTTTTATTTACAATAATTTATAAAATTTTAAATCTTAAAATTCTGTATTAATTTGTAGCGGTTAGATGATATTGTTATTAAGAAAAAATATATTTACTAATCATAAATGGAAAATCTTACTACAATTCAGTATTTAAAAAGAATTTTGAATATTTGTGGTGGGGGTATAAACATGTCGATATCTGTAAATACGGACGTCCATACACGACATTATCAGAAAATAAGAGCGATAGCCATAGTAAATTTAAAGTTTTATATTTAAAAGGTTTATTTTTTCAATAAAATATTAGAGTAATTTGAATATATTCCTAATTTTTCACTGGCTAGTTAAAAAAAAATTATATAGAAAATGTCCACAGTAGAAAAAAATACCAAACATAAGACTATCGAGATAAAAATCACCCACCTCTATGTTAAAAATACGTTTCTGCTATATTTTAAACTAAACGTAATATTTGTTTCAAATCAGATTGATTAAAGTTTAAATCAGCTAATCTTCCATAAATAAAATTTCAGAAAAATATATTTTATTTTTAAAAGTTTTTTTTTTTTTTTAATAATGTGAATTACGTTTAGCTGACAGATTTTAAAATATGCCTAAAACCAGCCATTTTTATCGATTAAAAAATCATTCCAATAAATTTAAATTCGTTTTTAAATAAAGTATTTTGTCTATTGGAAATATTAAATTGAATCTATTAGCTTGAAATTAAAACTAAAATAAAAGCTGCAAGAAAGATTTTTCATTTAAAAAATTCATTTTAAACCGTAGGTATCATTTTTCTTTAACAATACATAATCTTTATATATGTAATTCTATTAGCGCTCCTTTGTTAAATATTCAGAATTGTCTAAAATAAAAATTGAATAAATTTATTTCAATATAGTGTCGAATAGTCTTAGAAAGTTTAGTTCCTATACATTTTTGTCAAATAAAAAAGGATGAAAAAACATTTTTCGTGTAGTTATTTAATCGGAAAATAAATATTCCACTGTTAAAAGTTCTCTTGATGTAGCAGTGTCATGCTCATATCGTACAAACGAAACAATGCACTGGCAACACAAAGCAGTTGATAATGTAGTTGATTCAATTTCAACTTGTTCGTATCGTTAATGTTCAAAGATTCAGCTTCAAAACGTAATGTAATTCTCTGTTTTTATTTAATCCACTTCTTCCAGAGATGTACTTCACACCAATACATTGAAAAATTTATAAGTACATTAACATAAATAGATTTGATAATTTTATTAATTTCAATGGATTGTGAATTGCAGAAACCAAAGTAATTTCCTTAGTATGGTTAGCGCTTCAGTTTTATAATTGGAAGAGACTAACGATAAACAATCTCACTGAAACTCGACGAGACATTTCACTTGAAAATCAGGTGAATGAACTATAGTATGTACGAAACAAACAAATGCAATAACTAATGATTTTTTCAAGCATACAATTGCGGATTTAAATATAGAATATGTCCAAAGTAAATAGAGAATACAAGGAAATTTCGGGTTCACTGATTCTTGTCCACGAATGATTTTGTGTCTGGGATTTCATTTTTTGTACCATATTTTTATGTATTTACTCACTTAAAATTTTTCGTAATCATAATCAGGTAATAAAATCTGATTATGATTTTACCCAATTTAACTCTAAAGATAAAAACATAAAATCCGTTCATATACTCGGAACTTATATCAGTTTTATTGAAGCATCATTTCCATTGCGCCCCCGAAAATACACAGATGATTCTGAATATCAGGAATTACTGAAAAAGCATTTTTCTATTTACAAATAAAAATATTATACAAAAATTTATATTAACTTTTACATAATTATTATAGTGTAAAATATTTACTAATACAATATTACTTTTACAAGCAGCTAAATTATATTTTAATCTCTGTATTCAGCAGATATATTACTCTAAAATGCAAGCGATAATAACGAACTGACGCTTTTCACAATATCAACAATTGCAATATACCAAATACAATTATGATTAATTTTATAAAATCATTTTTCAGAATTAAATTCAGGTTCATCCTCATAGTAGGTTTAGATTCGAAAGTTAATATGTTCTTATTTCTCTTCTCAGATAAAATAAAAGAATATTCTTAACGAAGGATTATTTAAACTTTGTGCTTCCCAATTTAGACTAAAACATTCTACCAACACTCCTGGGAAGCCTATGCAGAACTGATTCAAGTATGAATGCAAATTTTGCTAGTTTAACACGCACATATAAATGTGAACATGCGCGTGTTATATGTGCGCTTATGCATGTGTTTTAATTTTAAAAAAATACTCACGAAATATACCTGTTTCTACATATTTGCTTCTTTTAACGTAGATATGCGTGAGCAGAATTGAGTGCTATAGTGAATATAAAAGTATATACGCGGTTGTATTCGTATCTATGAATAAGAGGAGACAATTCGAAAAAAGAGAAAAAATGTGAGAAAAGAAAGAGGTAAGCACAGAGGAGTGTATAACAGTGCATTTAATGAATAGGCTTGTGAATGAAAGCAATGTTCCAAGAGAAGACAAATGGTGGCTGATATCACAAAATCGATTGGCAAAACACATGTCAATCCCTCAAATTCCATTTTTATGAATCCTTTTCTGGCTTCAATGCCATTTCCCCTCCATTATTTTGCGTTGTCATGATTGTTTTTGTATTTCATTTAACTGTGCACAATTCCCTATCAAAATTTTTATCTTCTCTCACACATTTCCTCTTCTTTTCCGATCTGATTAGTTTTGGCAATTTTATCTCGACGCCATACTTCATACTTGCGAATAGGTATTCAGCTAAAAACTGTCGTAAATAAAGTCACTTTTCCAGCAACTGCTGTTTAATTTGATTGTACAAAAACGTTTAAAGTATCTTTGTGTAATTTGAGCAATGTCTATTTTACAAACTGGTAGTCATGAATATTTTATCTACAATTAAGTTTAATTTGTATGATTTGGATTTCAATATAATGCAAGCAGTGCTATGATGCGAAATGCAACAAAAATGGTTGCACAATTAAATAATGTAAATATTTACTTTTTAGAATAAGATTTTTCCTTAAAACTTTCTAATATAAAATCTTTTTTTTAATAAAAGTCGAGTTCAAATAGTTTTTTTTTTATTTTTAGGAACTCTTGATGACCTTTAATGATTATCTCAATTTTAATGTAACAGGTATATTTTTATAACTGGTTCTTCTCGTGAAACAAAAGATTTAACTTTTTTGCAGTGTTTCAATATTTAATTTGGTAGCCTTCATATATTGTAAAAATAACCAATAAAAAATACAAGCAACACTCTAATGATTTGACCTAGATGAAATTAAGTGTAAAATCGAGAAACTGAAAAGTTCTACTGAATTACGAACTAGGCATGAATTCGACAATTAACAAACAGGTGTGATTTTTGTTGTCTCCTACCTGCAGACTAGTACATTTCTTAAATACCAAACTGAAACTACACCCATTAAACGTTTCCAGTCATGAAAGTCAAATTAGAAATGTTTTATAACACTGCATCAACTGTGTCTAGATTATAACGAAACAAAGCAAATCCTAAATGTTTTAAATATATTTCTCTGAACTGATGCAATTCACTGAGATAAATAACTTGAAAAGTCCAAGTGTAAAAAGTGGTAATGTTTCCAAATTGCTGGAATATAGTTGAAAAT
The DNA here is from genome assembly GCA_963932145.1 of Acanthosepion lycidas. NCBI lineage: Eukaryota > Metazoa > Mollusca > Cephalopoda > Sepiida > Sepiidae > Acanthosepion > Acanthosepion lycidas. Next base: position 71,251,406 of record OZ010583.1, read on the forward strand.
AATCTGACATCCAGGTAAAACCCATAATTACATCAAGTGACAAAAGGGGAGGAAAATTATAAATAATTGCCCACTAAACTCAGTAGGAAACGGACCAGCCGTTTGAAGTTTGGCGGTGACCTATAAAGACGAAAAAACTGATGAGGCGTGAGCGGTCACAAACCAACAGCGGGTGAGCGAAGATAAAAGCGTGCCTCCTCACCGCTTTGTCTCTACTTGTATCTCGGAACATTGCAAGAGAGGAAGGAACTGAGATCTGGTGAGATGAGAATAACATTAAGGAACGACGGTGATGGAATTAAGAGATTGGTTATCATCAGCCAGGGCGGGGGGGGGATTATTACACTTCACCATCCCCCTTTGATATTCACTCAGCATGTCTGCAAGTGCGACGCGAATGTCGAAAAATCAAGAATGATGCACTTCATGTAATTTCTAATGAATTATTTACAAGCATCCATATATACGTAAATAACAATCTGTGGATATAAGAGAACAATTACACAGTTTTCTCGAGGTGTGTATATGTATGTAAAGTTTATAAATCTTATAAAACTAATCTCATTTTCATTGGAAATTCAACATCTACCATCTATTAATTAACTGACATCACAGCTAATCAAACAAAAGAATGGAGATCAACAAAAATACACGTGTACAGACAAGCATGTTTTTATACTCAAATGGAATAAAATAAGTGGAAAAACACGACGAAAATATTGAACTTTAAAATTGCGTAAAAGAAACAAATTCAATTGGTAGAAAATCTTCTATTTGAGTTATTTTTTAAATTTTATAATCAATATAAAACAAGCAAAACCGGTTAGCCTGTTGCCTTTGTAAACTTTTACAAATATAGATCAAATTTGGTTCTAGACTGCGCATGCACGGATATGGGCACGTTCGAAAAAAAGAAAGTGGAAAATGTCGGTTTTATTGAAATTGTTTATATTATTCGTTTCAAACTAACATGTTTATTTGAGAAAAATATGTTATTTTAATCACACCTGATTTCAGGGCACTATCTAAAATTTTTAGTAAGCCTAGTTTAGTTCGGCACAGATCAGGCCATCAACTGTCTTTATAAAAAGTCAGCATTTGAAATCTTAGTTCGAACACTGACTACTAGTGATGGTGAGAATTGTAAAACTACCTTGGATGCGAAACAGATCTCGAAATTAAATTTATATTGCACTGGGCGTGATTTTATATCAAAGATTGAATGTATATAAACAAATAAATATTATTCCACTTGCTAAAACGTAATCAAATATAGCGTTATTGAAATTATTTTATGAAAATTATGAATACTAGTCAAAAATGATTCTTAATGTTTATATACTTAAATACCATTTAAATCACTTTTTTTAAATTCTTTCTACTACAAGAAAAACTTTACAGTTTTCTATGTTCTATTTCTTTCCATCTGAAGAAATAGATTTTGAATCGGAAGTTCTTGTTTTTTATCCATTGCAATGTTCCATTCGCTCAGTGTTTATGTTCAGAGAACTATCAAAACAATGAAAGAAAATTTATTCAGTTTTATATCCTGATAGCCATACGTAGTTTTATAATTCTACTACTTATTGAATGATTACATGAACCTGTGATTCATAGTGAAACACTCACTAATGTAAATTATTTTCTGTACTTGAGCTATCTAGAATTTCAGTTTGCTAGTTATATATTTAATTAAAATTAGACAGTCTTATTCAACCATCGATTATAAAGCCATTTCGACACTCAAAAAATATCCTTTAATTCTACATCAATATAGATCTCCTTTTATTTGAAAATTTATCCAAATAATGCTGAATAACAAGCAAATCCGTTTAGTCAATCATTTAAGCAAATAGTGTGCTCAAAAATATTCCTGAATAGTTAACTGTGACAATAAAAATTCGATTTTTCAATCATGCTATGTAGTAGCTTATGTGTTGCAAGTCATTCTGGGGTCCTTCTAAGATAATTTTAAATTGTTGAAGACAACGGGTTAATCGTGTTTTAAAAAGTATGAAATTTTTCAGATTTATTTTGCTAACATTGCAGATGCAAAAGGTTCGCCAATTATATCATTCGCAAGCATTCATTTTTTAGGAAGCTCTAAAAAATATTAGGATCTGTATATAACAAACATTAGTCATCCTTCACTACAGAGTATCGAAAATTTAAATTAATCATAACTGAATTCAACGATTTGGAAGCATACGCTGTCAAGGTAAATCAGGAATGCAAACGCTTTTCGTTGCATTATTGAGAAAGCGTTCAAATACGTCGTCTTTATTTGCAGACGGTGATCAACAGAAAAGTAGATTTTGACGACTAAGACTGAACAAATGAAGAGTAAAGCCTCAACAGTTTCTAAAGTGGCAGTTTCTGTCACACGTAATAGAAATTATGTTCCAATGGATATAAATGGTGTGCTAGTTGGACACTGCACCTGATATTACACTTGGGTACAACTAAAATGTCTCCAATTTGTTTCTATAACGGACATAGAAAACACACTTTTGTACGAATTGAACAATCATAATATTCAGAATACTCAAACAGACAACGTACTATGTAACTATTTCAATCACATCCTGTAAAGACAGATCTAATCATTTCAACAAACAATGAAGACAATACTAACAGACAAAACTGCTGATGTTGCACCGTACATGAGCGATTACGGTTTTCATTTGTGAATGTTCAGCTTAAAGCTTTCCGAAAGTATTTATAGTACCGATGATTACGTGAAAATTCGATCCACTGTTTCGATTATATATCTGATTATATCTGGATACGCTTTCATAAAAAGAAAATGAGGATCTATTTGGAAATATCAATTCTTCTGAAAAGTCAGTTCGGAAAATGAGATGCATGATTGTTCAATGAAAAGTTATGGAACAATTAAAATACACAAACTTGTATTTTCATTGCAGAATCTTCCATTTGAAAAACTGGTTGCTTATTGAAAGCAATATTTTTATTTTCGAAAACGGTAGCAATGGAACACATTTTGCGGAAATATGCTATACTGATACGATTAGCGGCCATATCATTTGCAAAGAAAGAACATCGGATTGTTGGACTTTGCTAGTATCAATAAATCTACTGAACTGCACCTCTGAATTTACTTATGTAAATCATTTGAAGATGTAGCCAACATCAATCGTCTATTCGTATAACTAATAACTGAATACACCACTTTCGTTGGAGTATCACCAACAATTTAGTTTAGGTTCATATTTTCCCGTAAGTCGTGAACCTATTGGAATCTATTTTACAACTAAGAAATAAAATTTTATCAATTCTGTTGGCTTTTTGCTAAAATTAAAAAAGGTATATATATATATATATATATATATATATATATATATATATATATATAGTGGATCCTAGTAATATTAGTTATTAAAACTGATCCACAGAGAGCTCGATGTATTTATTATAACAGAGCATATGTAATTTTTATAGCGAAAAACAAAAAATTACCTCAACATAGTAGATAGTCTATTTCAAGCCGTTCTGTACGTGGCTATCCCTAAGTCTCTGTCTTGTTTTAAATTTATTTTCAATGTCAGTCCTCCTCTGGTAGATGCCTTGTTAATGAGAATGTGTTTGTGTTAGCAATTGGTGTGGACGTAAAGTATCTTATCCCGGGAGAAGCGGTCTGGAGTTTATTTATGGCCGGAACCTTTCGTTTTTTGTCGTTTAATATTAGTTCCTACTACGTGTTGTTTCTTATAAAAAAAAACTGAGTGTGTTTTTCTGGGATTCACAGTAAATAGTTTTTGTACTAGAGGTGTCGAATATTATTAATAAGCGATTGGGGAATTAAACCGTTAAGATTAATGCAAATTAGTTGAGTTATAGATTTATAGATTGTGAGTAATACCAGAGCACCCAATGGAATAAATCACTTATATGCGTACATATCTTCATACATACATATATGTACATTTACATGTCAATATATATATATGCCACTATACGTACACATACACCCCTACATATATGCACTTGTATTCATATGTCATTTGGAATTTATTTCTATGTCTACATTTCGCAATTAGTTCTCGCCATTGATTTAATAGTTTGCATTAATTTTTATATTTTATTATCCTGATTTTTTCTTCTAAACATAGCTTGCACATATCCCTAAAACTATTTGGGGTGTTCACAAAACCTAGAATTTTCCAATTTATTTGAGGATTCTAACCCCTTTCCTTCAATTCCCAAATTTTTTTCGAAAGGGCTGTTTGGTATTTTAATTTTGGATTGGTGAATGAATGTCTGTGTGTATTAATTCTCTTTTTAAATTCTCCTGCAGAAACGGCGATGTAAATATTATGGTTTATCGTATTTTCTTTAGAGGCAATGGTTGCCTGGGGGATTTAAAGTTAAGCCCGTTTATCCCTCATTAATATATATATATATATATATATATATATATATATATATATATATATATATATATATATATATATAATTCTAGATGAATAGAGCCTGGCAATTGATCTCTCCTCTGATCTTGCTCATCAACGAGCAAACCTTGAATTTTCGTCTATCACGATGAACGATTCCCCCATGTTTTTACTGCCTATTGAGACTTAAGCTCACACCAGACGTCCATTTCTAAAGATGTTGGGAAAATGTTCAGTTCTCTGTACCACTTCAGTAAGTATCTGATTTCTCCTACTATCCTCTATTTTTAAAAGAGCCAGATAAGGCCGAAAATAGAGTACAAGAACTGCACAGTTTTCACATTCCTGTCTCGACAGTGTCCAAAAGCGCCTACGCTGTCTTGTGGGTGATTAATTGGTTTCCTTTTCCCACAGATGTAACGTTGCAAGCCTTTCACTACTCTATCTCGATATATCCATTTAGACGAACTACATTCCTTAGTTCCAACACAGTTCTAACCTTCACAACTAAGAGCCACCATTAACAACGCACATTATAGCGAATCATTCTTGTTCCCTTCGTATTCTATTGGAGAAATGAAAGTTCCACTTCTTCATACACTTCTTCATACAAACTGCTAAATTTGTGGAACAGATCCCTAAGTGGGGTTATCCCCGATCAATACAATCATAATCTTTCCAAATCTATGGCTTAACCGTTACCTTCCCCACATATCATCATAAACTGTCTCTTACCTCTTAATCTGTAACCCTGTACATCGAGGGTCTCTTGGGCCTTGTATTGGGTGAATATTTTTGTAAAAAATAGAGAGGAGACAACCAACATTGTTGAGAGAGTGCATAAAAATATCTCTATCTGTCATGGCGCCACTTTATCTTGATTACTGACCAAAAGTCATTGACATTTTTGTTTAACTTTAGAAAATGTCATAATATGGAATGGAAAATCCAGACTTGGGACTGGAATTTGCAGCCTTCCGCTGTACAATGAAGTGTCGTCCTAATAAGGAGAATGTGGTCCTTGACACATTTAATTCAGCATACACTTGTTCAATTATTATCACTTCAACACTCGCTGAGATCAGCTATGGACATTCTCATTCAGGGATGATTTAGCTTTTGTATTTTGTTAGGGCAAAAATGTCACCTCTTTTATCACTGAACTAAAACGTTATTTTTCCCCATTTCGAAACACTAAAATCTATGTAACGGTTAGAATATAATCAGTGACACGATAAAACATAGGAGGCGGGAGAACTTTTATAAGATTTTTCTTTAAAAATATTCGAGAAATTGCCGAAAAACTTATCTTCGCTTACATATGACTAAGTAACTGTTATGGGACCTTACCCATGATAACATAATGGACTATTCCGTACGTAATAAATACTGCGCCTCAAGAGGAAGCAGAGAGTTCAGTCCGAAGTCGGAAGACCGGCTGATCGGCTGATCGGTTGAACTCTCTGCCTACGGGCGGGGAGGAACCCGAAGGAGGCTACGCCGAAGGGCGGAGTCTCTTTCGGGGACCCTGAACCCGTTTATAAAGGTTCAAAGGGCATATTTTTGCCCGAGCCCACGGGCTCGGAAACCCCACGGGCTCGGAAACCCCACGTTAAACCGGCCTTGTGCCACATGATGCCCTCGTGGGTGGGGGATGACTAAATACCATTCAGTCCGAAGTCGGGCGACCGGCTGACAGGCTGATCGGTTGAACTCTCTGCCTTCGGGCGGGGAGGAACCCGAACGAGGCTACGCCGAAGGGCGGAGTCTCTTTCGGGGAGGTAAACCGACCCTGAACCCGTTGATACGGGTTCAAAAGGCATATTTTTGCCCGAGCCCACGGGCTCGGAGACCCCACGTTAAACCGGCCTTGTGCCACATGATGCCCTCGTGTGGGGGCTGACTAAATACTGTTTAGTCTTAAGTCTGGAGTAAGGTCTGTCAGTCAGTCAGAGCGAGCGAGTCAGTCGAGTCAGAGGCAGTCCGAAACAGAGTCCTGTTCAGACAATTACTACTAAACCTGATTGTTCGTACTAACACTTTCTACTTCTCTGTATATATTCCTGTTTGTAATATATCTGTGTTATTTCATATTTGTGTTCGAGTTCTTCTTTATTGGTTTTACCTTGGACTATCACCGTGGTACAAGGAACCGGACCATAACAGTAACTAAGTGCAGTAAAGTATTTAAGAAAACATTTTAGTATAAGCTGTAAATTAGCAAAAGGTTTAAAAGTATTGTCTAAGTATATTTGTCTATTCATTTTGTTTTCATTTTCCTTTTTCTTAAAGAAATGATAGATATAAATCCTCAATTTTCTTTCTGTTTTCTTAGTTTCTTATTATTATTATCTAATTATGCTAATTTAGTTTTATTAGTGTATTTCACCAAAGATCATGCTACAGCATGTTTTCTCAATATTTTAGTTGATTTTAGTAATACTGTCGACTAGATTATTTTAATTTTTCGAATTTCCATTACTTCTGATTTTTCTCAATTATCTTTGGCACTGTTCCAAGCACGCCGATAATTTGGGGTAGAGCTCACATCTTCATGTTTTATTTTTTCGTTTCTCTACCAATGACATACTAAAATATTGAACGCATAATATTTTAATACTAATTTCTATTCTTGCTATTAACTTAAAATTTGAGCTGAATATAGCAAATAATTAGTATAAGGAAAAATAAATGTTTGCCTACATATCAATTTATTAACAATTACAACAGAAAGTATTTTGCACAAATTCTGGAAATATAAAAATTGTAGTTTGGGGGTTGACTTCAGTTGATATCGAAAAAGAAGTCTCCGTAAAGTAAGTGAATGAACAGCTAGATGTGCATTTGTCGATTTTTAATACACAACAATTCACAACTCTAGAAGAACTTCACAATGAGCTGCAGGTAAGCAAATATACAATTAGTTTGACACTCCACTGAGTATGAATACATTCTGAAATGTCTAAAAACTAATCTGGAGAAATAAACACAGTAATGTTGTTATAATGATTTGAGGTTGTTTTCTTCAAGTGTGGTGGGTGCACTACATTTCATTCCATCTCGAATGCTGCAGAAGAACATGCTGCAATACATGTAAAATTTCTCAAACTACTAAGAGGTTGGATTTTTCAGCAAAATTACGATCCGTAGTATACTGCAGAAGAAAAACAAACAGTCGCCTGAAAAAGAGCTTAAACTTTGTGCTCATCAAAGGAATCTCCAAAACTTGAAAATCAATTTATCAATAGAAGTAGTATGAAATTGGTGTTAATTTCTACAACAAGCTTACCTCACATCCATTATTTGATATAGTTATTTTAACATAAAACCTATGAATAAAATGTTACTCATGCCCCGGCATTCACCCGGAAGTTGTTCTATGAATATGTTCCATATGATGTGTAGGTAGGTTGTAGACTTTTAATAGGTGCAATTATATTTTGTGAATTTCTTTTTGGGAATTCTCTCTTCTGTTAGATAAGTACTTGAATAAAAATATTTATAAATTTCTTCTTGACTTGGCGACTTCCAGTTTGCAATTTTCGTTTGTTTCAATCTCATATCCTTCTCATGTAATTTATTTTTATTTTTAAGTTTTGTTAATAATTCTACTTTTCTATTTTTTTCAGTCTTATAATCTACCTCAAAATGTTTTTCCTTCAGTCTGTAATATTTACTTTTATTATGTTTGAATATATTGTTTTGCCTACATATATTGTTTTTCCTACATATATTGCCTACATTACTGAATTCTGTGTTAATATTTCTTAAACCTGAATTTCTTAGCAAATATCTTTTATTTCTTGTATTTTCTTATTTCTTTCTTAAAATGTTGATCCTTTTTCTCATTTTTGTTCCCATTTTTAGTAAATTTGCTTTTCTCTATTAATTTTTAATTTGTTACTTCCGTGTCCCAGCCTCATATAATTTCTGAATTTGTTGCTCTAATCTTTCCAAATTTGATCTCGTTAAAAGAATTTGTGCAAATGATTCGTTTTTGATCTTCATGGAAACGTTTCTTACAAATAGTAATAATAATCCTCGTCATCTCTTTCTTGTTACTGCTGCTGTTGATGAAAATGGCAAAATAATAAATTAAACGCTTACGAACATAATAATGCTCGCTTTAATTATTAGATAATAATTTTTTTTACCCTTTATGATGACGATCATTTCACATGTTTATACATGTATTATGAGAACAAAATTCGTTCAAATATTGAGAGAAATGTTAATGTTGAAAATATCTCGACTCAACCAAGACTGGATTCAAAAATAAATTATATTTGGTCAGTATTTGGAAAGTAGATCAGACCAAGAACTTTTCAGCACCCTACCTCTTATATGGAAAAATTATCAATAAGTTATGAATGAATACTTTAAATGTTATAAAGCAGTCTTGAATATTTTATACCTTTTACTAAAAATACATTTTTAATAGAATAGTTTGCAAATATATACGAATAGATGCATTAAAAATTTAAGAATTTTCATTCCTATCGTATAAACAGTATGTCGAATTTCCCATTTTTGCACGTCTGTAACCGATGAACAAAACTTTCGCCTAACGAATATTTTTTCATTACATTTATCTCTAAAAGATAAAAAAAAACCCTTCAGAATGGTTTCGAAAATTGCTGCTGTTAAGTCTAACATATTTTTCTTTATTCAACATATAAATCAACCACAGAAGTTTTACTTGGTATTTTTTAGATTTTTTTGTTTTGTTTTTAAAATTGAACAGAAACAACAGTTACACTTGTCAAATGTTTATTGAGTTCCGTTAGCAGAAGAACAGTGCTGTGGATTAAGATATCTTCCACATCAATGTAAGTGTTTCTTGATTTTGTACTTACGTTATGATTCTCATATTTTTGTACTTACGTTATGATTCCATTATGCAAGATAAAGATTTAGTGTAGGTGTGCGAACATGCATGCTGTCAGTTTGTTGAGACCCTGATTATATGATGCACATCTGTTCATATATCTATGTGCACGAACTTTGTGTCATTGGTCCTGGCATCTCTATGTGAAACGAGTCGCAATTTTGTGGGCAAATATCTCCCTTATATATTCGTTTGTATTTTGTGATTATACCTTTTCGTGCTTCGGTGTGAACTTGCAATTGATATAGTATCGCGTCTTGTGAATAGTTTGTATGCAAACATATATGTGCAATTATTTCTGTAAACTATTTCTGTAAACTATTTCGTGTGTATCGCCACTTACATATTATGATGGGAACTGCATTTGCGTGCTCGCAAAGCGTTTTTCATTATTATGTGCGCATGCGTGTGCGTGTGTTCACATGTATGTCAAAGTTGTTGCAGTAAATGAAGGCTCCATATGATGAAACACGCAGTTTATAGTATGGAACTAATTTCATTCCAACATTTTCTGAAGGGAACAACCCAATCCAACTCTTCCTCATTCTTTCCCCAGTCAAACTTCATTAGGATCTTTCTATCACATTTATTGCGACACTAGTATCGTTTGAATCGATGATAACAGACATCAATTGATTTTCAAAAGAACCCAGAATAAATTCCCTGCAGGTTATTTTGTATTTATTTAGTTTTCAATTTGTATCGTTTGTTTGTTTTAAATTTCACTCAGCATCTAAAATTTTCGTGGCTGGGGCGAAATACAAGAGCGTGCGTGTGCGTGTGCGTGTGCGTGTGCGTGTGCGTGTGCGTACGCTACAACGATGCTTTATACATAATGTTAAATTTAGTCTCTGTTTTCCTTTTTGATATTCTGTTTCTTCATTTATGCTTTTTTTTTTTTTTTTTTTTTTTTTTTTTGGTTCCTGTCTTACTTTTTCTTCCGCTATTCAACTTTCTTGTACATAAAACAATTTACTTATTGCCTTATTCCTTACAAAAACAGTTTTTACTTTTCAGGTTTTGATCATTGTTCTTTGATTATACTACGTTGCCATTTTATTTCAGTTACAAAATGTTACTTTCATTTTCATACCTATTTCATTTTCAATCACACGCCTATGTTACTTTTATTTACATACCTATGTTACTCTCAGCCACTTGTCGTGTGTCTGTCCAATGTTTTTTTTCTTCTATCAGTTTTTCTTCCGTTGTTGTATATCTTTTCTCTCTTTTCTAGCAGCATCTCACACGCGTAAGTAAATGTGCAGTACATTTAAGATATCTTTATTTTTTCGTTTCTCTAGTAACTCAAAATAGTACTCTATTTTTAATTGATAAATAGGAAGAAATGTTTCTAACTGCAAGTTATTTGTTGTAAGTTTCAAATTTCAGTCTTGATATTCTTCTTGTAAATCTTGTAGAATTTGAGTTACCCAACAAATTGAAAACGTAATTTACAGCCTATAAACTTAAGAACTCTAAGATCAATACTCAGAATTCTGTAAGGATTTTCAATTGCATAATGTTCATTTTCAAATACACAATCAAATCACAATAAAAGCTTGCCACTTAAAAGACAGTTATTGTCAAAATATAATGATGACAGTAAACGTACGTCAGTTAAAAACTTTATGATAATTTCCAATCCGTCGTTAATGTTACTGTTTATCTGCTATTGTTGACCATTAAATACTGTTTATCTGATATTGTTGACCATTAAATATATTAAAACAGAATCATGCATGATTGTATGTTTTATATGTGAATGCATCTTGTATGTGCTATAGGTATGTGTATTTTTTGAGTGCATTAGTCAATATCTTTGGTATTTCAAGTTGTTTCTATTATAGCTAGATTTAGACATTATTATATGTTGATTTGTATCTTGTTTACATGCGTAAGTACGTTTAAGTTTTTAGATAAAATACAGAAGCATTTATTCGGTAAAATTTCTCATTAACAATCATGTCACACATCGAAATACTGAAACATTTATTGTAATAAGTTTTGGGCTAAAATTTTACTAAAATTTACTCCTTTTTCCAGAACACTCTTCTTTTTTTTCAATATTCTAATATTAAATCACCACTTGGAACACTCGTTTCAACCCTTTTTTATTCTTGATTTCTCATTTTGTGTGTCTATTCATTTCGCACTGAAATGCATAGACATACAAAATATGTTTGACATATAATAATATCAGGCACTGTTTTTGTTTCTGCTTTACCATTGTTTCACTTCTAATCATTTTGACCGCACTTTTGTCTCAATTATCTCACTTCATTCATTTGTTCTACAGGAAGATTGTATTTCTTTCAACAGACTTGCGCGCATATGCACACATTACGGTCGTGCTCACATAAAACTATCAGGCCAATTATTTACTGGTTATATCTCCAGTATTGCCTGCTTGTGTGTCTCTCTTTTTCTCAGTCTCCCAAATCCCACCCTAAACACGTTTCTGTAATCCTCTCTTTCTCTTTTTCGGATTCTTTGGACAGCTGTCGTCTGTTCGTAGATCCAAATAGGATCCTATCCAAATAACAAATTAATTCGACCAATTTTTTAAAACTAAATCGCATCGGGTATTTACATAAAAATGTGCCTTAATAGACACCAGCTGGGAGTCCTCATCAAGGCAGTTGGGAGCGGGAGTTAAACGATGTGTGGTGAAGGATGTTTTTTCATAATGAAATGTGTTTTAACCTCTTCTGTCACCAACCCAACCATTACTAAAGCCGCCAAATATCACAGAGATCAACTCCTGCTCGCTCTTGTCACCGATAACCTCTTATTCTCTAATTTTCACCCCCCTTGCCGTTTAGGAAAGCAATTCCGAGTATTTCTAGGTTTTCTTGACAAGTTTCATTGTTTCATTTTGAAATTGCTCGTTGCTTCACATTTCTGATCTGTAACTTTTCGAATAGAGCGAACATTAATTAAAAATAGGTACATGTATATATGAAAATGACCCAATTATTTCAAGTGATTTTTAAAAATACTAAGCACTAGGGGATAATGTAATCATTTATGTATGTTATATGTACACATAGTCACTAATTTAATCATCTATGTATGTTATGTGTACACATAAAGACTAAAAGGCACACAGATGCATATAGAGAATAATTATTCATTGAATTGGTAAAGATGTTTATTAACGGACATATCTACATGGTTGGCAATTCACTTTTTATTGTTCTGTTTAAATAATTACTGAATCTTTTCGATATATACCGATTATAGTTTGACAACAAAAGGATGTAATACTAGTCCAGATCGGTGAATTACATCAAATCGAAAGTGTACTGATTGATCGGACCACATTATACAACAATCAGAAAATTCCATTCTCTAAGTTCAAACAGGTTATTTACGCAATATTATCAATCTGAAAGTTTTCGCATTTAACATACTTTGATACACTCGTAATTTGCTAAGAATAACCTTTTTCATTGTAGAATACATTTTTTTCTCCGGCAAATATTTTAGTTGTTGCATTGATTTACGAAATTGATTTAATCAACCTTTGTGATTCAATTTTTCAGCACACGAAAACTGAGCCAGAAATCTAATATTTATAAAAAAAAAAATCTCTTTGCACAACGTTTTACAAGATATGTATGGCCAATAGATTTATGTATTCGCACTTGCGCCCGTATGTGTGTGCGTGCGTGTTTAACGGAGTAAAATATTTTCTCAGCCCGTTTTATTGAAAAGTATTAAGTATTTTTCTTTTACCAAGATGGGTACAGCAGAACTACATGAGATAAAATAAAAGTAGAAAATTGGCATTATACTCGTCTTGCAAATAGAAAGTTCATCATTCACAATTATGATTCTTTACTTTTGAACACTGAATATAAACGCCGGTAGAAAATATTCGAATATAATATCTTACAAGCCATAACTATTCAAATATTTTTCACACTTTCTTAATTTCTTCATTTATTTAGAACTAAATATCGACACCGTCACTAATTTGGGTAAATTATTGTCAATTGCTTTTTACTGAAAATAAGATTTATTATGGGGTGTACAATACATAGTTTTTATTTGTCTATTTTTTAATGATTTCGGTCTTTGTAACTCTCCATCTCATGTTTGATATCACTTACTCGCAACAACCTGTGTGAAATATGATATGGTGCGATGGACTGATGTCAGGATCCTTTAATTTGGATATTGTTTGAAATAGTCAGGACACTTGATCTATGTCTATACATTTTATTATTTCCTTTCATTTGATCAGGAGGGTTCCCACTATTTGTTTTATTGTATCATTAATACCGTAAATTTTTAATTTTCTACTAATAACTGATATAACATTCAATATTTTCTGCTGTATTTTAAATGGATACTATAATTTATTTGACAAAATAAATTTAAAAAAGGAACTTACTATTTGCTAATACACAAGAGAATGCACTGAAATATCGCAATAAGCAAAAATGAAACATTTCGATCAATTGAAGTAAAGTTACTTAAAGAGAAAAATAAAAACAATATAACAACACATAAAATGCAAACATCAATATCTTATTCAGATTAGAGAGAATACACTTAATCATAAACAAAATAACAGAGCAAAATTTGATATCAAAAGAATAAATAACACAGAAATTGATATACAAATATTCATGTGTTAGAAGAGTAATAGGTAAGAGATGATATATATATATATATATATATATATATATATATATATATATATATATATATATATATATATATATATATATATATGCAGGACCGCAGTATTTTCAAAGTGAAAAACTTTTGACAGTTTATTGTATAGATGTGAATTTTTATCCAATCTGCTCTGAAAAGGAACAAGATGTCGGTATCTATAGATGAACTACATCCTACAAATTCTGACACACGACAAGAAGGCCGCCAGCTTTAAATTGCAGTAGGAATATTAATTTCTGAGTAAATCTAAGAGAATTTTATCTGGTATTTGTGATCTATAATGTGATACTGTTCACCTCCCTTTTTCCATTGAATCAAAGCAAACAATGAAAGCCTGTTAGATCTTTCCTACCATCCAAGAAAGACACAAATTTATGCGTCATGGTAAATATTAAACTACATGATATCATCTCACAAAAGCCAATAATGACAAGTAGCCAGGGAAAATTGTTCAGGCATGCTTCTCCTTGGTACTTGATACTATGCAGAAGACTAACATTATTTGACTAACAATAATGCTTCTTTAAATAAAATCTCTTTTTTTACAGTTAACGATTTATTGGTGATTAAATTTTATCTGAATTAATGAAATATTTATGAGGTAAATATATTGATTTTCTTCGTTGTATAGCCGTGAAATAAAACAGGTGAAGCAAATTAGTTATGTTTTTAGTGAATCTTACTAAGGATTAAAATACGAACAATCTTTTTTTGCTCTAAAGTTTTATAATATATACAATCTATTAACATTCACGTCGACACATGCAAAACTGTACGCTTTGTCAACTCTTCCATTTTTGACTTAAAATTTTTATCTTCTTTAGAAGTTGTTATTTTAGACAAAGAAGCGGAGGCAAAAATACTAAGAAACAGGGGACAATTTTGTTTTGTTTAATAGTGCAGCCCAAGATGTTTCTGTATTTTTTCCCATTTTTCTTTACAACATAATAGAAAGCAGGGTTCCATGAGGTCGAATCCCTAAATACGTAATTGTATCTCGGAGGTTAATATTCACTACTGCGTATTGACAAGTAAAGAGTATTATGTTGAAAAATGTTTGTTTTATAAAATGTTTATTATTATTAGGATAAATATTGATTTTCCTCTGTATATACATCCTTGAAACAGGAAACATTAAAGTAGGATTTGTAGCTTGAGAGAGAAATTTTTATCTCACATATGTGAGTATTATTTGCCAGAAATTCTCAGTTCAATAAATATTGATAATTGATGGATTATACTATTCAATATTTCAGAATAATTCGAATGCAAAATGAAAGGAAGTGTCTCATTGCCGGATTAGATTTACTGATATTTTTATTTATTTTCAGTTGCTTCTACTATCCATTTTCTTAAGACAAGACGAGATTCTAAAATTATATATCAATGCCCAGACAAAATTCCTGCCAAATTTCTGTTAATGAAAATGTTAAAAACAACTGTCATAGCTTTAATCTTTTATTCTTTTTAAGCATATCTTTTAAACTATGTCATTGTTAATAAATAATTCGGATTATGTAACAGCCATTTGATCTCTTGTTTCATTTTCCCTTATCTAATTCTATCGTTTGGAGTGAGTCTTACATGCTCTGGGGTTTTTTGCTTCGATTTATGCAAAATTATTAAGATAACTCACACATCTCTTCAACATCCTCATGTAAATTGCTCGCTTTCTCTTCTCATTGTAACTTTCATCATTATAGACAACAGTCAAAATGAAAGCAAAGCAGAGATACATAAACATATATTCATCTTCACTTATTACATAAGTAGAGGTAACATTTTCTTTTATCCTGCATCTCGAACAAGTTGGATACATTTTCAATTTATTTATCATTCGTTCAAATCAAACCGTGATAAAGATTGAGCATTAATTAAACGAATGTTATCATTGTGAGGTGGAAATTAGTAAGAAATATTTCACAGGAAATGAGTGGATCATCATAGGATTAATTTAATGGAAAGTCAACTCATTGTGAATATCTCTAGTAACAATTTATAGCGCTTTAGCATTTCCCATTTGTCATAGACATAAACGCAGATAAATAGGCATATAATTCAATATTGAATTATTTACATGTTCATACACAAATGAATTAGCAAAAAAGTATCTTGAAGAAATAAACATGTGGAAACCACAACAGAAAATAGATTTGTGTTTATAAATTGAATTTGAAGAGACTGTTTTTTCTACTTTTGGCTTACTGAAAGATTAATGTTTGCTTTGGAAATAGATTTTCACGCGGAAGACTTGAAAACAGCGAGAGCCACGATTTGTAACTATTATTGATATATGAATTAGACTAGGAATTTAGTAAAAGCTAAACAAATTTATGTTCAAAGTGTGCATTATGCTCTACAATTAAAAAAAAAACAATTCATTTAAATGCCATCTCTAATAAAGTAAAAGATCAAGATTTTTCTCTCATATGTAAGGTATACTTTCTATAAGCATAATAATTAGAAAACTAATAATCGTTGGAATACTTCCATCGTCAACCATAACACATAAAAAATATGCAATTGTTTCCCTTAATCGTTCATTATGATTCATTTATCGTTCATTATGATTCATTTATCGTTCATTATGATTCATTTATCGTTCATTATGATTCATTTATGACTAGTCTTTCGTTCATCTGTTGTTTTTATTTTAAGTTCAAGATTGTCAATCTATGATTGTTAATTAAGTAGCGCAGATCGGTAATAAAATATAAAGATTGGAAGTATGCGCTTTACTTATTGTTACAATTAATGTTCACGATTATTCGCCACATTTTGGTTGCTTCTAATAATATATTAATACATTATTGAAAAATCCATTTTATTCAATAGATAATTTCGGAATAAGACTAAAATACATTCTATATTATTCAGTAGACTTATAATGTACAGTTTCCTGTGTAGTCGTATGTATGTATTAAAGTACTCATGAGATATACGTGTGTTGGTGGGGACGTGTGTGCGTGTGTGTGTGTGTGTGTACACACGAGTAAACACTTGCCTTTTTACATCCGTCAGTCAGTTATGTGCCATGCGTGATACACGCTTAGGCGTTCATGTATCTTTCGATACATGACTGACGAGGCAGATATTTTCCCGCAGTAGGTTGCCATTTCTTTCTGTGGTAGACCAGTTGTCATCCAGGGCTATAGAACCCAGTCTGTCCTGGTATTTACCCATAGCTGTTTTAGAAGGAGAGGATTCATACTTTCCCCAAGAATATTAGCACGTAAGTGAATGTAATGGATTCGACTGAAATTCGAACTCGGCTCTCCGATTCTTCAGTCCGAGTCACTAAGAAGATAAATAGGATTTCATGTAAGTTAAGGACTGAGGAAAATTCATGTAAATACAGATGTACCTGTTTATTTGTGTCCTTGATTAGAGAAATGTAGAAAACTAGAAAATTTAATTTGGTTGCAGAAAAGAGTAAAAACCTCGTAGAATATTTCGATGTAATGATAAATAATAATTTAGGCAGGGCGTTATAACGCAGAGATAGTTAAATGAGTTGATATTTTATGATTTGGAATCGAAATTTAATTCGACCATTTTCTTATACGAAAAGTCTAAAAACACAAAATCAAAAAGGAACAAAGGAGGCTGTTGAAAAAAGAGAAGTGACGGGAGATAAAGTAGAAAAATAATCATTTCCCTTATGGAAGGCGGGAAAATCAAAAGAAATTAAAAAAAAAATGTTAATAAAAAAGAGGCAAGTCAAAAAATAATGTTTACTATCACTGTTCTATGTTTTCTGAAATTCTCCCATTGATACACACTTTCTTCCTCGATGTACTAAGTGCCCTCTTTCCCTGCTTCCTCTTCACCGTCCTTCTCATTCAAATCCCAGTTCCATTTGGAACCTTCTGTATCTTTTTTCTGCCTTTTATCCATCTGACTCAACTAAGCGGAAAAAAGGACACGACGGATCGAATCTGGTGGGTCATCATATGAACACAGGCAATACAGTTGTTGCTAATAAAGACACACAGACTCCAAAAGGTATTCTCATCCATGCCAGTAGCTGTTGTTATTGTTGCTGTTATTACTGCTACTTCTGTTGTTGTTGTTAATGTTGTTGTTGTTAAGGAAAATATGCGG
Source organism: Acanthosepion lycidas (assembly GCA_963932145.1). NCBI lineage: Eukaryota > Metazoa > Mollusca > Cephalopoda > Sepiida > Sepiidae > Acanthosepion > Acanthosepion lycidas. The sequence continues at coordinate 71,269,502 of OZ010583.1, forward strand.
AAAAGTGTAGCAGTTTTATTTTACGCACACTCCTTTTCATGAACAAGAAAAATAGAAGGAAGAAAGACTATGTCCATAAATAACTTTCATAATGCAATGCGACATTTAATATTAGAGATTCTACTGCTCTTCTATCTGACTCTTTATTTTATCCTTTTGTGTTTTATTTTGTTTTCAGGCTACTTTTTAGCCGTTATTCACGGATGTTTATTTTGGTCTGACCCCACAAAGTCTTCTTTGCAAATGGTGTAAGCAATAGACAGTGACGAGGGTTGGCCATGAGTCGCAGCCACGTGGATTCCTCGTACGACTTGCTCAGTCAAGTGGTCACCCTTGATAGACTAACCAAAGCATCTCAGCCATTGTTTTCTATTGGAACATCTTGACTTTGTCACCAATCCGTGAAATATCTTCAACCTATCCACAAAGAAAAATAAAGCCAAACACAAAATAAAGATCAAAAGTGGTTTTTATAGACAAAATATTAATCTCTTATATTTATGAAACTTCTTTACAATAGTAAATTGAATCAATTAGAAGAGAGGTTGTAAAATAGATTGAATATCATATAGATTTGTTCATAATTGTTTTTAAAGAATAATGACGAAAAATGTTTTCTAATAATGTGTCTTGCCTGAAGCGAATATTTTTTTCCAGAAAATTGTGAATCTCCTCTGCCTTGTTTGAACATAAAATATGTTCTTAATTCCAACGATTTAGTTGTGGTCGATATTAGACTCAAGAAATAAGCATAACGTAGATTAACTTCAATAAGTAAAAAGATTAACTTATTTTATTTTGAATGATATAACAAAAATCGAAAAAAGAATTTATGTAAATAAAAAGGTAATCAGTCCATTTAGACAACGTACGACGTGGTTTAACGAAGCGGAATCTATTTTTTAATTCCTTTCTTCGTTTCGTCTCCTTCCTTCAACCATTGACTTCTTTACTTTCACTCTTAACAGATCTCTTCCTATTTTCTTATCCTTTTCTCTCTTTGTATCTTTCCTTTACATCAAATTCAACACTCGTTAATTCTCCGATTTTTCTTTCACTTTCACTTCTTTTATCTCCCCTCTCTTCATTTCTACATCGTTTTTCTTTACCCCCTCTAACAACTGTACGTCATTTTATACTCACTACTATCTTTTGGGTTCATAGATTACGTTCCTCTCTTGACACTATGATGAATGGCTGGCTCAATTAGTCAATTGTTCCAATAACAGATTCCTATGTCGGTTGCCATCTGGACAAAAAAGAAACTATTACAAGGTCCCTAAACTTTAACGCCTACCCACCACTGCCTCCTTCCTTCCATTGCCAAGTTTTCTTTTCTTTCTTCTTTTCTTCCATTCACAAGTTTTTCTTTCCTTCTTTCCTTCTTTCTGTCTTTCTGCTGTTCCTTTATTCCTTTCTTCCATTTCAAATTTTCATTCTTCGTTCATTTCATTTGCAAATCTCTTTCTCTCTCCTTATCACGCATTTGAAACCACTCTCTCTCTCTCTCTCTCTCTCTCTCTCTCTCTCTCTCAGTTACTCTTCTTAAATATTTACTGACTCATTAACATTTAAATTTATTGCTCTGTAATTATTAACTAAAGACGATGGCCAAGATATTTTACTTGCACTTCTGCATTCACTGTGTATATATAAACCAATTTGCATCAATTTATTTATTTATAATTGCATATCGTTTCTTTTGCAAAGGACTTTTCTACTGAAAATTATTTTAGTCGCAATTTAGCGAGGTCATATTCAATTTGCCCTCTCCATCCTCACCGTTTACCGGAATTGTTTTGCCGTGTTTCATTATTGTTTGACAAGGAAAACATACCCAACAACAACAACGACAACAACAACAACAATAATAATAATAATAATAATAATAATAATAATTAATTTGGTTCCTTTCTCCTTTGGGAGGTCTCATAATTAAACGCAGAAAGAAAAGACAATATATCCCCTAAATCCACTGAGCTCGATAAAAATAGCATTGTTTTAAAAAATAAAATAAGTTAAAAGTTATAACTCTATTGAGAAACATACCAGTAGATCCTGAATCAAGGAGTCTACAGAATCTATAGTGCAAACCTCAAAAATAGAAAACATCCTTCTTTATAGATTCACTTAAAATTTAATATTTGCGTTATAAATTTAAAAACAAAAAAATTACTAATTAATTTTCGGTGAAAACCAGATTTTGTAAGTCAAATAATAAATAATATAAATACGTTGTACACAGAAATGTTTACATTTCCAATTATATTTTTACATTAGATTATATGGATAATTGAGTTATTTTTGTTCTGTATATTTTATGATGTTAATTATACTTTTCTGTGTGGGGAATGCATATTTAAATAGTAACTAAACGCAATGAAAACAGGAAGCAAGTTTTTGCATTCTTTTTCCATAAAAGTTAGTTGTGCATGTATTAGAAGTAATACAAACACTTTTGCAAATAAAATAAATTGACGCAAATAATTCTTAAACTCTAAATTTTGAAACAGTATGGTACCACATAAGATAATTTCTCACTGCAAAAAGGAATACGTTTTTCAGGTTATATTCTCATTCCATTACTTAATTTATACTTTCCTTAACGTGAAATTTCATATTTTACAGCCATTCAAAAGTTTTTCATTGATACCCATTCTACTTTCATTCATATATGGTATTTATGATCTTTAAATAATAGATTAAAAAGTCCTACGAAATGTATTAACCGGTTGTAAGTTATAATAATTCATAGTACATCTGTTAACTGAAGATGTCAACATATTTTATTGAAATAATTTATAAACTTGGCATTTAGAATACTGCCAAATTGTCAAAATTTCCACTATCATTATAGCTAATTCGTGCCAAAAGATTACTAAAATAATTATTTTAAGCACTTTAAATTTTAATTTAATGGACTCAATGTTTCTGTAAAAAAATCGAAACGCTCAATACTTTATCAAAATAATAATTCTTTATTTAAATGTAGGTATATGAGTAAGTCGCTATCTAAATTAATTTTGCACAATAAATTTTTAAATCAAATGTTATTCCTTATCTATGCACTAATGACATCGAGCGAACATCATACGATGAAAATTTAACGTCAAATTTCAACCAACTGTGTCAGCCTACAGATTTATTGATCCACCCTTGTTTATATGGATATTCAAATCTTTTCCCTTGTGAGATTTTTATTACCAGCAAAGCATATTTTTGACATCATTTTAAATTTGCTGTAATCATAAAACAAAAGATTAATTACTGGTAAACATTTCCGCTTGACTTCTACAATCTTGTTGCTATTTTTGATTATAAATGCGCCTTGTTTTAATATCTGCAGCTCTTCGAACATTTCCACATTTAATTCTGGTTATTTAATTTTAGGTTTGACTGTAAATTTCGCAATAGATTCAGCTTTTTTCTAGTAGTTAATAAATGTGCTTAAAGTTTCTTGAAATACCCAATTTTTTTCAAAGAATCTTGTCATTTTATTTTTAGAGCCATCAGCAAAATTAAAATATTTTAATATTATGTGGTTTTTGATTAATCTAAATATAAAAATACTGGTTGTCGACAATATTTTTCTTTATAAATAATAAAAATTTAATAAATTTCAAATTTTGGTTTTGGATTTATTAATTTAGTTTGATAAGTGTCGCATTTCCTTAATCATACACACTTTATTTTTACGTGCACCATTGATTTTTGAGAAAGTAGTAAGATAGGCAGTTATATCCTTGGTGAATCATTGAAATCAGTAAACGATTTATTGTTTATAAAACTGTAAAATTGACTCTTGTTGTCATTAATCGAAATAAAAATAGTGGAGTGTAGATATTTTTACGCCTAAAACATTTTTTTAGGCTTGACAGAATTGCCAGGATATTAATGTGTGAGTTAATAATTGCCACAACATTCTTCTGTTTCTAAGTTCTTCCTTATCACTTCGATTTATATTCAGATAATCTGATAAAGTATGGTGTGCTGAAAAGTTCTGGGCCCGACCAACATTCTAATGTTTGAGTAATAAAATACTGATTTCAAGAAGTGGGTCGAGCCAAGAACTTTTCAGCACCTCACGTATGTTACGCCTGATAAAGAATGAAAGAAATAAAAAAAAATATTCAGACATAAAACAAAGATATACTAATACTTATTAAAATATGGCCACGCCCATACCGAATAAAATATAATTAAGATTTTCTCGCTCTCCTCTCTTTCTCCCTCTACACACACAGACAAACACACTAACGCAATAATTTTAATATTTTATTACATTTTATCAGTTTGCGTATAAGCCATTGTATAAGGAAATCAAATTCATAAACAAACTGCCACAAACTGTTTATATTCTATTACGTTTTTGACTATCGCTAGTCATTATAAAGAACATTAGAGTTATAAGTTTCAAAAGAAATATTCTTTGATTAATTTCATAATGCAAGTGAGACCACGTAAGGGATACATATTTTAACGTTTTAGAAATAGTTGTTAAGAGTCTTGACATTGCATATGGAGCAATATATTTTTTTTATTATTTTAAACATATTTGAAATGCCTCCGTCTGCGTCCGACAACCCCCTCCCACCCGGAAACATGGTGAAGATATTGCGAATTATTTATTTTGTGTTCAAGCATCTTGAGTCTTTCTTTACAATTAAAATTGAAATAGCAGAGTGAATTGAATGAGAACGTTTTCCTGATGTAACTGATAACATTAAGGTCCTTGATAATACCAAGCGATAGTTGAAAAAATAGTCAACCCCTCCCCGCAAATAATTAATTTTGAACAGTTTATTTATAAATTAGATATTAATGTACGACTTTCAATGTGCAAACTATAAAAATGTAATAAAATTATTAGACAACGGGTGTTGAAAATTTTTAAGTTCGATTACGAAGCCGTTCTAAAAATTAATTTGATACTTGGTCATTTGGTCAGATGCTGGCAAGTGTGTCAGGCTCTCACACAAACACACACACAAACACACACACACACACACACACATACAACCATCAATTTTTAATATTTTTATTCATTTCTCAGAATCTAATGCCCGTATGATGCTAAGTTTTTCTATACATTAACAAGCACAAAAAAGGAAAATAAAACTCAATTTTCAAAACAATAGGTTAAATACAACAAATTTGACAGGTGAATTGAAAATAGGAAAAGACAAAATTATTCTACTGAATAGTCTAGTAGGCTTCACCGATAAAATAATTATGCAAATTACTTACATGAATCAATCAATTTAAAACAATATTTTCTACTGTACGAATAATTTTCATCATACGGGCATTAAATTCTGAGAAATGAATAAAAAACTTAATGGGTGTACGAATAATTTCGTCGTTGACTATATATATATATATATATATATATATATATATATATATATATATATATATATCGTTCTCTCACGTAGTACAACGTCATAGAACCGCATCATGAATTTACGCCTGCATCTGCTATTCCGCGACTGTTATCTTCTATGTCAGCATAACAAAATATCATCTTTGATGGTGACTATCTTTGTTTAAATATCCATATAACCATTCTGAAGATGGCTCATGTGAGCCAAAAGCTTAGATCATGGAACCGCTTAATAAAAAATATCCAAATGTTGGACAATTTCTGTCTTTATTTTCGCTCGAAATTAAAGCGAACGGCTCAGGACCGAACATAATAGACATATTCATTTAAGAATATATATATTGGTATGCCCCAATACCCTGTATATATATATATATATATATATATATATATATATATATATATATATATATATATATATATATATATATATATATATATAATATATATATATATATATAATATATATATATATATATATATATATATATATATATATATATATATATATATATATATATATATATATATATATATATATATATAATATATATATATATATATATATATATATAAATATACATATGACTGGGTTCTCCTGCATGTGTGACATAGGACAGAGTCCTGTTGCTAGACATAAGATCTTCTAGCAGTCACCCTCTTGACCTAGGGCAGCACTACCTCCTCAATACACTTGATGTAGGCCTCCGTGTTGAGTGTGAGTCCCTCACCAACAAATTCGGGAGTTATTTTCTTATCAGAGCGACCAGAGAGAACTTTCCGAGCTGCCTTACTTTTCTAATCACCATTAGACTAATCCAACTCTGCACTCGAAACTATGCCACTTCATGTCAAGAAAATTATTGAAAAGTTTTGTGAAAGTTCTATCAGTTTAAAATAACGTTCTTTCGTCGTTTTCTTTAGTTAATAATGATTATAAGTTGAAAACAACAGCAAAGATTCATTCTTCTGTCCTATTGTATTGTGAATACGTAGTAATAGCCAAGTAACATAAGCAATTGCTCGATAGGTCCTTAAATTTTAGTGTCACAGGCTGTACAAGATAATCAAAGTTGGAATAATAGATTAATCATGGACGTGTTTGACTAGATTCGATATTGTTGGTTCTTCACTACACAGATGTGATAAACTGCTTTGTCAAAATAGATAAAACTGAATTTAACAAATATATGTACATACACCTTCAGGCAAACCTATAAATTGTTGATAAAACCTGACAACGAAAATTTTGCATTTCGCTTGTTACCATGGGGACAGAGAACAGGCAACAGCTGAAAAACGACACGAATCCCTCCCTATTTTTCCTCCCTTTTACTCTTTGGCCTTTTCTTTTACCCATTTCTTCTGAATTATCTCTGCTTTGTCAAGTTTCCTACAATGATTTCCTTATCTGTTAATGAAACACAACTAGGGCACAAAGAGTGGAAACGCAAAAATGCTTCACGCAGACGCGCGCGCGCGTGAACGCACACACACACACACACAATCATGCATACTCATATTAACCCCTTTCATCTATATGCTTACATAACTATGTGAATATACACATAGGATGACAACATGTCAAAAGTTTAAATCGCAAGAAATATTTTCTTCAGCCTATGCCTGTTGCAGTTCGTGTAGTTGTAAAACCAATTACAAATTCAGATATGTATATAGTAGAGTGGATTCAAAATTAAGCTCCAATTTTAAACATTTTGAAGGAAATAAATATTTTATGCATCAATATAAAGCTTTCAAAAATACAACGAAAAAAACTTCTGTGTAAATTTCCTTAAATTTTACAAATTAAATTTTTACTAAAATATGCTTGGCATTATAGAAGAAATCTAAATAAATAAGCGGCAAATCTGTCCGTCCGTCCCTTTGTCTGAAACCCCCCACTAACTTGTTCTACATAAACATATTATACCTTTTTGGAATCAGGGTGATCCTGGGATTGAAAATCTTCCTTTCATCTGATGCTTGAACATCCAGCATTTGTCTCCGAGTGAGGAAGGAACAGTTAAAAATTCAAATTTTAAAATAACTGAAAAAAATTAACGATTTTAAAAGTTTTTAATCTATATTAAGTTACACAAAAACTTTGTAAATTTATTTTATTTATTTATTTTATTTTATTTTATTTTTTTGTCTTAAATTCAGTTTAAATATCTCAAAACTTTATGAATTGAGTAAATCAATTTTATTTCTACAAAATGCCAAGGAATCAGAGTTAAAGTGAGAGATTTCGTCAAGTGGGGTTTTGATATACCGCAGAGTTTGTGATTTAAAGAACACAACTCAACTGAAGTTCCACGAAGTTTGTGATTTGAAGAACTCAATTTTCAGCCTGATTTGGAATTTAGTCCCAAATCGGTATTTTGACTAGAAATGGAGTTATAACCGGAATCAGAGTTAAAGTAAGGTTTTGAAGTTCCATTGTGTGAATTGAGGAATTCAAAGTTATTTCTTCAAAATTATCATTGCTGCCAGAGGGTCCCTCAGTAGTTAGTTTAAAAGTCCTCACAGAATGTGGTTTTTAATCTAGTAATTAAATAAAAAAAGCTCGCAACTTCAGAAGCTCATGCTACTAGAAATTTTACACGTGACAAATTTTCTTTTGACATATATTCTTGCAGAGAAATCAACAGAACAGGTACATTCTATTGTTGATTTTATTCGGTCTACAGAATCCAACATAAAAAATTGTAGGATTTCCATAATATTGGAAACCTAACAGCAATATAAAATTTACATTAGAAAATATTTTATTCGTTTTTAGCAAATATTCTATTCTATTTTAATTATTATGTTTATTCATAAAAACGTTTTAAAATAATCTTACATGTATTTTTCATCATAAAACTGATAGTTTAAAAATAAAATATGTGCGACATCTCAGTATTTTAGTTAGCTAATGAAGACTTCAAGCACAAAACTAATAAGCGATTTTTATTGACACTATCACAGATGGAAAATCAGCACTTACGCATTGATGTGAGATATTAAATTCAGACATGAGACCACAGCAAACAATGACTTTTGGGCTATTACTCTCCGGTTCTCAGGTTTCATGTGGATTTTCCAAACCCTAAATGCTGATGTTGTGCGTATTCATTTTTCTGATACATGAAATGTTGCTTTTGAAGGAAGCCTACATCTCAATTGAATCAACCTAACATGTCCACTGCAAATTGTTTTTTCAGCGTTTGTCATCTGGCTGATGTGCCTGTAAAAATTGCACTTTATAGGCGTGCAGTTCCTGTGCAGAACTGTTGACTGTGGTAAATTTTCTACTTACAATATAAATGGATTTAGTAGAACTACGATAAAATGCTAGACAAATTAGTACGAGAGATTCTAATCAACTAGAAATTGATTAAGTATCCTACCTAGCAGGGTCTTCTTCCCTAGTTTAAATGTTGAGTGTTAATGGTTATTGCTGATAGAATATATCAAGCTTTAGATAAGAATTGTGAGGCTCAAGCTATTGCTTTGGATATCAGGGTTTGACTGGGTTTGGCAAGCTGTTCTTCTTCACGAGTTCTAAACGAACTTTGGATCTGATTCAATCTTCCTTTCAAATCGCAAAATGGAAGTTGTCTTGAACAGCCGCATTTCTAGATTTTTCCATTGATGTGGGGACCCCCCAGGACTTTATCATTAGACTTATGTTGTTCCTAATTTTCATGAACGACCTTCCCGATGTCATCAGTTCTAAACTCCGTATGTATCACACAATTATTAACAGACGCAAGGGTAAAAAAATATACGTCTTCAACAGATATTCTCGGTGTTTTTGTTGTCTTTTATTTATTTTATTTTTTTTTTTTTTTGTACTGTAAATTCTCTGGACATGTGTGTCCTACTTGGTCTCTATTAATTTTTTAAAAAGTTTTTCTAATGTTCTGAGTTTTCCTTTGCGGAGACAGAAAATGTAGAGCTTCACCACACATTAAGGTTCCATTTTTAAGGAATGCGCATCTCGTTTAGATCTCGAAAGCTCATATGTGTTAAAATTATTTCTCCTTATAAAAAATCAATTAATTCCTTATATACATATATTATTATTATTATTATTTGAAAATTTCACATATCAATTTTTCTATTTTTTTTTAATGCTTAATGATATAACGATACAACTGTTATTCCAGAAAAGGAATGTTTCTCACATGAATGCAAATGTAGAAAATTACATTAAGCAAATAAAACAAATTGTAATGCAAGAAAACTTTTAGAATACTTCATTTGTAAGTATGTAAGTAAAATATTTTATATTGTCATTGGACCGTGCCTTTGTTTTATGAAAAAAATGGGATAATTAAATTTTGTAGATACCAAGACTGAATTTTTCCTTTAGCATATTCTCAAAGTAATGCTAAAATTAAATCCTTATTAAGTACCAAAAAGATTTGGAATGATTTGCGTCTTTGCTGTAATTCTACCTTCTCATGAAAAACGATTGGAACTGTCAATTAATACTTTATTTTTTTAGTTTTGGACATAAAAATAAATTATCTCATAAAACAAATGATTTATTTTTTCAAGACCCTGACGAGTTTGTTTCTGAGCAATTTTTGCTATGTCTCTCCAAGTAAGTCATAAAAGTACTTTCTTGTATTACAAATTTACTTTTACCCATTCCATGATCTCTGCCTCTCTCTCTCTCTCTCTCTCTCTCTCTCTGTAACTACATCTCTCTTTTCTCCCTCTTTAACTTACCTCCACACACTCTCTCAATATCTCGCTCTCTATTTCCAATCTATCTCCACTCTTTCTTCATTATCTATCTTTCCCCTCCTTGTATATCTATTAACTTATTATTCTCAACTAATAATTTTTACTCATAATTCTTAGTGACCATTATGTTTATATGTCTCTCTTTCTCTCTTCCCCTCCGGTCTTCTTTTTTCTTTCTAAAATCGAATTTTATACTCATATTAGGTGCCATATTGAATCTTGAGTGATTATTATAGGAGAAATTAGCACAAAAATGGCATTTGGCCGGTAAAATCATGACAACTTCATGACTTGTTCTTGAAAATGCGTCCTCGAAACCTTCCATATTGCCCACTTTTTCGCTCCACTCTTCCTCAACCGCTTGGAGACAAATACTGCTCAGCTTTTTAAACCTGCTCTCCGCGGTTAGCTCGATCCAATGATGCGTATTCGACAAGCAGTTATTTTCCGCTTCATTACATTTCTGAGTGCACTACTGACAGGTGATGCTTGTCACTTATCTGCATGCACAAGGGAGATAATCAGGTTTTGATTTGTGAGGACTGAAGAAGTGATACAATAGTTGAGTCGAGCATAAAAAAGAGCAGAAGCAAAATCAAGAACAAAGAAGAATGTATTTTTTGAGGAAACTATCAGGGAATTGAGCTTCTTAGTATTGACATGTCCAAACACGCAAAAAAAAAAAAAAAAAAATAGCAGTTTACAAAGTAAAATGCAAAGAAAAAGAAGGAACAAAAACTGATCACTCATTTTCTCTCTGCTTCATTCCGCTCCCTCATTTCCTATTGGCTATTCGCCACCCTTTTGTCTTGTTTAATTGACTCCCTTCACTAAGGTTGCCATGCCACATACGTTGATTCTTCACTTTCCTATTCCCTTTGTTTTTACTTGATCCGCTTTCTTCTGTCCACAATGAATCTTCTTTATAATCGAACGAAGCCAATTTGTAGACGTTCTGCTGTTGATCGTCTCTGTTTATTGCTTCCTACCCCGCCAAACTATAACACTTGCCATTATTGAAGTTGGCTTTCTTTGGAAAAATCATGTTTTTCAAAAGTGTACGTTTGCAAATATAAAGCGCTAATAAAATTACTAGATGTCAATGTTTATACTTTTGGTTCATTTGGCAAAGTCACGTCCGTGCTGCTACTCACGGATAGACTAGCGTACATATTTTGTTAATTCAGTATAATTAGATAAGCTTAATATATACAGCAAGTCTTGAATAATTTGCAAATTAATGATCAAGTTATTCTTTGTGGGATTTACACTTGTATCGGTTAGTTATAATTTATACACATTTAGTTTTCACTCCACTGATACCCGTTAAATCTCATTAAATATGAAATGAGAGAAGATCTCGCGAACACTATCATCAGTATTTTTAAAATTTTAATATTTCAGTTCTTCTTCGATTTCCAATACTTTCAAACCCTCTAATGCTTTTCGGAACTGTTACAAGCGCTTCAGCAATGTTGGATAAAATTATCATCTTCATATTCAACATTTTTCACTTCTCTAATAAAGGCTTTATATTTTTTCAGTTGTTTTTTCCATTTTGTGGTCTGCTATAACAATGACATCCAGATTCTCAGATTGGCAGATTCTCTTTGTTACGATTAAACTCGGTCTCCTGGTTTAGATTAGGTTACTCGTTTGACTTTCAAATCACATTGCATTTTACTTTTGCCAAATCTCTTGCACTGATCCTAGTTTAAAACTTATACTATCGGTTTGGATAATTAAATTTCAGTCCGTTACACAATGATGTCGACATGTCTGTTTTAATAGTCGCTCTCTTTGCGCCTCCATATCATTTACTATACAGTTCTTTTGTGTGTCTTGAATTGAGTTATCTACCATCTTTCGATTCTAGATTTACTGATCATGCAATTTTTTATTTATGTCACAGTTACTGCTGGCATGTTTAATTTTTCTTTACTATTTACGAACTAAGACCACATAATTTTCATTATAGATGAAATTCCCTCTTTTCTCTCTTCAAACGACATCAACCCTAGAATATAGGATTTTGTTCATAGTCATTTCATTTTCTTGTTCTTAGTTTTTCTCTCGTTAGGTTTAGGAATGCTACAGTATATGATACTGCACATGAATATTCGTTTGATTTTTTTTATAGTATTTTTCTCCAAAACCTTCGCTTTTTTCTTTAAGTATTCTTTCTTTACCTTTCTTTTAATTTCAACTTCTTTAACTAAATTTGATTTTAGTATTTCAAGAAATTTATAATAATATTCAATAACCTTATAACAATACTAATATTTAATATCGAATTCAATGATCTGATAACAACATTGATAATCATAATATTTTGTTTTCTAACTAGATTCATTTTGCTGCTTACTGTTTTTCACTATGCTTCATTAGTATTGTGCATGTTTCCATTCTAAATTTCACTACAGCATTTCAGCTACAAATCTTGAATATTCAGTTTTATACTTGGAAAAAACTTTCAGTGCATCTTTATACATCAAATGGTTCAATATTTTTAACATGATTAAATTTATATTTCTCCCTCTGATTTTGCAGAATTAGATTGAACAGTATCATTGCTGTTATTAAGAGTAGCATGGATAGCGCGCATATATATATATATATATATATATATATATATATATATATATATATATATGCAATTGGAGACACGTACCTGCCTATATAACACAGAGTGGAGCTAGTAGCAGTAATCGTTTGACTCAGTTTGCGAGTCAGTGACTGGATTTCATTTGATTAACAACCCGGGTTGCGCTTCCGAATATACTGACGTAGCGTTCATGATACGGCACAGGACTCGGGCGGTTAAATATTTACGGTCTTTAGAAGCTGTTTGCATCAGGGTTCATCGACCTACTTTGCGCAGGCAGGAGAACTTTTTCATTCTCTGTGTCTCATGGGTGAGTCGGGAGTATATATATATATTTTTTTTTTTGTATATTTTACATTTTGTTTTACAATTTGTTTTTAGTAATAAATTTATTTTAGTCGTGGCTCATTATTTACCCTCTTATTTGCCACCTTTTTATTACCTTCTGCGGTTTCGTCGTTTTTATCAGTGTTGTTCCAAGGAATATTTCTGCGAAAAAGATCCCTTTAAAAGAATGCGTCCCGTCATTTTCAGAGCCATATATAAATTCTGTCGCAAAATTCTTTGTATATATATATATATATATATATATATATATATATTATAGTTTTAAGATAGGCTACATTTATGGATAAAGTCCTTTTTGTGGCGTACGGTGGCCGTTATTGATTAAGTACAGTGTAACCCGGATATAAGAGAGTTGTCGGGACCGGAGAAGTCACTTATATCCGGGTTTCTCTTATATCCAAGTTTGGTCTATTTTGTTTAGGTAAGTATGGCTCTAATTTGGGACCAGAGAAAATCTATCTTATATTCGGGTCTCTTATATCCGGGTTACACTGTATAACTCAAGACTTCAATGTTAAAATCAAACAGTATGTAATTACAACCGCAAATAAATACTTAACAAGAACAAAGAAGTAAAAGTCAACCAAATATACTTAACCATTTCAGTGAATACCTTGTTAGTAGCGCGGCTCAGCTTAACGTCCGGTAAATCCTAAATCAAAACTAAAATCATCGACGCACAATAATTCGCACTAATTCCACTGAATAGTTCCACTCAATAGACACTCATTAATCACTGCATGACACCACTATCTATACACCTGGTGGAAAACAGATTCATTAGTCCAATGTATCGCGCTCGAACCTCGGTGTCGGTAGTTATTCATTATCCCTATATGACAGTGCTCGATATCAGAGATAGAGCGTATTTAAATATAAAGCTGGACACTGTTCAAACATGAAACAAATTGTTGCCGTTTGGTGCTGACCAAGAGTGCTCAATAGAGAGTAGAGCAGATATAATTATTTATTTTAAAAATTATAACATAAATATGTTATAAAATCACTACAAAAATAGCCATTTTGTTTCAACCCCTCCGGTGTCTTATCTAGTGATTGATACTTGTATTTTGATTGATCATTCTAGCTTTTGTAACAACGTTTTCCCCTTGCGAAGGATCGTTAATTAATTTGAAACTTTTAAAACCATTGATTTTACATTCAACATCATCACTAGATAAGACACCGGAGGGTTTGAAACAAAATGGCTATTTTTGTTGTGATTTTATAACATATTTATGTTATAATTTTTTAAAATAAATAATTATATATATATATATATATATATATATATATGAAGAAATATAGTTTTAAGGTGTGCTATATTTATAGGATAAAGTGCTGCATATTAGAGATAGAGCATATGTAAATATAAATATAAAAGTAAACATTGAAGTCAACACTCAGAGGTAACAGGCTGTTTTATGCTAGACGCAATCATCAGGCTGAGTGCGTCTAGCATGAAACAGCCTGTCGCCTCTGGGTGTTGACTTTTATATATATATATATATGTATATATATATATATATATATATATATATATAGAGAGAGAGAGAGAGAGAGAAAGAGAGAGAGGGGGAGAAATCATGTATCGGATTGCTAAGGCTACCAGTGCTTTCGGCGAACTTCGCCATCGCTTGTGGAATGAGCGGGGTATTCGACAGGATACGAAAATTCGGGTTTACAGAGCTGTTGTACTTGCTATCGTTTTGTATGTCTCAGAGTCATGGACTCCATACAGGTACCATATACGCCAGCTTGATGTTTTCCATAAAAGCTGTCTGCGTTCAATCTGTGGAGTTAAGCTTCAAGATAGGACATCTAACGTAGACCTGTTTAACAGGTCTAATATTGGAGGAATCGAGACTTTTATCATACAGTCTCAGTTACGGTGGACTGGTCATGTCTTGTGAATGTCTGATGACAGGATACCCAAGATCCTAATGTACAGCCAGTTAGATCAGGGCTACAGGAATGTAGGAGGCCCATGGCTAAGATACAAAGACAAGCTGAAAAGCAACTTGTCAGCAGTTAATATACCACATAACACCCTTGAGCGCTTAGCTTTGGAGCGGGTAGAATGGACATCAACGTGTTTTAGTGGACTCAACAATTTTCAATCTGGTTGTCTGAATCATCTTCAAGAAGCGAGAGCAAGATCTAAAAGGTCAGCCAATCTAACAGTGATCTGATCTCACAATTCTCACACCTGCTCCATATGTGGCCTCCTTTGTAAATCACTAGCGGGTCTTAAATGCCACTTAAGATTATCGCATAATCATTCATAACTGAATCAATAAGCTGGCTGATCCTCATACGTCGAAACCGACGGGAGAGTCCATTATATATATATATATATATATATATATATATATATATATATATATATATAGAGAGAGAGAGAGAGAGAGAGAGAGATGGGGGTAGCAAAAGTATTTAGCACGTTGGTTTTTTATAAATTTCACAATAAAAAATTGTTCAATTTGAATGATACTTACTTCAAATATTGTAATGAACATTGTCGAACTAAACATAAAAGAAAATTGAGAAACATTGTTTTTATGTGCTTTTATTGCCTTTTTCGAATTTGACTGTGTGCCAAAGTATTTACCACAATTTGTTAATATTTAGTAGCATTTCCTCTGTTCTACCTTACAGCTTCTGTAGTTTTCAACGAGCTTCTTGCATGAAGATTTTGGCAGTTTCACCCATTCTACTTCACACACTTTCTTCAGTTCCTTGATATTTTGGGGGATCTCTTGCATGTACTTTCAACTTTAACTTTTTCCAAAAATTTTCAATTGGATTGAGATCCGGTGACTGGCTAACATTAATTCCATTTTCATGGAACCAGTGTTGAGTTGTTTTACCCATGTGCTTTGGCTCGTTGTCCTGTTGAAATGCAAAATCTCGGTCAAGCCCCAAGCCTGTTGCACTTTTTAATAGATGGGTTGATAAGATTTGCTTGTATTTTGATACATTCATTCTTCCTTCGATAACTTCCATTTCTCCGACTCCGCCATACGAAAAACAACCTTAAATCATTACATTCGATCCCCATATTTGACAGTTGGGATGGTATTTACTGGCTTGTATTCAGTTCCTTTTTCCCTCCATACTTGGGTACACATGTTTCTCCTGAAAAGCTCAATTTTTGTTTCATCTGACTAAATAATTTTTTTCCAGAATTCATCTGATTCAAATTCATAATTTTTAACAAATTTCAAACGCTCTTGCACATGTTTACGTTTTAATAGTGGAGTCTTTCTTGGTTACTTAGAATACAGGCCTGTACGATTCAGTGATCTCTTAATTGTATCTTTACTTACTTCAATTCTGGCATTTTTCAGATCGTTCTGAATTTTTTCTTCGAGATGGTTGTTTGTTCACATTCCGCGATATATATCGTTCAGTAGGCTCGTTTAATTTACGCAGACGACCACTCCTTTGAATATTTTCGGCAGTATCATATTTTTCCCACTTTCGAACAACAGCACCCACAGTACACACAAGCAAATTTAATTCTTCTGTCGCATATCCTTTGACAATTCTTTTGTTTTAACCATTTTTATAAGTTTAGATAGCGGGACAGTCTGTATTGTATCAGGCATTTTATCACTATGTGCCGATTGAGTGACGTGCTTAGTTAATACATATATTGAAGACAACCTGTGATTGGTTGACGTACAAACCATATCAAAATAACCGAAAATAGTTGTAAATATCCTCTTTACCGTATTATTTGTATAGGTGTTAAATACTTTTGCACACAGTTTAGTTAGAAAATTAGCAATAACAGTACATAAAAACAATTTCCTTTATGTTTAGTTAAACAATGTTCATTAAAATATTTGAAATAAGTATCATTCAAATTGAACAATTGTTTATTGTGAAATTTATAAAAACCGATATGTTAAATACATTTGCTACCCACTATATATACATCTGTGCGATTCTTTCGGCAGTAGTTCATGTTTGTAGCTCTTTCTTTTTTTAAAACCTTTTTTTCCCTCGAGATTGATTTGATTATTGGCAAATCAAAAATTCGAAGGTTTTTCGAAACGAGTCTAGTTATCTATCTATCTAATATATATATATATATATATATATATATATATATATATATATATATATATATATATATATATATGATAAAATGTAGTTTTAAGGTATGCTATATTATGGTCTAAAGTGCTCAATATCATGAATATAGCGTATAGAAATATAAAAGTGGACATTGAAATCAACAGCCAGAGACGAAAGTCTGTTTCATGCTACACGCAATCGGCAAGCCTGACGATTGTGTTTAACATGAAATAGACTACAGCCTCTAGATGTTGACTTAAATGCCCACTATACATATATATATATATATATATATATATATATATATATATATATATATATATATATATATATATATATATTGTATGGCAAATTGTAAAAAGTTTTTGTGACGCGTTTCATCAGTTAGGATTTCATCGGACTGGGCTTTGCTGTTGTTGTCAAGTCTACACATGCGCACAAAACGAGAGACGCTGGTAGTTTCAAAATTCTTGAAAGAATATTTTTGAAAGAATATTTTTTTTATTCTAGCCAAATTCATCTCTATTCTTTTTCTTTTTTCTTTTTGTTTTTCTTTTTCTTTTTCTCTCCATCGTCTTTTTCCTTGAATATCCCACATTGTGACAACAGAAAATCTAATAAGAATGCTGGTATATTGTAGGAGCCTGGACATAGATTTACCGTGGCTGAACTAGCGATGAAGGCACATTCCAGCCATTTTCATCTTAGTGGATTATTAAAATTTGTGTTCATATAGTCTTTTATTTAAACTTTTTGAGGTTTCTCCAATGTATTCATTCTGGTAATTCCTGTACATGATAGAGTAAATTCCTCCTTTAATTTTTTGCTTATTTTGTTTTTTAGTGATTAAATCTTAGATTTTTAGATGTAGTTGTGAAAACTTTTATGTTGAGTTTAGATAATTTTTTTCGGTTGTAGTTGTGATAGAGTTGGTAGATAGAATAATTTTTTATTCGTTCGTTTCATCAGGAAGGGCAGATCTTCTATTAGGGAATATTTTATGAGTGATGGCATGTATTTTCCTGGAATTTCTTGTGTCTACTTCTTTCCAAAACATTTTACCTAAACATTCAACTTACTTCCGATGTATTTTTTCCTCTTCGTGTAAACGTTGAGGGTTGCAAATTCTAAGTGCTCTTAAATAGAATCTAATGATCATTCCGGATTTTATTTTGTTGTTATGATGGGAAGTTTATTAAGTCATTTTTATTCGTTGACTTTCGGTGGACACTAAGTTTTAGGCTGTTGTAAATTCGGTATAACATGATGTCTAAGAAAGGTAAAGTATTTTTTTTCTATTTCGTATACGAATTCTATCATGTGTTTGAATTTGTTATAGTTTATCTAGAAAATCAGATAAGATATTATCACGGGGATATATTAATAGAGTATCATCAAAATATCCACTAACACTATCACAACTACAACCGAAAAAATTATCTAAGCTCAACATAAAATTTGCCACAACTACATCTAAAACAATCACAGACTTAATCAATAAAATCAAAGCAACAAGCAAAAAGGAGGAATTGACTCTATCAAGTGCAGGAATTGCAATTCATTGCAGAAACCCCAAGAAGTTTAAACAAAAGATTATATGAACACAAAAGGGACATTTAAAAAAAATAAAAACAAAAACAAAAAAAAAACACACACAAAACGCATTGGTCGTTCAACCAAACTAAATTGACAACAATTTTGACATAGTGTCGAAAATGAATTCAACTAAAAAGACCAGTGTGGAGATAGTTGGTGAATGACCGGGTTCCAAAAGAAAACGTCCTTCCTTTGCGACCCTCTCCACTAGGGTCAGGTAGCCACAGTAATAACAGACAGGAAGAATAATAACTTGTTTCGCTGTCGACAAAAAAAGACTATAGTATGAGGTGAAGGGATTTTTATAACATAACTCTTCCCGCACCTCTTCCGCCAATCCAAACCGAAGGCTATTAAAGCGGAGGAGAATGAGACGCCTTAGGACTCCCCGGTCGATATTGCCGCTCCACTCACGTAAGTCTATTCTTCATTATTTCCTACAATAGACAATGCTACTTTGATTAAAAGAGAAAATAATCCACTGAAACGGAAATGTCTTGAAAGTGCCTTGATCGCTAGTTCAGCGACGGTAAATCTGCATCCAAGCTCTTACAATATATCACCATTCTTGGTAGATTCTCTGCTGTCACGATGTCGGATAGTCAAGGACAAAGGTCATGGAATGAAAAAAAAGAATACAGATTGAAAAAAATATTCTTTTAAAAATATTCTTTCAAGAATTTTGAAACTACCAGCGTCTCTCGTTTCGTGCGCATGTATATAATAATAACTCCAGCTAGAGATTTGAAAACCACTGTGTTTTTCTAATATGCTTCTAATATTAATATTTTTCTAATATGCTTCTTTAGATAAATTTGGTTTTGATATATTCAATACTGTATTCTTTGGATACCGGAAACGGGTTCGATTCCTAGCCAAGAAACTACATAAAAATACATGGGTACTCTCCATATATATATATATATATATATATATATATATATATATATATATATATATATATATATATATATATATATATATATATACGTGCCTAACCGCTCGGCCGCAAAGGATCGTTCGGTTGGCAAGGTCGAATTTACTGCTTATAAACTTCAATCTTCCATGAATCTCGTACATTCATAACTGCTCATTTTTTTACATTTGATACGCCATGAGCAGGCTAAATAACGGTTCCGTATAGGATGCAGGTTCGAATCCTGTCAAAGGACGAATATTTTCTATGAAAATTTCTCGGACATTCAGGCCGGTAAATGTTATTTAATACAGTTTATTATAAACAGAGCATTTACTTAAATACTTGTATCTATAAAAAGAACATAAAAATGTCTTTAATATATATATATATATATATATATATATATATATATATATATATTGAACAATAAAAAAAATATTAAAAAATTAAAATCCTCAGACACACTCGGTTGTAGATTAATATTCTTTCGTTTTTTTATTATTATTCCATTTAGATACCTCGACTAGTTTCGGCCGAAATGGCCATCATCGGGAGGAGAAATATTTCTGCTTGCTGCTAGCACTAAACTACAGAAATGATATATATATACAAATAAAAGAAAGAACAAATGGAGTAAAAATCCATAGTTCGTAACATTGATTTTTTTAAAAAGTGCTCAATACAAAGTAAACGGAAATATTATTATAATATTTTTATTATAAGAGATTATAATAAAAACATTTTAAATCGCTTTTGTTTCAATACTATGATTGTACTCCCCCAGATGATGGTTCGTAACTGGTGATAAAAAAATGATTTTTTAGGGAATTTTAAAAACAAATCATTACCTCTTTTCCGAAAGTTAAAGGGGGTGGGGACTTAAAGTCAGAATTTAAAATATATTTGTGGGTATGTCTCGATTAATCAATTAAAAGCCAGATCTACGCTAAATAGAAAAATATTGTCAAATGGCGGTGAGGGAAGAGTTATTCTTTCATGTCACGATAAACCGGCGCTTAGACATTTCAATCCTTTACGATTGTGGAAAATATGGCAGTGACAAATGTATCATGAATGTAGCCAAATATGACGTTGAAGTGGTGATGGAGGTTAATCAAACATAAAGTTATCAGAAACAATTTTTTTTTTAAAATTTAATCCACTTAGTAAGATTTTTAATAGGAATACACTTAAGTTGTAGATGTACAGATACTCATGAAAATTTATTAAAAAACATAATAATAAAATTTTAAATCCACACAAAAACCTGAGTAATAATTGCCATTCCAAAGCAGCAAACGCTAATGATACTAACATGTGTAATTGTAGAAATCCTAACGAGTGTCCATTGCGAAATAGATGTCAAACGAACTCCCTTGTTTACCTAAGTACTATTTCGACTATAGAAAATCCAACAGTTAAAAATTTGATATCAGCAGTACCAAGAATTCTTTTAAAGCTAGGAGGTATCAACATACATTATCTTTCACCAACAGAAATAGGACGTCCCTTTCTAAATATTTTTGGTACTTGAAAGAAGTCAACAAAACCCCTACGGTAAAATGGAAAACATTTTTAAAAAATCAAAAAATCAAGAACTTGTAAATCTTTACATGATCCATGTTTCTTGTGTTTACAGGAAAAATTCCATATAAACAAATTTGCTAACAAAAAAAGCTCTGTTAAGCCAAAGAAGTGAATTAACGGTGAGATGCTGACACAGTCCTCTTTTACCTTAAAATATAGTTATTTTTTTTATATAAAAACAATTACGTATTACAATTTTATAGCCATCATTTTATTAATATGTAATGGTCCACCCTCTACGAGTAATTTACTTTATTAGGTTTAGTCAACTTTAATATTGCTATGTTTTTTCATCTATTCAGTATTATTAGCATCGTATACAGATGTTCCACATTTTTAATTGGTTAATCGAGACATACACACAAGTATATTTTTAATTCTGACCTTAAGCCTCCCCATCTTTAACTTTCGGAAAAGAGGTAATGATTTGTTTTTAAATTTCCCTAGAAAATCATTTTCAGTTACCAACGATCACCTGAGGAAGTACAATCATAGTATTGAAACATGAAAACTTTTGTGTAGTGATTTAAAATGTTTTTATTATAATCTCTTATAATAAAAATATGTATGTATTTATTTATATATATGCAGGTATGTAAATAATGTCCTTGGTAAATTTGTGCTCGGTAGGTTCACTGATTCATCACCAGAGAAAGAATCTTGCACATATATTTAATACATTATGAAATGGACAAAGTCCGACAATTATTTTATAAAAAGAATGTATAAACGTAAAAATGTCTGAAAATATATTTAATACTTGATTTTAGTTTTTAAGCATCTGCGCAATGCTTGATTGTGGATGAATAAAGAAATATTATTGTCTTGGAGTACGCGGATGTACGAAACCTAATTACTAGTTGAAAGCTAATAAAATGGAATTTAATATTTTAAAATGATGAAAAAGTAGGTAAGAACTAAAAAATATATTTTCTTTAAACAACTACTTAACCACCATGTTTATTCACTTACCAATACAGTTATTATCATTTGCACATACGTCTTCACCATTAGGAGATCATGAAATAATAATAATAATAATAATAATAATAATAATAATAATAATAATAATAATAATAATAATAATAATAATGGTAGTTGGTCAAAGAGCGGGGTAGGAGATGAGACTTCTGGTATTGTTTGTCCCAGCTTCCGGTGGCGATATTTTATTCATTGATTCCGCTGGCTTCATCACCAGATTTCTAATCAATCTGACGTTGGCGGCTGGCTAAATTTTTCCAACACAGTTATGCTCTCATGGGAAATCATCGTTGCTTGTTCACCAACTTTGAACCGTTTAATATCATTCTAGTCGCAATAGGAATCG
Source organism: Acanthosepion lycidas (assembly GCA_963932145.1). Lineage (NCBI taxonomy): Eukaryota > Metazoa > Mollusca > Cephalopoda > Sepiida > Sepiidae > Acanthosepion > Acanthosepion lycidas. The sequence goes on from OZ010583.1 coordinate 71,292,096, forward strand.
AATAAGTAGTAGTAGTAATTTTTGTTGTTGTAGCACGATTCTTTGCGGGAGTAGTAGGAGTAACTAGTTTTAGTAGTAGCAATTGAAAATGGATAGTATTTGTAATAATAATAGAAAATGCTGATGTGAGGAAGAAGAGAACTTTGAATAGTAGTATGTATAAAAAATATGCTTTTTCTGAGATATTTAGTTCAGAATATTTTTTCCTTTTACCCTCCACATTTTCAAAATTATAAGCGTCTTTATGTATTTTTCCTTCAGTCTGATTTTACAGAAAAATTAAAATATCTTGAAAAAAATGTAAATCGTTTTGCCTTCGATATTTAAACCAATTTTTAAAAATATTGCTTTTGCTATTAATGAATATATTTTAATGGAAATAAGTCATCGTCTTCTGTTGATATTGTTCTCTTTAAAAGCTTCACTGAGTACAATGAACGAAGTTAGGTTCCTACTGCAGGTGTTAGTATCCTACAAGATTGGTTTGCTTTTGAAAAACCAGCTTAAGTTTTGAATTTCACTACTTTTTGATGCTAATAAAATAAGTTTAGTTACCAATTAGAAAAAATCAAGACAAAGTTTCGTAATGATTAACCTTCAAAGAGAATTTATTTGGTAACTCTGGTTTCATCAGATACGTCTTTGTTGGAGCCTTTTGTCTTGGACAGTGATTGTGTAGTATTCATACGCATTTATTTCAGAAGCAAAATAAATTTTATATAGAAAATGTTGATCTTTTATGTACTCTTGTACAGTTAACTAGTTCATATTTTATGTGAACGAAATTATTTAACATCAGAAATTTGGTTATGAAATTGTAATTTAAATGGTCAATGATTTCATTGGTTTGCATTCACACTTTCAGCACATATACATACAAGTGCCATTAAAGTAATTAACCCATTGATGTTTGTAAATTGTGAACCCATTTACATGGCTTTTAAGACAGAATAATCAAATTAAATCTCATAGTAAACTAATCATTTTGTTAAATTTCTGTGAAAAAAATCAGCTTGTATTGTATCCTATAATCGCATTCTATGAATCTGGACGCCCAGAAAGGTTTTGGTTACTCGCGCAGAAAGATATAGGCATATTTTTTCGGGATTCCAATAATAACCAGTTGCTTTGAAATTGTTTTCCATATTAGTTTTTTTTTTAAATTTTTGTTTATTATTACTATTATTATCATTTGTCTTCTTTTACTTTCTTTTTAGTACAATCATTTTCTGAGTCATCACCGGAGACCTGGGATAAGGCACTAGTATTAAATATATGCACAAATTCTGATGTTAAGTGATACTTAACATTTACAAAGTTTATATATTCCTGAGTAGATAAACTGTTCCACAAAGTTCATTTTTTTTTCATTTCTTGTAAACAGGAGTTACCAGGAGTTAACGTGTTTGTCATTACATTTTTTTTATCGTATACAGGACTCCAAGTTTTATGGGTATAAGGTGCCACATTTATTCAATTTCTAGATTTTATATTTATTTTTATATTATTTAACAGATATTTTTATCTGATGACAGTATTATATCATTTTCTGGTGTTATATGCTCAAAGATTCTAAAAAGATTATCACGAATTAGAAAAACGATAATAAATAAAAGAAAATTACCGGACGGTATAGGAGGCCTAGATTTTTCTCTTTTCTTCTTCATTTAATATAACAACTTGAGTACGTATTTCTAAACAAAAAAGAAAGATATTGGTCATCCTTAGTGATTGACTTGAATAATGAATAACTTTCATATCCTATTTTTGATAAATAATCTTTCTTTTTTACCAAAGGATTTCATAAAACATTTTCTGATATAAAATAGTCTACTCTTTTTATTAGTTTTATTACTTTTCGACATGTCACTAAATCATCAGGGATCAAAGTTTATGATATAAGTATTGAATTATGAACGCGTATGTAAAGTTGTCTATCAAAATTAGAGTGATAATAAAACAGTCGCGTATCATCTGCCGTTTTTATTTTTCTTGTATTTTCTTTCTTTTGAAGTAAAATAGAATATTTTCTCTTTACGCATTGCGTGGTAATTAGTTTTTTTTTTTTTATTCAATGTCATTCGATGGTTTCTCTCTTTTTCACTTCATAAATTTATATCCCAATTGAATCCGATTCTTTTCTACTTCCTTTCTTATTAGACTTCGTGTTCAGCTTGATTTTTTCTGTGTTCATAATTAATTTATTTGATATCTGGTATTTACAAATACATAAGTTTGTGAAGGTTAATATTTAAAAGATTACTAGTCTTCAAGTAAAAAACTCATATTAATTTCCCTTATTATAATAGAACTGTTGTTACTTAGAAAAGGTTACTGAATAAGAATAACCAAAACAAAAGTTGGAAATGAAACGATAATCTTTATTAACAACATACAAGATTCGCCAGCGGCGTGTAATAAGTAATCCACTGCTAGTGGTGACTTCCCCCCAGACAGTATATTCCACTGTATTTATGAGGATTGGGACATATCCATTATAGTCCATAAGTACGATATAACAAGAACATAACTGAATTTCTCTCCGCTTGGCAATTGACAAAAGCCTGAATTAGCTGTGAAAATGCTGATGACGTGCGCACGGGCATTAACGCTATGCTTCACAGAATGTCAGCTCTACTGTCCACCGTTGAACTTTCCTATTATTTCATTCAATAATGTCGATTCCCGCTACTTTACTTTCTCATTTTCTTGCCTATCGTCCAGCACACATACTCAGGGCTATGTACTGCTAGAACAGACTGAAGGCGACAGAATATGGGGCACTTTTTAGGAAACATATTCATAGTCCATTAATTCACTGACATAGCATTATAAATATTTTCTCTAAAATTTTCTGAAACCAGTGATCCAGCCTATTTTGATTTCGTTGTAGATGTACAATTTGACAATGCACTCGACTCACTCACTCTAAAACAGTAATCCATTTCCGGCGGATATGCCGAGAGAAAAGATGCATAGACATGAAACCAATAAAAAAGCATCAATTTACATGCCCTTAAAGTCACAATAAATACGCATGTTGGGATGTATAGACAAAAGTGAACACATGTATCTATAAAAAAAATTAATGTTTATGACTATTTACAAATAATATTGCATGCTAAATAGAATGTTTCAGTAGAAATATATTATATAAACAGATAAATATATAGATAAATAGAAATTAGATGTCTTTCATAAATTTCCTTTAAAACAAACTTTTTCGAACAGCTTCATCTTGTACTTAATGTTGTTTATATGAATTAATTTCAAAGAACTGAGGTTTACCATTCTTCCTACTGCTAACCGGCCTGATTGAATTGTATTTCATATTACTTAAGAGACACAAATACTTGTATCTATCAAACAAATTATTTTGTTCCATCAGTAAAATATCAAAGTGTGATAATCATTGCAACTAAATTATAAAGCCACTTATCTCAAAGTTGCTTTATAATTTAGTTAATTTAGTTATTTTAATCAGAAATATTTTATAACCCTCGATGCAGAAAAGCGATAAGAATAGATCAGGTGCGTTGATTTCAATCTGTACTAATAATAAACAGCAGAGTATTGAGCTGAAAAGGAATAGAGAAATAGTGGAGAATCAGATATACAATGGAAATCGGAAATATTTTGTAGACGTTAGAAAATTCAATATAAAAATATTTACATGAATAGAAACGTGTGTATATTTGTTTTGGGGCATGTGCACGTGTATATATTATCTATTGTGTATATGTCTGTATCTATGAAAGTTTATTTTGAGTGTTGATAAATTTATAAAAGTGCTTTAATGTCAATGAATTTGTGCGTGTGCATGTGTTCGTTTAAATCGCTTTGTGTACATATGTTCATGTAAATCACTATGTGTGCATAAATGTTCATGTAAATCGATATGTGTGCATAGATATTTATGGCGAATTTTGGAATGGATAAAAAAAAATCCAGTATAAATAAAATTTATAAAATATGTTCATAATTGTATATAATGTTGGTGAAGGCATGCAATAGAACCTGCTTTATTACTGAGCAGGCTTTTTTAGGTCTGTTCTTTCACTTCTACTCTGGAAAATGCTCATGCAAGGAAAAATAAACATTGAAGCCACGGAAGATCTTTGCCTTCACCTTTCAAAGTGTTGCATTCCAAATGGTCTGTATGTCTAGCAACAACAGTAATTATAATTTTATTAATATTAGTTGATTTGGCATTTTGATACGCCACATTTATACATGTTTCTTATATATGAAACTTACCATAAGTGTGTCATTAATAATATCGCTGCAGCAATTTATCTCCATTATCAAATGCTTAAATGTGCTTTTATCAAGTTTTTCCGAACGACCTGCAGTTGATTATTTTTAATCACTCTTTGGAGAGATCGGAGCTGATAAATAGAAAGGAATACATAGATACATACAAACATATGAGCGTGTAGAAATGCACATATATGTTAATTAATATTTATACGAACATAATATATGATGCTATATATATATATATATATATATATATATATATATATATATATATATATATATATATATATCATGCAAATATAATATATGATGCTATATATATAATCATGCTAAAACATAAATGTTAGTCATATTTATATAAAATTATTCTTCACAGAGGATGAACATCTTGACCTCAAAGTCTTTGCATTCTATGATGATATTAAACTCAAATACATGCATTCAACAACACCAAGCAATAGGAATACCACAGATAGATAGATAGATAGATAGATAGATAGATAGATAGATAGATAGATAGATAGATAGATAGATAGATAGATGGTATCGTTAATTGCTTTCAGGTCTGAAAGATTTTCTTAACACACAGTCTTTGAAATATGGAAAACAAAATCAATTATGATTTATTTTATTCTTGACTTGGTGCAATAAAAAAAATGACTGAGAAATTTATATCATCATTTCTCAGGCATTTTGAGAATAAAATTTTATACAATTCAAAACTACTTTTGTATTTGTATTATCATCAACAACGCTATTTCTATTGATGCAAATGTAGAAATGGAAGAAAAAATCCCAAAAGCTTCATAAAAATAAGTGAAAAGTATGATGACAACGTGGTGATGAAATGGAAAGGGATAAAAAGAATGAGATTTGAACAATAGTGCTGATGGTTACAATGGTACAAGATAAAGGAATGGGAATGAGATAACAGCAATGTATTGAAAAGATATTGAAGGGAAAAATGAGGGGGAAAACATTTGTCCAAACGGAAAATGGTCACTGATCAATATGGCTTCTATCAGTCCATCCGTTTATTCTATTCATTTCTGTGAAAAGAGAAAAAATTAAGAGGACTGGAAAGATAACAGTATTTTTCTTCTGTCACCTAACATTAAATTGGAGTAGGGTTTGGTTTTTGTATTAGGAAAGTGTTAGAAGTACTATATGGGGTAACCAAGAAGAGATTGACAGAAATCTCGTTTTATTTTTATTTTTTATCGTTTTCTTTTTTTTTTTTTTTGCGATCGTTTTTCATTCACTAATTTTTCGAGACTACTTTTTCTCACATTGTTTTTTAAATCTTTTTCTTTTCTGTTTTCTTTGTCTTTATATATTTATTTCCCTTGCCTATTTATTTCTTTTGTTTTTTATATATTCTTTTACTCTTCATTTTCTTCTCATACTCTTTTTGATTCTTTTAAACCGCCCTTGATTATGGCCTGTTTTTTCGGAAAACATTCACAATTCAAACTCAAATAAATTGTTTTATGTTTCCTACCTCTGAAATCTTGTTACTCAGTTAAAATCCTAAGAATCGATTTACTCATCAAGAAAATGATTGACGCTAATAATCTGTTCAAACTAGTTTTCATTTTTTGTTTATTTATTCATATGAATAATAATAGAAAGTATTTAAGTCTAGTTTAAATGTTTAAGACTATTATTATCCTAGTAGACGCAAAAGCCTCTGATAAAGTTTACTTTAACAACTCCCTCTTTTACGACATCTCTTTTTCTATCTCTTTCTTTCGTTATCTCTCTCTCTCTATCTATCTATCTATCTATCTATCTATATATATATATATATATATATATATATATATATATATATATATATATATATAGGGGGGGGGCATTTGTATTCATGATTCTTCGCAGCTTCCTGTTTTTATTTGTAGTTCTCAACAATACTTGCTTCTTCGTGATCCTTCTTTGTTCATACCTCCATTTGCACAAACTTGTCAAGTTGACTACTCACTTTCTTATGTTTATCTTGCCTTTGGTGTTTCCTATATTAAATTCTTCAAACTTCTTCCGTTATTATGTGTACCAAAAATTTCAGTTGCCTCTTTCTGATTGCTATGAGCAATTTCTTTGTAGTTCCGACTTTCGTTAAAACTTCCTTATTTTGTGTTTACCCTGTTCATTGTATTCTCAGCATTCATAGACAGAAGCCCATTTCGGTTGTTTTAAGTCCTTTGCCTTTCTAGTGAAATTGTCCAACTGTCACTGTCATATAAGAGGGTAGATATTAATGCTGTTTCGATCCATTTCTACTTTATTCGCTTTCATTTTTTTGAAAGCGAATCAAGTAGAATCATTTTATGTAACTTTTGCTATTCCTATCACCCTCCAATTTTTATGTCACACATTTCGTGATCTGTTGTTAGTGTAAGATAGCTGAGTGCCCGCATTTGTTAGGGTAATAAATTTTGGTAAGTCCATTCAATTTCTTAAAATTATCGCACTATACATGTTAAATAAATCCTATGAGAAAACATTCTTGTCACACTTCTATTTCTATTTTAGTCTACTCACTTAATTCGTTCTCTATTAAAATGCACGCCGGTTTTTCTCAAAACAAATTTCGAATTATCTCTATAATGCTTAATAATATAGATCAACTTTTTTTCAAAAGGTACGTCCTGTTTTACTTTATCGAATGCCTTGTGCTATCTTCTTTCATTGATACTGCTTGTTCTGGCAGCACCTTGACTATAAAAATTGCGTTTTCTTGTTTCAACACTATTCCGGTCTCATACTGCCATGAATTCTATTCCCTAGAATTCTAATTATTAGTTTGCTTATGTCACTCATTAAACTGATTATTTGATTGTAGCTCTGATTCATTCACAGATGGTTCCTATGCAAATTGATATATTACAAGTTCCGATATATCACCGCCATTTTATCTTTTGTTTATCACTTCGGTAACCTCATCAAACCTAAAGCCATCTAAGACTCAGCCTATCTATACTAATCTTTACATATAGTTTATATAAATTTTCAATGTTCAACCTTATTTTCTGTACTTTTTGTATTAATTGTGTTAATATTTATCTGTGGGCCAAATTCTGTTACTTTTAAGCTGTACTTGAGGCATTCAAAAAGTTCGTGAGAAAAAAGCATGTTACAAGTAAACTATGAAATTATAAGGAAACTATGAAAATACTTTGATATTTTTGAAGAAAAATAAATTTGGACTTATGTGTTATAAACTGTATGAGCCGGAACTATTTTGAGGTAATGAATTGAATAAAATAACCTTTTTTAGAGCAGTATGAATTCTGTCAAAATTGAAGAACTAACATCAATTTTATGGTAAAACTTGGTCGGAAAACGAAGGCCATTATTGACGTTTTGAGAAAAGATTATTGAGATAATTCCGCCTCCCCAAATTTTCAAATGGATAACTCGTTTCAAGGAAGAACGAGACAGAGTTAAAACAATCAACATCATTTAGGAACAAAATCGATACTTTTCGATATTTAATTAAGGGTGTCTGAAGATTAACAGTTGAAGTAATAGCGAACACTTCAGACATCTCACAAAAAGTAAAGCTGAGTAAAATTCCTTAAGTACCAGAATTGTTGCATCCAAATCAGTAACAGACAAAAGCAGAGCTATCAATTGAAATTTTAAACAAATGGGATCGAAATACTGAAGGCTTTTTAAGTAACTGAATGTGAAACTTCGTGTTAACAGTATCATCCTGAAGACAAAGCAATGGTTGCGCAAAGGGTCCAGTCAAAACAAAGGAGGATTATGATGACTGTTTTCGGGGATAGTGAGAATATTTTGCAATTTCACTTTTTAGAGGGAAATAGGTAATAAAATCTACTTGCTACGAAAGTGTTTTAAGAAACTTAGTTAAAACTTTCGTAAAATAGCTACGTGGAAAGCTCTATCAAAGAATACTTTTCCAATGTAACAGTTCCCCTGCCCATTTTTCTCATCAAACAAGGAGAACATTGCGTGTATTTCGATGGCAAATTATTATACAGATAACTTACATTCCTAATTTAGTACTATCTGATTTTTTCTTATTTCCTAACCTTAAAATATTTTTGAAAGCCGGCTATTTGGAGACAACGGCTAGTTTTGGTATGGTTAATTTCTCAGGACCCTCAGTTCTTCATGAATTGTATAAATGGTTGATATCATCGTGTACAGAAGTGTTTTGATGTTGATGGAGCTTATGTGAGAAATAAAGAATATATTTTAAAATGTTTGCTTTTAAATCCATTTTCCACGATCTTTTTTAATGCCCCTTGTATAAGTATGTTAATAAAATAGCAGATACTTTTTACAGTTACTGTATTTCAGCATGATTTAGGAGTATCTTTAAAATTCTGGATAATATATGTTAAATTCCGTAACTTTGTACATGATTTTATGAGAAAACATTGCGCCAAGTAAACACACACAAATATATATATATATATATATACATACATACATATATATATATATATATATATATATATATATATACACTAAAAAATATTACAATTCTTCACGAATTTTCCTGTTACATGGCTAAAATAACCTTATATTTCAAAGGCACTTTAACATATGCATGGCTAGAATGAAATTTTATTGATATTGGTTTGCCGTTGCTTAATATGTAAAACTTCCTGAATTTTTAATCGTTTTTAACCGTTAGTTTGGCAAAGTGTAGGTAAGATCATCTTAACCACATAATATTAATATCTATTCCACTGTCATAACATAGCTTCATCTAGATTGTTTTTCAAACAGTGGAATCATAAAGGTTCACTGACCTCAACACAGAAATTCTGAAAGAAAATATACCCCCCCTCTCAGCAGTGATGTAACGCGCATTCCCTTCAATCCTGGGAGACCAGCCTTTTAACCAGTTTGTTGTAGATGCTCCCGTTCGACCACGGGGACATCTACATCAAACCAAGGCTGAAGTTGCATCAGTTGTTGGTACTTTCTAATTTACAAGTTAAATTAGTCATTGGGACTTTCTATATCTGATAAGTAAATTTTCATAAAATGAGCGTAAACACAGTAATTCAAATAATTAATGGATTTTAATCAGAGATTATTTTTATTATTGAAAAAATTATTTTAGGGGCTAGGCTAGTGTACATTCATTTCACTTATTTAAAAAATATGGATGTACGTTGAAACATGGGTAACCCTTAAATAATTTTTGTAATAATGAAAGTAATGTAGAATTAAAATCCACTATATATATATATATATATATATATATATGTATATATATATATATATATATATATATATATATATATATATATATATATATATATATATATATATATATATATACCTACGTTCGTAAGTATATTAAAGTTTCGTGGTTTTACTAACTCATCAGGCACGGACTATATCTACCAAAGTAGATATATGCATATTTATTAATATATACTTCTTAAATCTGCTGAACCACATTGACCACTGTTTAGTTTACACCTTATATTAAATTGAATAAGTATTTTTCGCTTACCTGTGTATGCACGCTAACACACGTACATACAGTTGCTAATATCTAATTATTTGGTTTATATATGTATATGTATATATATATATATGTTAATCATATATATGTGCGTGTGTGTGTGTGTGAAAAGTATAAATGTAGATATAAACCAAATTTTATATATTTATTAATCATATATATATATATATATATATATATATATATATATATAACATTTGTCACTTAGCTGATTAATGTTATTTTCAGCTTATATATATATATATATATATATATATATATATATATATATATATATATATATATATATATATATATACACTACTTCAAGCGTTATATTGTGGATACCCATGTTTGGATAGGCACACTGTTTTTGTTGTTTGTTGTTAATAAAGAGTATGTGCTCTCTCCGGCAGAGTACGCACCTACACCCCCATTTGTAGGAGAAACAACCGTCTAACCTGACGTTCTTTAGACCACTGGGCCACAGATAGCGTAACAGTCCAGCAAGGTTCAAAAACGGTTTTGTAAAATGCACATTCTCTCGTTCAGAACTTCTTGAAAGCCTACATCTTCTCATTTTTTGTATTCGAAACGTATTTCTAAAAAAAATCAATGGATTTATTATCTGAAAGTATTTCCTACATATACATACATATTTTAAAATAGTATATTCTAATTAAAACAGTCTGTTTCACTGTGCGATTATTTAAATGAGCCCCCTTTTTTCTCTTGGACGCTCCTGAGCTCTTTTTCACGTTTTACAAAGTAATGTGAAACGATCATTTTGAAAACCGCACAGCATGAAATAAGTTGTTAATGGTTAAATAATCAATGAAAGGTTATTTTTATGCGGATTGAAAAGCTCATTTAAAACTGTTTAAAATAGAACATTATATATAAGGAAAGAAAAAATACATTAAGAAAAGTAGCATACAAATCACACACACACATACATACATATCTACATATTACGGTATATTTCGGTAGCAAGAATTTTAAAAAATCTCTTTGGTTGAATAATATCGACAATTTCTGTTATCCAATTTTTTTATTAACTTTTTCAAATTTACAAATTAAACAAAATACACAATTCTTGGAAACAAATGTATCAGAATTCGAAAGTAACCGGGGAAAATAAAATAAAAATAAATATTTGCTTTGGTAAATTTAACGATTACATAAAACAGTTAATTCGGAAATTTGAAAAAGTTGATCAAAATTGGATAGACAGAACTTATCGATACACGCATACACACACGTACGCACACGCACACACACACACACACACACACACACACACACATATATATATATATATATATATATATATATATATATGAAAGCTGCCGATATATAAGTACTCATGTATAGTACTCAAGAATATATAAGTAATCATGTATAGTACTCAAGAATCTGCAGCGGACTTGCAAAATGCACACACACACGCACGTATATATACATCCACATATACACACACACTCTTTTGACTATTATGTTTTAAAGGTAGATACAGTTAACAAATTTATTAAGCAAATTTATTTAATTATTGATTTTACAAGTTGGCCTTAAAGAGCAAAATTATTTCAGTTCAGTTTCCATGCTAAGTTAAAGAACTAAAGCCAGATTTACTTTTGTTTCATTTAGCTTTTATTTTAAGAACCAATGCATATAATTAGTTCCGCTTGATATCACGTGTGTATTATAGAGACAAAAATCCATTATTCTTATCTGCTTTGTTCTTTACTCACCTTTTTGGCCTTTTTTTTCTTTTTACTTCACTAATGTGTTACAAACTTGAATATCCGGCAAGATGTTCTTTTATTATCTAAGAAATTTGATTTTATTTTCATTTAAAACAAGTCTCCTTACATTTGGAAGAAATTTAAACATATGCCAAAATCACGGTAAAAGTAACCAAAACCAGTTCTTAAAAATGTCAGTATTGATGTCTCTCATTTCTGTCTCATTAAATAGATTGAACCTAGAGATATTGTGAACAAAAATGATATTCAGCATGCAGAAATCTTTGACCGAAATATTTCGCAATTAATAATATCAAATTTTCTTCTTTAGCTCCAATGTGGATAATTATTTCAGTTAACATCCCCATTGTTACAACATCAACTTTTGAGTGAAAACTTTTATATTTTTCTAGAAATTAATTTAATGTGTATTTTTTCTTGATGATATTTGTATTGATGGGGAAATAAAATTAAAATGAATGAAATGAGAATGTCATTTCAAATGTTTTAGTGGTTACAAAAGAAATCATTCTGACTGTAACATAAATTCAAATTTTTACCGCACTTTCGTCTTCTGTTAATGTATCTAGCTATTACACAATAAAATAAGACGAAACTACAGTAAAAGTTGAGGATGTATGTTACACCCAGAATGATTTATCAGTATTCAAAGATTATCGAAAAATTCAGAACAGTATGTTAATATGTTATTATTTTTTATATATTATACTTCCTCTCAATAGGAAAACAAAAGAAGATCTCATTTTGTAATTTTTAATGGAAATTAAGAGTCCTAATAAGAACTATCTTAATTTTATTAAAAACTGTGTTTTAGATCGAGACTTCTGCCTCGAATAAAATTATCTGGTCTTACGTATGTAAAACAATATATGTTTGCATGGAGAAATATTTATATGTGACTAAATATATGAATATTTATGCACTCGTATAAGTATGCACAAAAATGTTTGTATTTGAAAATGTGGTGAGAAGCAGAAGAAGCAAAAGAAGAAAAACAAAAGTTGAGAAAATTAGAATTATATTCACCGATATAAGAGAAAAAAGAAAACAAAGTATAAAAGTGTCTTAATAAATGAGGAATCGTTTTGTGTGTCTACAACGACGTAGGTAATATTATTTATTTCTTAAATAGTAAAAATATAATTTTGATAATGATACAATTTTTAAGCCTTTAACATGGAAACAATGAGAGATTACACATTGCATTCTGACTTGAAGTCAGGAGACACTAAATATATAGTTGTTTTGTGAAGTTATTTTAGCATATTTTTTAAATTGGTTTGTGATAATCCTTCTTATTATTTAATATAGAATTAAATACTACATAATTATTGTATATTATATAAACACTTAGTATATATATATATATATATATATATATATATATATATAAAATATATAGTTTGTTTATTCATATAGTTTTTAAAAATATTTATATAATTTAGTAAAAATGAATGCACTAAAGTATGTTTGATTTCAGCGTTTAAACAAAAAGGAAAAGAAAATTTCTTAGAAATTAAATTTTGTTTGTTTGTTTTCTTTTTTTTTCTTTTTTTTTTCTTTTGCTAACCAAAATATTTTTGATTTTCTCAGCTAATCTATTTTATTGATAAAATATTCGACTCCATAAATCGTTAGAAACTATATTTTCTATTTCTACTGTCCTATCTTCTCTGTTCTTTTGTGAATTGCCATTAGTTTAGACTAAAATAAAACTTGGCCTCTTTTCTTTGTGCTTTCTATTCAATACTTATGCTTACATCAGACTCCAAATTATAAAAGAATATTTTTTTAATTGACCGGATTTTCGATTATGGCGTCTCCGTTATCGGGTTACTGTATATTTTGTTTTGTATCCTAAAGGAAAAGCAAGTTTACAAACATCCCATTAACACAGAAAGAGAGAGAGAGTAAGAGAGAGAGAGAGAGAGTAAAAGGGAGAGAGTAAAAGAGAGTGAGAGAGACTGCGTGTGTGTGTTAATGGGATATTTGTAAACATGCTTTTCCTTTAGGATACAAACTGTAACCCGCTAATCAGTATCTTTTAAAAGTATGCAGCGTATGTATAAACACTATGGACACAGAAACCAACACTTCATGGTGACTGGGAGTTTCACGCCCTAAGCTATCATCAGGCCATATTACATTCCACTTTGTGTAAGTTCTCTCTTAAGGGAGACCAAAGGGTTCTAAAAGAAGAGAATTTTTTTTTAGGGCTAATGTTTTAGGTTATTTATACTTTTAATAATTGAGCTATTGAGCTTTTTATTATATCTATTTATTTGTTAATTTTTTCTTTTCTTTTTCTTTTTCCTTTTATTGCAGTGAAAAACAGAAATTTAAAAATTAATAAAAATATATGTATATATATTTATTAATTTTTTAAATATTTTTATTTAATTTTTTTACCCTAAAGAGATCGATTTATCTCATTACGGTAATTATATATACACGCATACTTCAATCTTGTTTTTCTTTTAATATTTGTTTATACCACATTTTTTGTTACCACCATAATATTTTTCTTGTGTTTTATTTCATTTAATCTTTTTATTCATTATCCTATTTTTGTAATTTTTTCGGGTGTAAAAATTGGTCATATTTTTAATTTTCACGTTGTTACAGATAGTAGTTGATTGATAATCTGACAAAATGTTGTCTGACGTAAAAATGTGCAAGAAGCAGTGTAATAATTATAATATGTGTGTGTGTTTGTATGCGCTTGTATGTGTGTGTATACATTAATATCCAGACCTCACATCTCATGATAATCTTCAAAAAATTCTATACATTGTTAAAAGTTTATTTTAATATCATTATACAGCTTCAAAATGATGGAAGTTGAAGCAAAGATTAATATTACCACAGCAAAAGATTAAAAAAAGAAAAGGAAAATATTGAAAGAATAGTGAACAATGAAAACGTAGAAAAATCAGGACTCGAAATTCTGTCAATTTTGAAACTTTGTTATAAAATAAACTTTATAAAATATCGTACGTTTTTCTTACGAATCCATAATATTTATAAAACTTCCATATATCTGGTATATGAATATGTTACAATTAAATTTTCGATAGTTATCTATTTTTAAGACAGATAATACCCCAATTATAGGAATCAAAATATACAAATCTGTAATTACCATTATATCTATCTACATATATATATATATATATATATATATATATATATATATATATATATATATATATATATATATCACATATATATGTATGTATATATCTATATATAAATATAAAACATTGAAGTCAACACTCAGAGGCGACAGACTGTTTCATGCTAAACGCAATATCTGTCGCCTCTGAGTATTGACTTCAATGTTTACTTTTATACTTACATACGCTCTATCTCTGAGTGTATATCGGTGTTTTTATGGTAGTGGGAGGAAAAATTGTCGTCTGAACGCCACTCATACATACGCAAACATACATACACTCACGTTCCCTCATTGACGTACGCAGACATACATACACGCACTTACTGGAGCTCATACAAACATAAACATATATGAACAGTGTGGGACTGGGCATATATGCGCATCCATGTGTTGTTACGTACATACGTACGCAATTGGTCGCTGTATTCAATGTTGGATTGTGTAGCGAACATCTTTCGTCAGTTACGGTGTCAACGTGCAGACCGTTGTCTATTTTGTTCGCCGAATGTTTTCTCGCACACACTTATATACGTATGCACACGCGTTCACACATCTATCCGCCTGTTTTCTTTCTTTGTTTCTTTTATGATGTGGTCTGTGTAAGACTATGGTAGGTAAAAAATTACTAATATTTTTACTTTTTTAATGCTGTTTTGTTATTATTTAAAGCCGGTTATTTGCTTTGTTTTTGGCGATTGCGCATACATAAATGGTAGAAACTGCAATTTATAACGGTTATTAATATTTATGTGGTCGTATTAATTTTTCTGGGGGTGCGTAAGTATAATTGTGGACTGATACGGTAATGTTAATTGTGGTGTGTTAGTAATCATGGACTAATGCAGCAATGGTAATTGTGATGCGGTAGTAATGGTTGTTTTTTCCGTTTAGCATAAATTGTGATAATAGGTATTTGTTTTCATGTTTGTATTTGGAAATTGTTTCTGATCTTATGTTTAGTAATTTCTTTTGTTGTGTATTAGAAATTATTGCTACCTTTTCGTGTAGGCAAAGTAGGCATTTCTCTATAATGTTGTTGTAGGCAGGTGCGTTTTTCAATATTTTTCAGCTTATTCTTGGTGTAATATTTCTGTCTTTTAGATGCCATATGTATCTGGATAGTGTAGTGCTGTTTGAATATTTTCTGTCGGAGAATGAAAGGTCGTGTTTGTTTTTTCTTTTCCCTTAGTGGCTCCGCTGTAGTACATTGTGCTTTTGTTTACAATTACCTTGGCTCTATATATTATATTCTTTTGTTGGCAGTTTCCTTGGAGTGAACATGTTGTTTTATTTCTGCAGTTGCATTGAGGTTCCTTGGTTCCGTTATTGCAGGTTGTTACTTTTTTGTTGTGGCTTTTTATTATTTGTGCTATATTTTTTGTGCAGCTGTAACTGATTTTAACGTTATTTTTGTTGAATATTTTTGCTAATCGGTTTGTTTCAGGGAAGTGCTTTTCTATTAAGTTTAGGAATGTCCTTCTATGACGGTTTTGTTGTATGGTGGGTTAAACTAGATAATGTTTTTTCTTCTGTTTTTGTGTTTCGGTTGTGGAGGTGTGTATTGCCGTTGTTGTGTGTATCCACTTTTTTTAGTGCTTCGTCATATGGCGTTTTCTTGTTATTGAAAATGTCTATGTTTGATGAGTTTTCAGATAACCTGCAGCTGATTGATATGGGTATTTGCTTGATGATTGAGGGTGGATGGTTGGAGGATGTATATACGTAAACTGAGGTGTCATTATCTTTTTTGTACGCTTCGTATGTGTTTTTGTTCAGGTTGAGAGTGACGTCTAAGAAATTGACTGTTTTGTACCTGCATTTATTTCTATTTTAAACCTAATTGTTTTTAGGGCGTTTACTTTTTTTCTCCTAAATCTGTCTAATTTGTGGCCATTGGGTTCTCTTATCAGAATGTCCATCATCTCTATATAGTCCCGAGTCTTTTTTCTCTAAGAACCTGGCTAGTTATGAGAGGATGAGTATACCTACTAATTCACATGTGATGCTCCATCGTAGCTACCCAATGTTACATCAAATAGGTCGTGATTTTGTTTTTTTTTGCCTATGGTTCATTATTGTGGAACAGCAGGGATTTACGGCAGCGGTTGATTATTTTAATATCTCCGTCTGTAATTTTTACATGTTGTTGTGCTAGTTGTATAGCGTCATTCAATATGTTTTCCGTGATGGATAGGTAGAAATTCACTATGTCAAATTGGATGAAAATAGTTTTGTTTTTGTTTTTTATTGCTGTAAACTAGACTGTGACAGCTTTGGAATTTTTCCATTGGTTAAGTCCTAATTTTTCTCTTAGCTTGGTGCTGATAGCTTGTAATATGCTTTTGCTTATTTTTCCTATTTCGCAGGGTTGATTAGGCGTAATATGGGTTTTTTCACGAAGTTGGTTTTGCGGTTTTAACTGTCATGAAAGCTTGTTGTTCGGCTATGTGGTTTATCCTTTCATCTATTTTTAGTTTGACGACTATGTCTTTAGCTTCTTTGTTTATTATGTTTTTTTTATGTTCACGATTGTCTTCTTGCATAATTGTGTGATGTCAGTTATGAGGTTATTGTAGGTTGTGGGTTTCATTGTGTATATGTTCGTAGTCTTGTCAGCCAATATGAATGCCGTTCATTATTTTTTCTTGTCTTCTATAATGTTCTTCTGGAAATTGTCCAAATGTTTTTGAACTTCAAGTTTCTGACTATATGTGTCATGTTCTCCTCGAATTTTAGCATTTCTTTGCATTTTGGTGGGCATTTCCTTGTATTGATGTCAAATGTCTTGAGTTTTTCAGTTTTTGCCCAGGCCCACACTGTTCATATAGGTTTATGTTTGTGTGAGCTCCAGTAAGTGAGCGTACGTGTATGTATGTCTGCGCACGTCAATGAGGGAACGTGCGTGTATGTCTATCTGCGTACGTCAATGAGGGAACGTGCGTGTATGTATGTCTGCGCACGTCAATGAGGGAACGTGCGTGTATGTCTATCTGCGTACGTCAATGAGGGAACGTGCGTGTATGTATGTCTGCGCACGTCAATGAGGGAACGTGCGTGTATGTCTATCTGCGTACGTCAATGAGGGAACGTGCGTGTATGTATGTCTGCGCACGTCAATGAGGGAACGTGCGTGTATGTCTATCTGCGTACGTCAATGAGGGAACGTGCGTGTATGTATGTCTGCGCACGTCAATGAGGGAACGTGCGTGTATGTATGTCTGCGCACGTCAATGAGGGAACGTGCGTGTATGTATGTTTGCGTACGTCAATGAGAGAACGTGCGTGTATGTATGAGTGGCGTTCCGACGACAATTTTTCCCCCCACTACTATAAAAAACACCGATATACGCAACCATAAATAAATCCAAAATTTAAAATTAATCAGTTTGTCTGACGATCGCAAATAGCGTGAAACCCTGTCACAAACTCAGACCAATCCAACTAAATATGTTAGCTCTATCACTGATATTGATCGCTTTCCAATATGTACTCCGCATATATAATATATAAATAATATATATATAAAATTGCATATATATATATTTATATATATAATGCACGACAGATGGATGCAGAATGAAAATACTCGTAAAAATAAAATTCCATCAAAATATTTGTGTCATTTTCAACAAGTATGATTTTTATGCAAAATGCTTCTTTATTCTTTATTTTAGTTTAAATTATTGTTTTTATACGTCAAATTTTGTACGGGGAATTTGCGCCTTTATTTTATTTATTTATTTATTTATTCGTGGTGAAAAATTCATTGATTTGAAAATTCTTTCAAAAATCAGATAACTGTCGGGTTTTAATTAAACTTCTAAGAATTATTCAGTAATTGATAAAATTATTTTTGAAATATTTCGATTTTAGAAAATCTTATAAAAATAATTTTTACTCTATTACCTCCCTCCACCCTCATTTAATTTTCATGAAATTTCGATAAATTCTTTTTATATTTTTCATAAGTCCTCAGAAAATTTAAATTATCAAAATTATTTGGTCAATTATGTATTAATTTGTAACGTCAAAGTGATATCGTGATTAAATTAAAATTGAATTTATTAATCATAAATGGAAAAGATCACTACAATTCAACGACCCTAATATTTAAAAATAAATTCAATTTTTCTGTGTGTATTAACGTGTCGATTTTTGTAAATACGAATGTCCATACACTAAATTATCAGAAAATAGCAGTAATACCAATAATACATTTAAAATATATTGGTAATTTTCCAATATTTTCTCAACAGGCGTCTTCGTAATAAGAACTACCTAAAATTTAATAAAATATTAGATTTCTAAAAAATATTTTATTTTTTAAAGATTATTGGGTAGTTAAAAAAGTATATAACAGAATGCGTTCACGTTGTTTTCCTCAAATAATTTCGTCAAATTTTCTTTCAGATCCATTCCCAAATACCAGAGTGTCAATCAATCATTCGATACTTATAGAACAAAAGCTTGTCTAAAAATGTTTCTCTGCTATATCTAAGCTAAAAGTAAATATTTGTTGCAATTCAGATTTAATTTAAAATAATTTAATTTTCCACAAATAAACTTTCAGAAAAGTTTATTTTATTTTTGAAAAATGTTTTAAAAAGATAATTATTTTGTATTGACAGATCTGCGAACACAAAATAATTCTCTTTTTAAAAAATCTTTCAAAAATAAAATATATTTTATATTTAATTCGTAAGTTTTACTGGTAAAGAGAAAAAATCCCTTTCAATTCGTTATAAATACACATTCATTCAATTCCACTCAATTCCGTTTGAAATACACCTTAGTATTTTGCTTAGTGAAAATAGTTTTAGGAACATGGAATGTCAGGACACGAAATCAATATGGTCTCTTAGAGAATATAAAGCGGGAAATGAATAGGTTAAATATTAATATTTTAGGTGTATGAAAAGAAGATGAGCAAACAAAGGGAATTTCGTCTGTGACAAACGCAGGATCATATATGTAAACGGAGAGAAAAATAAGATGGGCGTAGAACTGATATTAGAGAAATACATGAAGAAATGTGTTGTGGTATACTAACAACTATTTGATAAAATTTTTATAGTTAACAGAAAGCGTTTTAACATATATATCGTTGTTTTATATGCACCGACAGCACAAAGTACGGAAAAAGAAATTAAAATTTTTACTGTATGCTAAACAACGCAAAGGCTCAATGAACATTGCAGGAAATTATAATAGTCATGGGAGACCTGAATGCCAAATTATGGAAGAAGAGAGTTGGTAGGTTCGAACTAGGAACTCGTAATGAACTCGGAGAAATATGGATCCAATGGTGCATGGCGAACGATCAAGTAGTAGCCAATACTTGGCTTCAAGATCACCGGAGATATATATATAGATATAGAGAAGCCCAGTGGGAGAAAAGAAGAATCAAATCGATTGCATAACGACCAATAAGTGATTCAGGAAGGCAGTTTTATCCAAATGCCAGCAACGGGAGCGACCACCTTGCAGTGATGTAAACAACAGTGGAAATACAGAAATTGAAGTGGGCCAAGGCAGCACCATAATGCCATACGACAAATTCCTGAATAGCCTGAATTTGAAGGAAAGTTATATGGACAGCGTTAAAAAAAGAGACAATGCAATAAATAAGAATGGAAATTCGAAGTGGGACGCATTAAGAGAAGTTTTAGTAACATCAGAAAATGAGACCATCCCAAAGATGATATTCGCAAAAGAGAGAGCAATGTCAAGGTATAGCACAGAATATAGGATATTGTACAAAGAAATTAGAAACAAATGCAGGTAAGCAAAGGGGGAATGGCTCAACAAAAAGTGTGCAGAAATAGAAAGAATGAACATTATTGATAAAGCACATATACATAAATGTATAAGAACTGGACAAAAGAAATGCTTATCATCGTGATACAAGGACGGAACACTGATATTAGAAAAAGAAAACTCCTTCAAAGATAGAAAGAATAATCAGAGAAGTCTTCCATGACAAAAGAGGACAGGCAGAAATATCGAAGGGCCAGAAATATTTAAATATGGAATCGACACTGGCCAAACAGAACAAGAAAAAACCAGCAGGACCAGATTGAATTGTATTAGAGATGCTGGAAGCTTTAGATGATTTCAACATTAAGAAAATTACAGAAATTATTGCAGAAATTATATTGCATTTATTAAAATGCAATATACGACAGTGGCGGTATACCGAAAGAAATAAGTAGATCCATTTTCATATCACTACCAAAGAAGCCAGGTGGAAACGAATGCGAATTCCATCAGACAATCGGCCTAGTAAGCCACATAACAAGACTTATCATCCGAATTTCGGTCTAATTCTGATACGCAGCAGAATTAGACCGGAAATAGACTAAGAATAGTGTGGTTTCATTAAAGACACTGGAACAAGGAATGTAGTATTTATGCTCAGGAGGATACCTAAAAAAGCAATACAAATACAAAAGAATGTATATCTTTGTGTTATAGATTATACATTTTTAAAGCGTTTGATAAAGTGTAACAATGAACTCTTTATGCAGAATACTCGACAGACATGTTCTGGCTAACTTGATTGTGATTTGAGCCAGTGCCGTTTGTTTGCTATCACAGACAATTCTAACCAGATGCCTATGGTTAAGATCATTCATTAAGGACCTATGGTCGGCCACTGTGCTATCCATGAAGGTCGCTAATGCTTTTCCATCAGGTATGCAAGTTGCACAATTGACATTCATGAATAAGCAATGTGAAATGTCTCAAAAATTCCGATAATTCACCTACCTTTCTATGAGCAGCCAAGACAATGTTCACACGGTATTCACGGTGTCTCCCACTGGGTAGAGTCTATTGATATAAGTTCGAACATTTCAATGATATAAAGTTACGATTTACATACCTTTATATACTACTATCCTATAACTTTTGTCATGTATTCATATATACATATGTATTTAAAAAAAAAACATGCATTTCTAAAGAGTAGAATTTTTTCAGGTTTTTTTTTCATATTTTTCAAATGTTTTCTTGATTTTTCAAACTTTTTCAAAATTCGATCTTTAGATTTTATGAATTTTTAATGATTTTTCTACTTGTGTCAATCCTTGTTTTGGTCTTTGTTTCTTAAGCTTAAAGTGAGACTTCAATTCATTATAAATAGAGCGCTATATTTTCCAACTTTTCCAGTTATAATGACACATTTTATATTAATATTAAATAATAAGTATATAAAACAATTTGTAAAATTTTTGACATGCCTCATCGATGAAGCAGCGTCATCTAAAAATTCTGATTACGCCAGTGATGAAGCATGTCAAAATTGTCTTATATATTTACTATTCCATCAAATTATCATCTAAAGTTTACTCATTATTATTAAATATATTTAAACACTTCACTGAATGTCCTATACATGCCATGATACATGGAAATGAGCATCAAAACTAAAGACGAAAAAGTGAATATAACGCAACTATTGCTTCAATGCTTCGTCTCTAATTATCGCCATTTGGGAAGGCGTAAAACTTTGAAAAAAAATTTTTCTTCTGATTGAATAAAAGCTGATCTATAGGAAATGCTTGTTAAGTGAGTTTTGTTTGATTCAGCAGAATGTTTTCAGTATATTTTATATTTACAAAAAAGAAATATCTGCAATGATTCCTATAAGAATTACACATTATATTATATTGGACATTATTAGGAAGAGGAAGACTTTGAATAAAGGCCAAGGGAAATTCCATAAGAAGCAACAATAATAAGGCCAGGATATTACAAATCCAAATAGTAAACACCTTCTATATGGAAACAGTATTTTTATAGCACTGCCTATGAAACAGGCGGAAACGAATGTGATCAGCCTAATGAGCCACATAACAAAACTCATCATCCGTATTCTGATGAGTAGAGCGCGCAGCAGAATCAGACCAGAGATAGGACAAGAACAGTGCGGTTTGGTTAAAGACACCGGAACAAGGAACGCGATATTCATGCTCAGAATGTTATCAGAAAGAGCAACACAAATACAGAATACCTGCACCTGTATTTTATAAACTACGCAAAGGCCTTCGGCAAAGTACGCCACAAAGATCTGTTGGAACTGCTCAGCAACCTTGATATATTCTGAAAAGATATTAGAATAATCAAGAACCTATACTGGCAGCAAATTGCCTGCATACGGATAGAAAACGAGTTCAGCAGATATACAAAAATAGAAAGGGACGTAAGGCAAGGATGTGTCTTCTCACTGGACCTATTCAACCTATACAGTGAGGCAATTCTGAGAGGACTGGAAATCCTACCAGAATTCATCATTAGCGGCCACAATCTTAACAGCATAAGATACGCAGATGACACAGTGCTTAGAGAAGACACGGAAAGGATATTACAATACCTCTTACAAAAGGTAACGAAAGAGAGCGAGAAGGAGGGACTACACATAAACTACAAGAAAACAAAATGCATGGTCATCAGCAAAAAGATGAGTCCGAAATGCGATTTATAGGTTGGCGACACTAAAATCAAGCAGGTGCGGAAATTTAAATATCTGCGATCTATTCTGACAGAGGACCATAAGTGCAACGCTGAGATCTGAAGACGTATTTGGGATGGCCAAAGACACATTCCAAAAGCTAGGCAGAGTATTACGAGACGGGAGGATTTCGTTGGTAACAAAGAAAAGTGTACTGAACTGCTACGTGATATCTGTCCTCCTTTACGGCAGCGAATTTTAAACGGTTTCATCAAAGATGAGGAAGAAACTCGAGGCAATGGAGGTATGGTTCTACAGGAGGATGCTAAGGATACCATGGACCGAACATGTGAGCAACGATGAGGTTCTGGAGAGGATGCAAACAAAGAGGAAACTTATACTTAACATCAGGAACAGGCAGCTGAAACTTCTGGGACACGTAATGAGAAAGGAAGGCTTGGAAAATTTGATACTCACGGCGGATAAAGGGAAAGAGGGACAAGGGGAAGCAACGCGTTACATACTTAGAGGGCTTAAGCAAGTGGATGGCAGACCAGGGTCTGAGAGAAGTAGCAAAATGACGAAATCTATTGAGAACTACAAGGAAGTGGAGAGCCATGATCGCCTATATCCTGAAAGAAGAGATAAGATGAGAAATATGTAGTTTGAAAAAAAAAACTTACCTCATAGACGTCCGTACGTAAAAAGAATCTCGTGGGGAAGCCATATTGTTTTTATGCTGACAAATTAACGCAAAATCACGGCGATCACGAGAATTGAGAAAACATGCAGTGTACGAAAGACGTGGGTGGAGGAAGTTAGTCTACAAACGACCAGACAATACGACAAATACAACATCTACACTTTATCACTCAGGATTAGCGCCTACTAAGGAATATAGGCCAGTCTCTCTAATTTAAAGTACAAGTTATTTCGGCATCTGTTATAAGCGCCGTGACGATATGGAGGGGAATCGCAAAGTAACTGTCGATATGGTGAAAACGTTCAGTGGCGAAGGTGATTTGATGGTCTTGTTGGCGAAAGTGAAATTAGTAGCGAGACTGCAAAAAATCCACGACCTCGCAAGCTTTAAGTCCCTGTTTTTAGAAGAAGACGCCCTGGCCTTATATCTCCAGTTGACCGAAGAGGATCAACGGGATGCAAAGAAAATAGAGGCTAAGTTAAAAACTTTACGGACGGAGTTTTTCTGCATATGCAAATAATTTTAACTGCCAGGGTGCTTACAGCCACACGAAGAACCTAAATAGCGTGATGGCAGACCAAGAGTGATCAAACCGTTTAGTGACAAATGTTATAACTGCAAGGGTCCACACTTGTTGAGAGACTGTGGGTAACCAATCAAGGTGACCTCCTATGGGTGCGGCTAGCCGGGTTATTATGTAAAACACTGTCTACAGGGAAAAAGAACAGGGAGAAACCGGTGCGCCGGCGGTTACCCCTTCAAATCAGCAATGGCGCAAACCAGAACACTACCAACAATAGAAGCGCTAATAGAAGGCAGGAAAGCAAGGGCCCTGATTGATACTGGCTGCACTGCAACATTAATCCGGTCGGGTCTTTCGGTTGATTGTAGGAGTACAAGTACTGTAAGAGCAGTGGATGGACGGGAGGTTGTGTGCAGAGGGATCAGCACAGTGACGTTGGTGGTATGTGAACGGTTACTGAGAATCGAGGCAATTGTGATGGAAAAGATCATCGACGGTGTTGACGTCATTGTGGGCATGGGTGTTATCCGCCAGCTTGGAGGGGTTACCGTCTACGAAAATGGTAATGTGGAATTCAGAGGAGGAGATTGTGCTATGAATATACAACCAAACGGCAAGAGTAGCAAAAAAAATCAATGCGAAGTGGTAGATAAGGACTTTGGTGCAAGATTTGATAGAGAGAAGTGGACCGTGGAATGGAAATGGATTCCAGAACCTCCGATATTAAAAAATAACGTTAATCACTATCATGCTAAACTGAGTAAGGAGAAGAAAGTTGAGTTCGACAGTGAAGTTAAACGGTGGATTGAAGAAGGAACCTTAACCCTGTGGGACCAGGATATTCAAACGAGAGTGCTATTCTTAATGGTGGTGGAACAACCCACAAAAAACAAGATCGGGCCAGTTCTCAATTACCGAGAACTAAATAAATACATTATGTGTCATTCTGGTGGGGATGCAATTGACGTTTATGGAGAAACAATGAGGAAGTGGAAGCAAATGACAACGGCATCTGAAATTGTTGATCTACGGTCCGCATATTTGCAAATACATGTCGCGAGACATCTGTGGAAGTCCCAGTTAGTTCGGTACAAGGGACAGACCTATTGTTTAACTAGGTTGGGGTTCGGACTAAATGTAGCCCCGGAGATTATGTCAAAAATCCTAAAAACTGTGCTAAAAAAGAGGAATACATCCGAAAAAATACGGATTCGTATATTGACGATGTACTGGTGGATGAAACAGCGGTACCATCGGCAGACCTTGTAAATCATCTTAACAACTTTGGCTGAACAGCAAAGCCACCAGAATCATTGGAAGGAGCAGCATTGGGTCTTCAGCTTCATATGGATAAGGCAAGAAATCTGGTATTTGCAAGAGCGGATGACCTAAAGAGTGTAAACCTTGCATTGAAATGGGATCTAAAAGAGATTGAGATCTGAACTGATTCGGTTACTGTCCGCAGTTGGATCAGTCTTATGATAACGGACGAAAAAGGATCCGTACAAAAGGAGAGGCAGAGCTACTTATCACGGGACGTTTGGGGATTCTGAGGAAATGATTGATGAATTTAACTTAAAATTGAGTGTAACGTTCGTGCCCTCTGACAGAAATAATGCCGATGCTCTAACCAGAGTGAAAAAAGTTGGCTGAAAGTAGAGAAAGCTATTACGGCGACGGACCGTGCAGGCCAAGATGAGGTCAAAGAGTTGCTCGGACTGCATCATGTAGGAGGGGACAGAACACTATATCTGGTACGAAAAGTCTACCGGAAGGTGTCAAGAGATACTATACAGAAGGTGGTTAGAAGCTGCGATCGTTGCCAATCCATCGACCGGACGCCAAATGTTCACGACTTAGGAGAGGTCCAAGTAGACACCAATTGAACCAGGTTATCTATCGAATTGACGCATTATAGAGGTGAAATGTACCTGACTATAGTTGATTGTAGCCCTGGCCGGTTCGCCATTTGGAGGGAGATTCGAGTAGAAACAGCAGACATCATTGCGAAGGAGCTGGTGAAGATTTTTTTTTTTTTTTTTTGAGCGTGGACCAGTTGAAGAGGTACTCATGGACAATGGGGCAGCGTTCCGTTCGGAAGTGTTTCGGGAGATGTTGTACAAATGGAACACTAGGCAATATTATAGAGCAGCGTACAGACCCAGCGGAAATTGTATCGCAGAAAGAAACCACCGAACTATAAAAGTCATTGCCGAGAGAGGAAGGATATCACTTGCCGAAGTGGTATTTTGGTTACCGGGTCGCAGTCGCGCAACATTGTTGAGGTGGATGGTATGCCAAGATATGTTCTTGACCTTAGAGTGATTCAGGAGGATTCAGAGAAGGATGGAGACAATGGGAGAAGTTCTCATGAGGCTCAGCCCCAAACACTGCGGAGATCGCAAAGAGAGCGACACACGCCCAGATGGATGGATGACTATGTAACATGAGATGTGATCATGGGATCAGGAGGGTGTGTAGTTCGAAAAAATAACTTACCTCATGGACGTCAGTACGTAAAAAGAATCTCGTGGGGAAGCCATATTGTTTTCATGCTGATAAATTTACGCAAAATCACGGCGACCACGAGATTTGAGAAAACATGCAGTGTACGAAAGACGGTGGGGGAGTTAGTCTACAAACGACCAGACAATACGATAAATACAACATCTACACTTTGTCACTCAGGATTAGCGCCTACTAAGGAATTTAGGCCAGTCTCTCGAATTTAAACTACAAAATATAAGTGAACGAATCAAATTAGGTCATAGAGGATACAAATATAGGCATGATTGGAAAGTGTACAGATGATTATGATTCAACCATTTAAATCAATGGTGTGTTGCATCCGATCAATCTTAATCAACCTGACGGAGTAAAAGCATAAAATTTGCAGAGACTTTAAAATTCATACGTCTCACTCAGTTCTGACCGGATCAAACAAGAAAATTTATCACATTGCAGCATATCACAAAGTAAAATTGAAAAGGATTTCCAAAAACATTAGAAGAATCTTAGGAAGAATCGACTTCCCACCACTCATCATTACTAAAATTAGCAGCAATAATGAGGAGAGTGCTGTAATATTAAGGATACTTGCTGTAACTTGATCGCAAGAAATGGACCTGTATGAAGATATAAACAATATAGACACCCAGAAAATTCAAAGCTACTTCGGTGATAGGGAAGTGCCAGAATTGCTGACTTGGAAGCAGAAAAAAGGAATGCGAAACGAATTATGGCAAACAATTAAAAAACGATCTTAGCCTACCCCAATCTACCAGTAGCAAAAGAGTACTAGTAGGAGGGGAAAACTTGCAGAAGAACCAAACGGCATCTGAGTTCAAATGATTTTGAAGAAAGTTTAATCAAAAATCATTTTGCAAATGGTTTTGAAGAAAGTTTAATCAAAATCATTTTGCAAATAGTTTTGAAGAAAATTAAATCCTCACAATGAAATTGGTTGACTACATAAAATCAAACGTCATGATCCTCGAAAACTGGATTGTAGCCAATTTATTGATAGTAAAATGATTTCATTTAAAAGAAGTAAGAATTTTTTTTAATTCTCTGTAAGGTCTGTATTCACGTAAATTGATAAATTGAAAAAAGAAAATACAGAGATTAATTCAATCAATGTCGAAATAAAATTACCACCAGATGACTCTTACATTCAAACATCTGCTCTTTTTTTTTGTATGCTTGAGTATTTGGGTGTATGTGTGCCTGCGTGCATGTGTCCTAATATACCAGGTAATATCTGTATAGAATATATATATATATATATATATATATATATATATATATATATATATATATATATATATATATATATATATATATAACATTTTATTAATATTCGGTTGAGCTGGTGGCATTATGTTCATTTACGTTAGTTGTACAGGAATTTCTTAATCGTCATGGTGCTAAAAATATTCTGATTTAATAAAGAATATATTAACATTGTATCCAGTAATGTGACGCTGAATGTTGTCTATTTAAATACCCTACTTTTATTTTTATCTCGATTTTTCCAATTGAACCGAGTTCCGTAAGCGATGGGCGTGATGATAGGTTCCATCAAAATGTTTCTGAGATAGAATCGAGGTATTAAGATATTAAGACCTGTTTACCAGCTCAGTGTAATACTCCCTGCCTAGATTATACCCAGACAAGCTGTTTTATACTAGGTGTATGTTAAGTTATGCCAGTTTATATCCCCGGGCATAAAATAATCTAGGGTAGACTATAATCCCTAAACCAGAATATAAACCTGATACATTGGTTCAACTCAACATGATACAAGAGGTGACAGACTTAGTGTTCCGAGTACAAGAGTACTATACAACAAATAAATATGTCTTAGACATTTCTCAAAATATAAACAAAGTATTGTCTGATTACACCCAGTAGTTCTCGTTCTTTTAAGATTTTTCTTTTAAATAATTAGACATGTCATTTAACAACCTTTCTTTGTATAATGACCAATATATTTACTTCAGTTTAACTTCTTTTGAATTTCGTAATACCTTCAAATGTTAATACCAAACTTTATGTTGATGACATCTTTCTTTCTTAATTTTTGTATTTTTTATTTACGTTTGCATAACCCTGGGCCATATTTTGTAAGCTACCTGGATTTTTTATTTCTCGAAAAAAATATTAAATTTCTATATGCTGCATTGATTTAGTATCTACTGGTTTGGCGCGATACATACAAGCATTGCTTGGTCTTATATCTTTTGAAAGTTTAAAGTGTAAAAGACAGAATCCGTAAACAAGTATTTACCATCTACCCATACACGAGAACGTTTAACTCAGTGACAAAATCTGCGAGCAGAATTTTTTACCAAATATCAAGAAATATTAGAAAATTTATGATTTCAGAGTTGGGTCAAAATCCTTTATCCAGGCAGTCATTCTGATTATTACAGAAGAAAAAGTGCTATCTATAAGGACTGAAATTTACGATATCTTTACAATATAAAACTTCTGTGTAAAATTGACGATAACTTCACGGTATAAAATTGCTATCTAATGTATGGAATTGATGATGACTTCACATTACTAACTAATGTCTGGAATTCATATGTTCACAGCATAAAAACTTCTACGTGAAAAATTGTCGATACTTTCACTGTATAAAACCTATGTCATCTATAGATTCTGAGAAAAATCAGTACGTGAGTTCTGCAATACTGCCTTTGTCAATGATATGTACTGATAAGAAATGACAGTGTAATATAAAAAATGTAAGTGATAATGTGATGTAAACCAAGAATGGAGCAATAAAAACTAAAATTTAAAAATATTTTTATCTGTGCAAGCAGAAAAAGATTCTGTTCGAAGTCATTTTCATCGATTTCGTTTCGAATTCTACCATTTCCATATATTTATAGTCCCATCAGTTTTAAACTTTACTAACATATTTGTTTCTAGCTGGATCCTGAAGACAATATTAATATAGGTTTACAAGCTAAGAATTCACCTATATTTTAAACTCAGGAAATAACAGGTTACTGGTAAAAATGGTACATAGTCTTTTCACAATATTTGTATATAAATTCACATGCATTATTATTGTATATTTACAAATATTACTACTACTACTACTACTACTACTACTAATAATAATAATAATAATAATAATAATAATAATAATAATATTTTAAAACTAAAAGTATCCCTATATCAAAAGGCTATAGGAAACAGATGGACTAAATATGGGAGAGAACTGCAAATTTTGCTACAAGCTAAGGATTTGCTGACCGATTAAACAAATATCGTAGAGAGGGTGGTTCTCTAGCCCGAAGGTAAGTACAGAAAAATTCTGAAAATCATAATAGCATATAATCCATCTCCGTCACAACTATAGTAAGGAGAAAAATAGAGTTGACACAATAAAGACAACCACGGCAGAAGACTAAAGTCGCTACCATTGTTAAGAAACTATGATCAGAATATGATATATTGAGAAATTTAATAGATTACTGCAATATATCCCATAGATGAACACTACTGAACTGAAACCTTTAATGTATACAGGGGTATTCGAGGAATAATTTAACACAGGAACAAATATAGAACAATCGAAAAGAAGGAAAATTATTTTAAAACTGGAAAGTACAAAAAGAATTATGATAACAAACTACCCTAATTAAGGAGGATGCCGATAAAGGCTCCAAATAACTACAGACTGATAACATGCTTGCTTATCATAAGAAAAATCTGACAGCACGAATAATTAAGGAAATCTATTAGTCGCTAGAAAGTTGATTATCATTTTGCCAAGAACAAAAAAGATGCTGAAGAGAGTCACTGGGATGATTGATTCTAGTATACATTGATCAAAGCATACGAAAGGAGAAATGAATTATCAGTAAATAAACTACAAACAAGCTTATGACAACCATAGATGATAGAATGCTTGAAAATGTTTAAAATATCAAGACACTAGTAAACTTCATAGCAAGAGAAGATTGGAACGAGGAGAAGAATATCAGAGATCAGAATAAAAAGAGTTATCTTCCAGTGAGATTCACATCACCACCATTATGGCACTAATTCCGTTGAAAAATATATTCAGGAAATGCAACATTGATTCATAAAGTTTCTAAAAAAAAAAGAGAATAATTTCCTGAATATTTATTAACAAAATAAAAATGGAATCTCACCTACGAATGATTAGAATATCAATACAGAGGAATGGAAATAGGCATTGAGAAACGTGCAATGCTGGTAATAAACAAAAGAGAAAGACGAAACTGAACAATGAAATCACCAGGAGGATGAACGAACGTATTCTGAGGTATTATTTGTTGATTATTTTTTTCTTTCTGTTCTTGATAGTGTCTGCTTTTGGAAGAACAAGAAACATACTAAAGAATATTCATAATATTTCCTCAGCCTTGCCTAGATTTTATAAATGTAAGCGTATTGTCAGATTTACGACAAGGTGTCATCATTTTACAGTTGAAATGGTTATATGTAACCATATGTTCGACACTAACAGTTTATTCTTTCGCACTTCTCGCTTGTGGAATTCTCTCCGAGGTTCTTGCTTTTCCGGCCAACTTTAATCTTCAAAAATTTAAATGCAATGTCAATCGTAGCCTTTTGCTTTCGTAATTCTGGTTCTTCTATTTTTCTCTTTCCTTAATAATTTTTTCTCATGTTCTATCATACTCAGAAATCCCTTGCATATTAGTGGCTTTGTTGCCTTGCTTGGGGTGAAATGATTTAAAAACAAAAACACTCTGATTTTAAAATGATTTTAAAAAAACAACAAAAAATTCTGTAGCCGAAGTTTAATTAAAGCAATAATAGGCAATTTCCTTTGTGATCTTTACCGGAATCTTCTTAAACTGTGGGTTTACGGTCCACGTCACGTTGAAACACCTGTTCCCGTACAACCGCCGAATTTAAGCAGCGTCTAGTTGGGTAGCCGTGCTGGTGGCGTAATGGATAACGTCTCGGAGTTGTTAAGCGGGAACCGAGTTCCGATTCTACTCGGGTTTCTTATATTCACTTACGTGCAAATACCCTTGGGAAAAAGTATCAATCTGCCCCTTCTTCTCCTAGATATGGGTTAAATAGTAAGACTTTTATCGCTAAATCATTATTATTTCAAAAAAGAATTTTCTAAAAATATTTTCCTACTTTAAATAACCTGCAAAAGGCTGACAAGCTGTAGAAAACAGATCAATCAACCGAATTCTTAAACTGGGAAGAAAGATAGGAGCTTAAAAACTGATACCACAAAACAGTGTATAAAGCATGAAACATGTAAATTCAGCAAAAATGGAATCGAAAAGGACACAAGATAGAGTCAGGAAAGATTATACACAACAGTCAAAAATTGCCAAAAATATGAAGAAAAATGTAAAAAAGACAATACAAAACTCGCGAATATAAAGAAAAAAAAATAACAGATGCTTTAGTATAGATGTTGAAAAAAAATCAGATGAATTTACATGGCTACAAAGAAGAGGAAACCGTAAAAGAAAAACTTAATGACAACCTAAAACAACACCGAAAGAAGCAACTATATAGTAGCCAAGTTAGATAACTCGTAAGAAAATATTGAATACTGTGAAAATAAAGTTAATTACACAATCAATGAATGCAGAAAACTGGCAAAAAATTCAATATTGAGCCTGACTGGGGGGAGATCCGCTAGGAACTATTCAAGCGACTATATTTTATGCATAGACATTAATGGTGCAGGCAAAGACCAAAATTGTCTTACTAAATGGAACATGAATGCTATCGTTCTCGTGCCAGTAATGACTGGCACGAGAACGATAGCATTCATGAAGAGTCGAGGAAAGAGGAAAGAGTTAATTAAGTTGATTGTTACTCAATCTTCAATGTAATTTATCAGTTAATACTGGTGTAAATACTCGATGAGTAAATAATAAAGAATTAGTTCATGTTATTTAGGCTATTTAACCAAGAAACCTACATAAAACTATTAAGCGGGAATGATTTGGGAAGAGTGACGGAGGAAGAGGTGGATGAAGAAAAGAGCCCTTAAATAAGGAAGAGGAAGGTTTAAAAAGCTAGAAAATAAAAACAGATAGATAGATAGATAGATAGATAGATAGATAGATAGATAGATAGATAGATAGATCAGGGAAAAACAGAATACAGACTTGCTTGGTTAGATACCAAGATACAATGAGCGGATGCAACTGCAAGTTAGATCAGGGTGGAAAGTTGTAAAAATTGTGATAAATATAAATTCTTTATTGGGAGATAGAGAAAA
The DNA here is from genome assembly GCA_963932145.1 of Acanthosepion lycidas. Classification (NCBI taxonomy): domain Eukaryota; kingdom Metazoa; phylum Mollusca; class Cephalopoda; order Sepiida; family Sepiidae; genus Acanthosepion; species Acanthosepion lycidas. The sequence continues at coordinate 71,325,239 of OZ010583.1, forward strand.
TAGAGATAAAAGAGAGGATAGATTAGAAAATAGGTTTTATATTCTTTATTCCTTTTGATATACGATACAACCCCATGACAGATAAAATCATGGTCGAACAAGGAAGATTTGAACGGATAAAAGAAAGTGAATAAGAGTCAGGTAAAGGATGAGAGAAGAGCAGTGGTATGAGTTAATGGTTAATCTTAGTTTTCAGTAATCGTAGAATTTCCATGGATCCAACTAGTAGATATAAACAAATAAAGAAAAACACCATATAAACGCCTCCGCCATATCTTAAATAGTAACGCAATATTTTCTCTACACATTCTTTCATGGTCAGTTTGTAAAAATTGAGGTTATGAAAAATTTGGTTTAAAAAAAATATAATCGAATATTTTAAAAGTGAATGAATCAAACTGGAATTAGAATAATTCAGTCCATAATGCTATCATATATGGAAAAGGACTGTTAGATAGAGTGCAATCAATGATCATTTAAAAACACTATTTTTTATTATTAGATATAAACGGAAGTGCTAAAATATTAAAAACAGACGAAAATGGATGGATTCACCTACTCTCAATTGTAGAAAAGGGCGCAGCCACATGACGTGATGTCATAGACAAAGAAGTAGTGAAGCTTTGACAGTGTAGCAGTGGTAACTATGAAACACAGAAAGGATAATGAAACACTGACTGAGGATATTTTGACGGAGCTAGAAAGATGGTGTATTCTCTCTCTCCAATATCGTTCAGGTTTTATGCAAATAATAACAGCAATATTATAACAGGAAACTTGCAAAGATATGAGCAGCACGCGAAAATATGAGCGGCCACAGATGATGCAAGAAGAGAAGCTGACAATGCCTAATGAAAGGAAACATTACATCAGATTACGTCACAATCCACCGCTGATGACACTTAACAGCTAATGTACATTCTAACGTACACTACATTCGGCGGGGTCTCCTAGTTGTCGACCATCAAAGTAATCATTAATGGATCTACTCCCTCAAATTATTGAGCCACATCTGAGCTAAACAATATTGCTATTGGACCATGGAAGAATCTGACGTTTCAGTGTTGTGCAAACTGGTGGTGAACCTCTAATTGCGTGACGGGTTGTTTTATTGATGCTGTTCTGTAATGGCGTGATGATTGTTCTGTTGAATTTCACAAAGAAACAAGTGAAACGAGTCTGATAAGTTATAGAAATAAAATAGATTTATAAAATATTAATTTCACCTTGTATAATATGTTCGTTAAAAATAGGACTTATACTAAATTTAGAATCATTCATTTTACAAATATAGTTATTATTATATACAAAGTTTATTCAAAAGTTCAAACGAGCAATCAACATTTCTTTTCGGCAGATCTAGCAAATATACATGCAAAAAGCATATAAATTTGATTATAGCCTGAAGCTGATGTTGGGAAGATGGCATTTTTTTTTTCTATAAGATCATTATCCTAATTCCCCACCAAAAAGGTTCTTCTTTCCTATTACCTGATGCTGTGATTTCAATGTTTCTCAGCCCCAAGTTATTATAGTATTGTTCTTAATGGCATATTTTGGATATTAAAAAAAAAAGCGGAAATAGCATTCCTCCCTTTGGCAGCAGTCGAACGCATTTTTTGTTTTTACTGGCAATTTGATTAGAGCGAAAGCAAATGACTATACCCGGACTGTCACAGTCTAGCAACTTTTTCTGGCACCACTGTAACAGTAAGGTATTACTCTTCTGTCGACCTCAGCAGTAACAGACTTTCTACCACTTTTGGCCCCCGAAACATTCGAACACATGTTGCGTCCTTCAAAATTTAAAGACAATCGAGCCTGGGAAGAAAAGTATGGAGGTTCCACAACTTTCCCATACGGTCAATAACTTATCTGATAAGAATTAATCAGTGCACCCGACACATCTGGGGTATGCTGAGGAGTTAAACGAAGCCTTTAAAATATCCGCTCCGCCGGTCGTTTACTCTAATATTTACTTGAATGGATTGTTTGGAAATATTCTTTTTATATATTCATGATGTAAATTTAACCTTCACGAAATTCATCGAATGTTTGTTTCAGGACGGCACCATCAAGACAGATGGACCAAGGATTCATGGAAGAGGCTATTGGTGTCTTTATTTCTGGCATGTTTTTCTCAGCTGAGCAACACCAGTAATGGAACTCTGATTAGCTTTATCAAATAGCCTACGGATGAGATCAGAGTTTTAAATTGTTAGACTCGATGTGCATATATGTTGTGTACAAGAAACTCATTTTATCGAAAGTGAAGATATTCTGCGTGGTTTCGCTTCATTTCAGTAAATTTTGATATTTTGATAGTCATTCGGCAGGTGTCTCTTGACTGGTAATACGTTCTCTGTGTGTGACATGTTCGTTTGTCTTCGCAGATCTGGCCGGCAGACTATGTCTGCTGGAAGGTACAATAAAGGCGAAACCACTTTGATTTATGAGGGATTTTATGTGCATTGATAGCAGAGAAAAGTTTATCTTTTTATTATATTGATCTTTAGTTGGATGTATACATAAGATAACGATAAATTCTGGAAGGAAGATGTCAAGAAAGCCTTTGAGAAGTACACTCTCAGATGAGGAAGCGGCCGTCCGTTTATCTCGAAACAACAATTTCTAACGCTTGAACTAAAATTCTGGCCTCTCTGAAATCTGGTCGTTGTTGAAAGGCATTATAGCAATTGTTAGTAAGGAAAGGGTCTTGAGCAATAATTTGATCGCTATGCTTAGTATGAGCCGTGAGCATTAGAGTTGAAATACTTAATAATAAGATGTTTCTCTTCTTGATAGAAATAAACATTCTAAAGTGTTTTTCTGCGCATACCTGGTTATGCTTGGGAATTGTCCCTGCACCGAATCTAATCCAACATACTATAGAACAATTACTTCACGGAATACCTGAGTCTGCTTTTTATGTAGATGACATTCTCAGTTTTAATGTTATTGTAAACGAACATAACGATGATCTCCGAGATTACAAGACGCAAGTCTGTGTGATAAATGTGAATTTCAAAAATTTTCTGTCACTTACCTTGGTAAGAGAATTGATTGGGAAGGACAGCAGAACGTTAGGAGAGTACGTATAGCACTAGTCCCAACAAACATAACGGAATTACGTAGCTGTTTAGTTCTTATCAGCGATATTTGAATAATCTCAGTCTATACTTAGCGCATTTACGCATGTTTTTTTAAAAAAAGGTAGTTTCTTGGAAATAGGGATAGCCTGACAATGATTTGGAAAAATCAGAGAAGCCGACCAAGGTTTTGATGTATTAAAATCCAAAGAATTAATTTATTATGACTGTCGATGCTTCTTCGGTTGGCATTGGTACCGTATTATCGCGTATTTTGCTGGACATAAGTGAGAAACCAATTTACTTTTGTCTCTAGAACATTTTCTAAGGCTGAACGAAATTATGCACAAATTGAGCGTGAAGGGACGAGTAGTGATTTTGGAGTTATCTAATTCCATTACATCTACGATCACGAATTTGGGATCATCCCTAATCACAGAACGTTGATTGGACCATTGAAAGATGATTGGGCTATCTTCTCCACACCAAGTGCTAAAGTGTAACGCCGGACATTAGTTTTGCAGTGAAGGGCTTGATAATAAATATAATAAATCCATCACGAGAATGATCGCCTTAGATATCTTGAAGGCTTTTAATAAGGTATGGCATAGGGTACTACTACATAAACACCCAAGCTGCGGCATTTCTGGGAGTCTTCTGGATTATCAAGTCCTTCCTATAAGATGAAGGTTATTATTATTGACTAGTCTTCCGGCTTGTAACATTCAATACTTCTAAAAGCAAACTAGTAACGTTTCATCATCACAGAGCAATCCCTGAGTTTCCCCCCATTCACGATGAGTGGTAATACTCTGAATGAGGCTCCTTGACAGCCTAAATCGCCCCTTGACCGTATGTATCCGGAGTTGCGAGACAGAGTTAATATGGGTAACACCAAAGTGTCAATTGATAAATTAAGTTCTTAAAGAATGTTCTATTTTCAGGAGTCACTGAATGTTGTAAATTTCCAAGGAAAACTAAAATGGATACCTAGAAATTTAAAGTAACAGATATTTTGGGTTCAAGTAGCGAATGGTAGTGTGTAGAGAAGACTAACACCACCCACTAGTCGCGCATCCGGAACCTGCTGTCAATACACGTTTCAATAATTCAGCGATCATCTCATGTTCATTTAGCTCATGCTGCCTCGAACTACGATAATGTCTTGTCAGATGTTCAGTCCTCGGTGAAGTCAGGTTTTCAGCCTACTTTAGAGGTTGACAGGTCAATAAAACTGATTTAACTAGTACTGCACGTGGTTCAGAAATAGTAAAAAATAGTCATCAAAAGACTCAAGTACTTAAATAGCTATGTGTGTTAAGCATGAAACTAAGGAGGAGGGATGGTATGATTTGATTGGTTGTCAACCCAAACCTATTTAGTAATATCCATGGTGGTGAATTTTGAATATTAAAAAGGAAGCAGAAAATACGTGGTAGCCATTTTGTATCTGACTGGATGTGCAATTCAGATTTTATCGATGATAATCAACTTACAGCGTAACACTTGGCGCACTTTGTTGTTTAAAAATATTTTTTTAAATCATTAATTATTAAAATTCAAATGAAATAATCAAATGAGCTATATACTTGAGTTCCTGGTATAGCAGGTATGAATGGTGGATTTATAAATTTTTCCAAGAACGAATGGTCATTGCTCAAGAGGTTAATCGAGCTTTCCACCCTCTTCACTGTTTTAATTAACTAGTGTTAAGAGAATTGTTATTTGAAGTCGATACATCTAAGAATTGGGTCTGCACTGCCAAGTTAAATCAGAAAAAAAACTAGAGAAAAAGAGCAAACTTATTTCTTGAAAAATAAAATGTGATCAGTAATATACGATTGGTGCTTGACTTACACGAAAATATTTCATTTGTGCATGAATTACTTCAATTCTTCATATATAGAAAAGCAAAATATTAAGTTAGGATGTTCGCTAGGTTAGATATTGTGTGAATAATAAAAATCGAAACTATTTACGCAAACTATGAACGCTTCAGTGAAAACGGTCGTATGGTCGGATGATTATTAAGCCTAATCGGTTACCTAAGTAGCTCCAATGACCACTTTCCGTTGATTTTTTTTTATTACGGGTGCGATGTACCACGGTGTTTCTAACCCATGACCCATTTTTTAATATGGCAAGAGTGCGTTGCCATTTTTCATGTGTAACACAAATGTTATCCATAGCTAAAAACTGACGATTGCTTAATTTACTTTTTAAGTTTTGTTTAATATATATTTTCTGCCTGGCATCCATAACCAAACTGTGTACCCAGTGGTCCTGGGATGTGATCACGTATGCATCATGTGCAATGTATTAAGATTAAAATTCGTTACATGAGTAGTTTTCTTTATTTTAATTTACCTTCTGATTAAGTAGAATTATAAGATATACACAAAATAGATTAAACAATAAAGTCTGATATATTGGTTCATTCAACGGTTAACAAGTAAAGTCTATGTGAAATATTTGATACTTGTGTCCTTTATCACGCTGAGTGCAAATTTACGGGGCAACAAGTGAATGAACATCATATAACGTGAGATAGTGTAGGGGTTGGCGATTAAAAAAATATATATAAAGAAGTGAAATAAAAATTTATATCTCTTGATCTGAATTAAGTTTATATCACGCGCCATTCAGTGGGTACAAAAATAAACAAAACAAAATGGATAGTATGAAAATGTGAGAAAAATGGTTTTAAAAAATAATGGAGATTTGAACGAACGAAATGTTATATACTATGAAAAGAATATTTTGAATTAGACTGAACATTGAAAGGGATTGAGAAAATAGAAAAAGACAGTTAAGAAATTTCTGTTGTGTGGAAAACAAAAAGAAATACAAAAATATTTAAAGAGTATTTAGCGATGAAAAAAGCAGAGAGAGAAATGATAGCAGACACTACCTGATTTTTGATTTTATTGTTAAAGACTCTTTTCTCCTTCACACACACACACACACACACTCTCTCTCTCTCTCTCTCTCTCTCTCTCTCTCTCTCTCTCTCTCTCAAATGTGTGTGTGTGTGTTTGACCAGTAATAGGCATACACGAGAAAGCAAAATATTTATTTGCTTAAACTTTTAATGCCCTTTGGTTCACTAGTAACAGGGTAAAGTGGGGCATAAAGTAACACCTTCTTTCAAATTACCGTACCGACCATATAATTAAAGACAGATACTGTGTTTAAGCTGTACATGAACATTAGAGTTAAGTGAATATTATATTCTGGTTGTCATTTCAATTTAAGGACTTAACGTGAAAAAATGAGATTGTAAAATGTTACTTTTTTTTACCCTACTGGTGGAGCAAAAAGTAACAGACAGTGGGGCACAATGTAACGTGATGGGGTAAATTGTAACAACTAAAATTAGGACAGTGAAACCCTTCTGATACCTGATTTATGCTTCAAATCCAACTTTATTTAACTTTAACAAACATACCATGATAATTTTGAAAACAGTCTAAAAAGTGATAAAACTGTCTTACACAAAATACAAAATAAGTGAAATTCTACTGACATATGTCGATTTTGGATATTCCGCTCTCTTCATTTGTTTTTCGTTGATATTCAAGAAATGAGACGAGAAAAGGACAGTAACACTTAACGCAAAATAACAGAAGATCTCATTGCTGTGTGAAATAATAATTTCACCTCTAAATCCGCATGTTACTTTTTTACCCCGTGTTACATTGTGTCCCACTTTACGCTACTGTTTCAATATCAGATGAGAATTAATTGTATTTTAACACGATGTGTATGCACAGACTGTATTTTAGTCTTTTCCGTGTAAGTTATCGATAAAAAAATCAAAATTATTATTCGTCTGGTATTAAAAGAATATCTTAAAATAGTGGAATAATGGAAACTAAAAAGTTAATGTCAGATCTACACCAAACAAGAATTAAATATCTTAAGAGAAACAGTTTCAATCGCACAGAAATCTAACAAAAGTAGTACAATAGCATGTGACACGTTCAACCAGCAAATTTAGACACATATCTCATATAGTTGGCTCTTGTGTAGCTTGGACACTTATGATTACAGGAATGAAGGAAATATTGTTACAGGATTTAATGTGAGTAATACTATTTTTTTCGATATCCATTCATGAAGTAATCTATATTGATGTAGCATCTACTGATATGGTCATTTCACACATCCACGACGAAGTGGTAAATTTAACGTACATTTACATACTTGTCAATCTAATCTTCAAACAAAAAGTGACTATTTGAATTCTTTCTACTTTCGTACCATTTTCTTTTATCCTACGATTTGGTGACAAAAAAATCTTATTCATAAATTTAGTTTTGACCAGTTCAAAACAAATGTTTGCAAAAGGAACTACATGTAATTATTTAAATTTGAAAATCAGATTGACAAAATTCATTTTCTAAGTTCGACTTTATCGATCGTGTATAATTTTGTTTTCAGTTCACAAATGTCCATCATGATCATTCAAGAGCAATCAGAAATGCGGAAATAAATTAATTACCAAAAATTATTTTTCTGAATAGTTTCAGATTAAACAAAATTATAATGAAGAACTTAATTATTTGCACTACAGGAAAATATTGTTGATGTAGGGAATTCTTTGTGAGAATGCAGCAAACTTTTCCCTTAAACACTTCTCCAAAATATTTCAAAAATTAAAAATAATAAAAAAGACACTTTTTATGTATTTTATTTCTTCATTTTCGGAAGATAATACGGATTCAATCAATTTTATATTAAACCGAATATGATAATTTTCCAACAGTGTGCTGGATTAATATAAAATATAAAACGAGATATTTAAGGATTAAGCTTATCCTCATTATAATTTTGTCATATTAATAATGTTTATAAGTTATGTAAATGCAACCCAAGTAACAAAAAATAATAATTCGTTTATAGATTTTATAAATACCAAGTAATTCAGCTTTATATATATATATCTGTGTGTGTGTCTGTGCGTGTGTGTGTGTGTGTGTGTGCATCGTGCGATGGACAAATTGTCGTCTAAATTATGCAAAAATGGAAATAAGAGTGACATCTCATTTTAACAGATATATTTACCAAAATTACATAAATATATCTTGAAATACTAAAGAGTAAATTTATTCAATAAAATCACCATTGCCTTCAACTACGGCCTTCAGACGACTTCGGAATCTCCTGCAACTCTTCTACACGGTCTCCTTGTATAAGTTTGTGAATGCTGGCATAATCCTTGCCTTCAAGGAGTTTTGTTGGTCTCTCGCTCAACTTCGCCCCGCACATAATAATCAAGGAGGCTGCAATTTGGGGAGTTAGGTGGTCAGATGTAAGGGGTGATGTGGTCGCAGAAATTGTCTGACAGACATGACTAACCCAGTCATGTCTGTCAGACTCCTGCTTGTATGACATAGTGCAGAGTCCTGTTGCCAGTCTTCCAGCAGCGACCCTATTGAACCAGGGCAGCACTAGTTCTTCAAGACACTTAATGTAGATGTTCACTTATATACATATATATATATGTGTGTGTGTGAATGTGTGTGTGTGCATGTGTGTGCGTGTGTGTGTGTGTATGTATGTATATGTATGAGTGGCAATCTGCCTAAATAATTTCCTCTTTACCTGAGAAGTCTTATTCGTAATTTTAAAAAGTCGATCATTAAAATTAATCAACACAAAATATCTGTTGTCTTTAATACTATTTATCTTAAATCCTCTTTTATGCATCTTTATTTCAATAGGAAATTACAAATTTAAAAAAAAACTACGAGATATTCCTTAGCGGTCATATTTAACGTAGCATGCACACACACACAAATACATATATACAGAGCCGGTGCAAGGATCCTGTTTCTCCTACCCCAAATATATATGATATGGGGACTCCAACCCTATTATATCTCAATTTTCATAAGGCAATATTCATATAAAATAGAAATTTTATTGTAATCTAATTATCTGCAATAATGGATCATATGCAATATAGGTGAACAATTCAGCTAGAAAAATTGAAAATAAATACAATGTATTTAAATACAAATGCCATAATACATAATTCCATCTTAAATAAATCAACAATGTTTTGCAGCAGTTTTTAGCATCAATTTGAGATTTTTTTGTTAAAAAGTTGAATGTTTAATACATTCAACATAATGGATAGTGAATTTTATATAGTGTTTTCTTCAAGACTTAGCATGATCAATGTATTCAGAAGATTTTATCAAAGTCAGGAGATCGAGCACATTCATTTTCAGTGGAAATTATTGCGGAGCTGGATAACTTTTCATCTCTCATTGTAGATATTAAATTTAATCTATTAGATTGAAATTAAAACTAAAATAAAAGCTTCAAGAAAGATTTTTCATTTTTTAAATATATTCCCTATTCTTAATTTTGAATTAATAATTGCTGTTAAGTTTCCTATTGGTCTATTTCGTATGTCAGTGTGTGTTTCTTTTAAAAGTAATTTAAACTGCAACATCCAGAAACTTTTTGCGCTACGAAGATTCTTGGGGATGTATTTCTTCATACTTATTATCTTAATGAAGAGAATTAATGCCAACAAATTTTAAATTTACTCTATCAGATGTTATATCGTGAGTCAATGTTTTCCCAATAAAATTGATATTACGCAACCAGTATTGGTAATATTTTCAGAATATATTTATATGAAAAATATACGGTTTATTGTACCTTTTCAACTTGTAAAATCCCTGTTATAAATAAATTGTTTCGCGCTTGTCAAGTTTTATTATAGCAAACAAATAAACTGCAACATATGTTTTTATTTATAAATATACATAAAGGATAAAAGGCAACAAAAACAAATTTTATTAACCGATATATTCCGTATAGCTGAATAAATGTTATTTTACATGTCAGTATAGGTTCGTTGATATTCTATAATCTTTGTCAGTCTTTCATTGGTTGAATCATTTTCTTTTTCTGTAGAGGTTGAGGGGCATTCAATTAATTTAGTATCTTTAAAACCCTTCTTTTTTTCTTTTTTGACATGGTGAATAACAGTCAGATTTACAGAATGTGAAGGGGTGTTTTCTTTAAATTTCGTGGCTGAGATCTGCACCACTCAAAAACATATTGCCAGTGAAGTCTCCGCATTTTTCTTAACTCAAATTTGAAGGGACCTATAATTTTATTGCCTGCAATATAAGTATAAAACATTATTTTACCTATACACTATTGTCTCTTTTCGATTGAAGATTTTTATGAAAATCCAGCTACCATGTCCATCTAATATAGCTCTACATTTATCACTAAAATTATTCTTGAGAAAACAATTAGCCAAATTTTCTTAATATTCTGTATATTTTCTCTCTGCTGAAAATCGCAACACCAACTTCTTCATTCATTTTCTACTAACCAATTCATTTTTTTTTTTACTAATAACCTTTTTTTCTCATGTCTCATTTAATAAAGTCACATTTTTCTTGTTCTTATCTTTCCTGTGTTTTTGTGCTACCATCTCTCAATAATTTTACAATATCTTAGTTCTCTTTTCAGAGTATATCCACTTTGAAAAGAAATTCCAATTTTTATATATCAAATTAAAAAAAATAATATATATATTGAGTTACATAATAAGATAAGGTAGATTAAATATTTCTGATAAAAACAAATATTATATACTAAAATCTTAAATAGTAGTCATAAGTATTTACTATCTTGTTTATTGAAAACTTTATAAATACATATGACCTAGATGCTGCATGTAGCTTTTGCGTGCTTTTGACTAATATTTTATACTTTTCACTTATTTGGTAATAGAACTATAAGCAAGTAAACAGCTCATAATTTCTCTACTGTACTGGATTTGTTTTCATTATTAGTTACTTCAATAGTTGTAACTGCACTATATCCATAAGTATAGCATAAATTAGGAATCACCACTAATTCGCTAAAAAAGAGCATACCGTGGCGGAAAAGGGCCCAAACTTGATGAAAACAATTTTTTTTATGTTTATGTTATTATTAAGAGTAAAGTATTTTTGAAATATTTTTACATTTTTTAATCCTTCCTAGCACGTCCGAAATTTTAGTTAAAAATCTTGTTTTTTAGTCAGCAAAATTACCATGAAAACCGATGCTATCCGCCATTTTTGAGAAATTTGTAAACAAAAGTTCAATTCTCCGTTTAAAAATCTTGCAAAATTAATTATACCTTTTTAAAAAGTTATTTGTGGAAAATTAGAAAATATAAAGTTTACTTAATGTAAATGGAAACAAACATTACTTAATTTTTTAGCATAAAAAATTTAGTTGAAAATTAGAGAAGCGTGTCTAACCGTGGTGACTTGTTTTGAGGTGTAAATTGATAGTTACATCCATGTATTGACAGCTTACGTCAGGGAAGTTATCGGAAGGAAGGACAGAAGTGACATATTCGAATTTTAAGTGAACCAACTGATTTAACTACACACTAATTTTAAAAAATAAAATACTTTCAAAAATCTAATATTTTATTTATTTTTTTTAATATTTTAGCTTACGTTTAAAAAGGATTTCTGGAAAAATAAAATTTGAAATACTAACAATAAAAGAAATTGAAAATTTCATAACTGAGAGTGAGATAAAATATAAGAGAGGTACTTAATTTTTACGTACCTCTCTTATGAAATTTTATGGTATTAATTTTTATATTACCTCACTTAAGAATTTTATTCATAACTGAGATAATATAAAAATTAATAATAAATAAAAATTAAACCATAAAATTTCATAAATAAGGTAGGTACCTAATAATTATAGGTACCGCTCTCATTTATGAAATGTTACATTTTTAATATTTAATTATTATAATATGACATTTATGAAAATGTGAAAATTTTGTATTAATTGTATAATCATTTACATTTTTTGATTTTATTTAATTCTAGTCCACTAACAATAGAAGTATTTTTTTAAAAAGTAAAAATACAAATAAAATAAATGCATGAAAATTTGAATAGCCTTAAAAGGGCGGTTTGGTGTCAAGAGAAACAAATCTTAAAATACGTGAAATTATATATTTGCAAAATCGTTTTGTTTTGATGCAGTCACAAAAACAGTGTAATTTTTTATTACACGTGTGTCGCAGATTGTAATCAATTTTCAAATTTATGATCTGTAAAGATAGATCTACTTAATAACAGCATTCCCTAAAGGGCAAGGATTGAAACTTTTAAAATATTTAACAACTTTATCGCATTTTGTATTTAAAATTGAAAAAAAAAAGAAAACAATTCTTGTAAAAATTCATTTTTCATCAGAAAAATATTTTGCTTCAGACAAGAGTGTCCTTAACATATAATTTTCATAAAAGCCATTAAAAGCTTTTCTAATTAAATAATGTCTTAGTTTTATTGGCTTTTGTATGTTACAATTTAGAGCTGAATTTTGGGTAGCTGTGTGTTTCGATTTTACAAAGAAATCGATGATTTATATTCTTCAAAATCTTCTGCTTTTAACTAATATAATCAATAAAAGGTAAGCGTCGAATTTCTCGAGTTTTCATAAATTCAAATAAAGGGGAGGGGGTAACAGATGTAAAAAATATTTTTACCATGACTTTCTAAAATAATTTCATTCATTTGTGAATAAGTTCTGAAAAGTTCATTAAAATTCGATAATTATTTGATTTTTGCAATAATTTCCAAATCAATGTTTTTCACCTGAAAAAGGCGCTATGGTAAATATTACGTAAACCGATGAGGAAAGAAAAAACAAAATTTTTAACCAAAATTTCGAACGTGCTCTTAGAAAGGATAAAAAAATGTAATAAAATAATCAAAAAATATTTTGACGATGTGTGTTCGTTTTTATTAAAAAGTCCAAACTTAATCATCATGCTATGCTGTTTTTTTGGCGAATTACTGGTGATTCCTAGCATATTTCAATGGTAATTAATACTTATGCAAACGTGTGAGAGTGAGTAAATGAAGAAAAAAATCAGCAAGACATTTTTCTAAGTATTTATTTTTGATTTAAATAGTCTTTTAATTAAATAGGATTGTTTTGTAAAATAATTGCTTAAAACTAGGTAACTCCATGAAAATCAATAAAAAGAGCATAACATGACAAGAACGGCCTTAAATTTGATGAAAAATTTTTTTATCTGCTTAAGTATATATATCATTATTAAGAAGAAATACCAAAGTATTTTTGATTATTTTTTAAAAATTTTTACTCATTCATAGCATGTCCAAAATTTTAGTTAAAAATCTTGTTTTTTTTTTGTCAGCGAAATTACTAAAAAAACTCGATATCAGCCATTTTTTTTAATTTTGTAAACTAAGTTAAAATCCGAGTTTAAAATTCTTCCAAAAATCAATTATACGTTTTTCAAAATTTATTTGACGAAAATTAGCAAATTTAAAGATTATTTAATATATTTGGAAAAAAAACTTTTGCTTACTTTCTTCGAAGAAAAATGTTGATTAAAATAAAAAGGAGGCGATTTTAACATCGTTGGCTGTTGACAAGTGATGAATGATTGCTGTCATCACATATCGACAGCTAACCTGAGATTTGAGTTATCATATGGAAGGACAAAATTGACGTAACGTTTTTTTTACATGAACCAGCTTATGTAGTACCTCGTAATTATTAAAGTAAAAAGAAACTTTCAGCATTCCAATTTCTTTTATTTTGTTTTTTATTACTGTAGCTTACACCATAAGTTTGTTGATACTATCTGTAGAAATTATAAATACTATAAATAAATTAAAATACAAGTGCTTTTTGAGGGCAACTATAGCCCCCTAAAGTCAATACAGATCTGCTATGATAAAACATTTCTATTCCAAGTAAAAATCATCACAAACATATCAAACGTTATTTTACAGCCAATTTGAACTGAAAAAAAATTGAAAAATGACTTTTGTCATCATCTGAACAAAATATCAAGGAAACTAGGTATTTCCTGAAAGCAAAGAATGCTCTTTCATTTCTAAGTGAAATTGGTTGGTGTAAATGATTACAAAAATTTTTTCTGAGGATAAAATATGAAAAAATAGTTAAAATTGCTATTCCTGAACACTGGAAACCAGGATTTTTTTATATGTTTTTTTATTTTTTTAAAATCAGCGATAAGAAAACGGTTGAAATTATGCCAAAATTGACTTTGACATTGCTGGGTCAAAGGCCAGCCAGCCGACAATACCAAGCTGTCATCACCTTGTAAAAAACCTCATTATTATTTTTTTTTTTTAATCTATGTTTGAACAATGGCTTGATGTATTTTTGTTTTTTAATACCTTTTGAGCAGGGTGATGACAACAATACTTAAGGATAGAACCGAAAACAGTTTGTTTGAAATAAGAAATTCGCATAAAATTGAAATAAAGACGACTCACTGAAAACTGTAAAACAACTTCAAAAATTTAAATTGCAATGAAATATGTAAATGAAATAAATGGTACTTTTAAAAATGTAGTAATGTTGATGGTGAAAATGGCTTAGGATGATGTTCAGACTTTTTTAAGGAGTAAAAAACGCTAATTCAAAATGCTCAGGATGTGTTTCGCACGAAGAATTTTCAATAATGTAATTGCTGTTCAGCAGAGAATGCTTACACTCACACCACATGACGTTTTATTGCTTGTGACCTTCCGTATTTTTTAATTACAGCCATTTTAACGAATTTTATGAACACAAAATTACATTTCTTAATTACTGCGGATCTTCTGATTAGTCAAAACGATTTACAACGCGCTAAAAAAGATCTATCTCATAAGGACACTTAGGAAACGTGATGCGGCTTTTAACTAATTTTATAATATTTTAACAACTTAAATGTAAAAATCTACTATAATTAAAGAAATAACAAATAATTCTATTAAAAATTCATTTTTCATCGAAACATTTTGTGCTTTCAGAAAATATTGTCCATATTCATAAAAACAACTAAAAGCAAATAAAGGCATTTGAAATTAAATAATATATTTGATTTATTGAGTTTTGTATGTTACAATTCAGAGCTGATTTTCAGGTGGTGGGGTCCAATTAAAAACAAAAAAAAACATGATTTGCATTCCTCAAAGCCTTGTGCTTTTAACTATTGTAATCATTAACCTAGACTCGATCGAATTTCTGCGTTTTCATAAAATTAGTTATAAAAAAATATTTTTGCCATGACTTTAATAAAAAAAAAAAATACTTATTTATAATAATTTCGATCATCTGTGAATTAACATCCTACAATTATTTATATTTTTCCAAGATTTTCCAAATTAATGTGTGTCATACCAAAAAAACGTGATAAAAGTGTCTATGTTATTTACTAGTTCCGCTGATACAAAGAGAAACAAGGTTTTTTAATCAAAATTTAGAATGTTCTAAAAAGAAAGAAAAAATTTTAAAAAATAATTAAAAAAAACTTTGGTCTTTCCTCTTTATAATAACATTAACATTTAGACGATAAAATTTTGTTTTCGTCAAGTTTGGCGTCTTTTTCATCAGACTATGCTCTTTTTTTAGCGATTTCGTGGAGTGTCCTACTTAAAACTTATTTGAAAATTTAACTTACGATTAACAAATAAGAACACGCAATGAAAGAGTCGCTGACATAATTCCTGGTGAATTTGATTGAGATAAAAATTAAAAGCATTCAATCTTAATGTTTAATCGTGTAATCAATAAATTCTAGTCGCTTACTTTTACTTTAATGACATTTCTTATAAAAAGATTAACTTTTAGGTTTTTGAAATGAAAAATAGTAGCAATAACATTTCATTTCTCATTTAGTTCTATCGAAATGCTACAGAATGTCAAAATTTGTATAATCAGAGAACGAGTTTATTTCAAATTATATTTAATGAGCTTTTAAATTATAACTAGGTTTTCAATTTATTGTTTTTACGTTGATTGAAAAGATTCAAAACAATATTTGTTTTTGTAAAATACTGTCTTAATTGAATAAAATCAACATAGGAATGTTTGCTTAAGAGGTTTTATCAACTGTATGACCCAAAACAGTAATGATAAGGTAATGATTAATAAGATATTATTTTTTGGTTTATGATGATTCTCGTCGTTTTCATTTATCTTTCACTGTTTTTGCAACATTATATATTTATTTTAATAATATACTAAATATATGAATTTTGTATCTTTTCATTATTTGCTTCCATCGCACTCGCACGCCTTACATCTCTCTCTCTCTCTCTCTCTCTCTATCTATCTATCGAGAGATAGATAGATAGATAGATAGATAGATAGATAGATAGATAGATAGATAAGTTGCATTTGGACAGCAAGACATAAATTTTAATTTAAACTGACAAGATCTGTCTTTTCAAATTTTATTGCATTTTTTCCAATTTTCGAATAAGATGTTGTATACTGGGATCAAAATTATGAATAAGCTGTCCGAAGTTTCTGTTTTGTTCAACTAATTTCGACTATCTCAGTCATTATTGTTGAGAACTGAATGTCGTCAGTATGGTAGATAAGATTTATTAACAGTATATTGAAGTGTGTATAAAATATTTAATAGACATATAAAAATAATTAACTTTTATGCATCCTTTTCCCTTTCGCCGTTACATATGACGTCACTTTGAACTGATTCTAATTCTGGCGTTGTTCAAACTATTGTTCATGACAGATTATGCGGTCTCTCCCAGAAATTGTAACTAAGGTCCGCTCAGCATATAAGGTGGGCTCTGTTAATGTTGAACCAACAAAAATGGGCCTGGGCCGGCGTCTGCAATAAGGAGTGTCTAGCCTCCCTAGCAGACGTGTGTGCTCGGAAAACAAGTGTATTCACTCATTATATATATATATATATATATATATATATATATATATATATATATATATATACGTATACACGAAGGTCTAATGAAACATTCTTGGATTGAACCACTTCCTAAAATCAGTATTCTGATGTTTGATCATTAAACTACTGTACATAAATTTATTTGCATAATAACCAACTTGAAAAATATTTTGATTTGCTTTCTTTAACCTTTTTAAACTGATTTATTTTTTGAGAAAAAAATATAAAATTATTTACTATAATTCTATTAAAAATTTTGTAACTTTTGACCCGACTTGCATGTAGCAATAATTTTCTTTCGGTTAAATTCTAATGTAACAATGTGAAAACACATTTAAAAAAATATCGGCTATCATAAATTATCCATCAATGGTGCTGTTTTCAATATCATTCAAAACTTATTCCAGTTTATGTTCATGCTTATTAATGTCGAAATGTCAAGATTTGTGTATATTCGTCAAGAACAATATATGAATATCTCATTATGTCAACGCTAAACTAATAGCAATTTTCATCTCAATAAATTAAGCTAAAATATATTTCTTTGTTAATTCAGTTTTACACTGTAAAATATATCCATGTGCTAACTGAGGGAGCGATTACTGTTAAGTGATATGTAATATCTGAATAAAATAAAGAAAATTAAAGAAAGATGTATATTGACGGCGTTAAAATTAAATAGAATGAACTAAATGATAATGGAACTTCAATGTGGAATACATTTAGAGAAACTTTAGTAACATCAACAAATGAGATCATCCCAAGGGAAACTAGACAAGGAAAAAAAGAGTAGACAGATGAAATTCTCGATATGGGGAAAAAGAGACAACAAACAATGCCAAAGTATGTTACAGAATATAGGACATTACGCAAAGAAATGAGAAACAAATACAGGTAAAAAAGGAACGTCTGAAATAGGAAGAATGGGTACCATGGGTAAGGCAGATATGCATAAAATAATAAGTATAAATTGCACATAAATGTAAGTATAAAGTTTTCAAAGTTTTTTTTTTTTTTCTTCTAGACTCGATGAATTACTTAATTATGATTATCTCAAATCCTCCTAATAATTTCTATCACTTGTATATCCTTGCTTGAATCGGCTTCTAATGCTCCAGTTGGAGCGTCTTGGGGATAGTAGTCGTGGCTCGTGGGGGCACAGTCCTATGGGTTAGGGAAACTTGGATGAGTTCCATCACGGAATTTGTGATCGAGCAGCGCTATATCGAGTCTAATTCGTTACCTCTTCGTCAGTGAGGCCCGTTGGTACAGTTAATATGTATCGTAACAGTCCTGGTTTCAATTCTCGGTAGTGGATGCACACTGCTGATGAGTGCCAAATATTGGACGAAACAGCATTCTGTCGAGGTTTCTTCTAGACTCGATGAATTACATAATTATGATTATCTTAAATCATCTTGATAATTTATATCATTTTTTTTAACATACAACGTGTGTTAGCACGTGCGATACCGTCTTCATCAGCCGCCGACCAGGGGTGATATCACGGTTTCGGTGGCTATGATGGGACCGCTACCCCAGGCGGCACCAGCAGCATTTGCCACCAGGCAGGGTATGAAGATAAGCTAATTGATCGTTCTTTTTTGTAAATTCTTGTAATAAATAAATAATACATAGATATAATATAATTATACATCTGTTTGAGGGTGGTTAAAGGAATGATGTCTCTACACATTTATTTTAAAATATATTTTATTTCACCTATCGGCCTACATAAAAGAAAATTAGATAGATAGATAGACAGATAGATAGATAGATTATTCACTTAATAATTTTAAGACAGTTCAGCAGTTAAAACACGTTTTGTAAATTATTCAATTATCCAGGCGAATGACTTAAAAACCAAAACGCTGCACATTTTAGATGGAGTTGGTTCTCTTTCTTAGAAAAAAAGACCAACAGTACACTCTCCACAGATAATCGATCTTAAATATTCAGAGCTTTTCTAGTGTTCCTTTGTTTAAGATATTTATGGTGTCGAGCTAGCAAGCAAAACAAAATATCGAAAATATTGCTACTGTTTTTCTTTTCTTTCGTGATCCCTCCATTTACTTTCCTATCATAATCTTTATTTCTTTCTTTTTGGTTGGTTGCTTTTCTTTATTCAAAAATAATTCAGACGCGGTTGTTGCCAATATCATCTCAAGGATTAGCCTCAACTTATAAGTGTGTAGATAATTTGCGATCTAATATCGATTTATTGAATTTATATCTCTAGTTGATGAAATACTATACGCCAACTATATTCTGTAGGGAGAAATTCAATCTTTCGAAAAATTATCAGCTCCAATTGGCTAATATATGCTTTGTAACAACGTCTATCTAATCATTTACCTGAAAGGAATTATTAAATCTAAAAGTTATTCTCTGAGAACATGTTATGCTTTCTGTGGAAATCAGTCATAATATTTTATAAATATATTTTTTAATGAAAATGGTGATTTATTTATCCATCTAGATTATTTGTAAAGAATAATTATGAAATTATTAATAAAACAATATTTTTAGTTTATTTTCATGCGAAGTTAATTCATTATTTCATAAAACAATTATGCACAAAACTGGTAATAAATTCAGATCAAAAAATACATAGTTTAATTCTATATAGAAAATAAAAGTTTCAATTGAAAACTCGTTTAAATTGTGAGAAATTTGCCTGCTTGAAATTTTACAGTGAATATATATATATATATATATATATATATATATATATATATATATATATATATATATATTGACATAGATAGATAGATAGATAGATAGATAGATAGATAGATAGATAGATAGATAGATAGATAGATAGATCATAATTTTAACCATATTAACGATTTTATTGTAACCAAATCATATATTTCCTGAGTGTGCGTATATAAATATGCTCATTTGTAAAAAGAGTTGTCTTCATGAATGAGAGTTTTATTTTTATTTATTTATTTTTTTTTTTTGTGGGGAGTGAGGGGTTCAGGAAGAAAAGTCAATCGCAAAAAATGTAGAAAATTGATCCAAATATTTATATTTCGTTTTTGTTGTTTGATAATGTAATTTTTCTGTTTTTTACTGTTCTAATGTCTAAACAGAAAAAACTATAAGGTATAGAAGTGGATAAATGTTTACTTATCTGCTTTTATCAGATGGTACAAACTATGCCTGTAAATATAAAAATAAATGGTAATCAAACAAGTAGGATTTAAAATTCACATTATCAATATTTTTATATGTAAAACATATGTTCTTTTACGTTTGTATATCTTAAGTGATGAAAAGTTCAGGTTTTATAACGGTATTATGAATTTTAATGATCTTAAAAAAAACACATTTTTCTAAGAGGTAAAAATATTTAATGGAGCACCGATATTGACGCTCTCTTCATAAGTTAGATGACAGGAAAATAAGAATTCAAAAACGTTCATGTCCATTAAAATATCTATTTAACTTCTTTTCATTTTTCAAATCAAACATATTAAGACTTAACACATACTGACAATAAGGACAATAATACTACATGCATACATTTAGGTGAATGCATGCACTGATGCACACAAATGTTCATAGAACGAGGGGAAAGGCACTACATATTTACACATCGATTCGCATGCACATAAAAAATATTTGACTAAAAGTTTCATATGGTGGATATCATTTTCTTTTTGTATGACTACTTATCAAATGGTAATTTTATTTTTATTAATTTCATTAATTTATATTTATTACTGTATTTTATTGCTTTCACCATAACGTATTTAAAATTTCCTTTTCTTTTCTTTTAATGAAATCATTTTACTATCAATAAACTGGTTACGATTTACACCTCATGTGGTGATTTATTGTTTTATTAGTGCAACAAATGGAAATGAACACTTGAAATGTCATTAAATAGAATAAATCCTAACGATAAACGGTTTTTTTTACACTAATGTACACATCAGAGAAATGCAATGAGATAAATAAAGAAGAATATACGGAAAATTATTAATTTCTATAATATACATAGTATGTATTTGTTCATGTATCATTTTCTTTTCTGTAATATCAGTCAGTTATGTGCATGATACACGCGTAGGCGATACATGACTGACGATGCAGATATTTTCCCTTCTCAGATTTCTTTCTTCACTTGCCATCCAAGAATATATATATGCTTCTCCCATAGCTTGGGAAAGGTATGAATTCATAGCTTTCCCAATGGTATTAGTACGTAAGTGAATTCGACTGGAATTCGAACTCGGCTCGCCGATTCCTCAATCCGCCTCCTATTTGTATAATAATATGCATTCGCCTTTAATTTTAACATATTTATATTTTGTGAGTGGTATTCATTCATACAAGTTTTCAACTATCTTTAAATTATCAGAATATCTCTAAGAAATATCTTTTAGTTCAAGAAAACGATGATGATTAAAAAAGTACATTTTATTTTTATGAAAAAAAAACTTAATGACAATGTCGTTTTAGCGACGGTTACGCAGTGGTGTAGCTTGTGTTATTGTCGCTCGGGGCGGCCCTCAAGTTTGCCGCCCCTCCCCAGAAGTAATACAATACAATGCTGCATATTGACCCCTTAGTTTTATATATATATATATATATATATATATATATAGTCAACGACGAAATTATTCGTACACCCATCAATTTTTAATATTTTTATCCATTTCTCAGAATCTAAAGCCCGTATTTTTTCCGTGTTGCTCTTACGTGTTATTTATAGCTCCTCACTGATAAATTATGAAATAAAAGTACAATTGTTTTTTCTTTCTTTTTTCTAAATCGGGAAAACTTTAAAAACTTTTTACGAAAGATAAATTGTTTTTGTTTATATACCCCTCTGTTTTAGTTAGAAAAGAAAAAAAAAAAAAAACACATTGTACTTTTCATAATTTATCAATTTTTTTTTTTTTTTAATATTTATTTCAATTCTACCCAGTGAAATAAATACCACGATAACAGAAACACGGTTTGTTTTTCTTTTAACAATATAAAAAAAATGCAATGTCTTTTTAAATTATTTTGTTCTTATTATAGTTATTATTAAGTTATTATTAGCAAAGTAGTAGACTAAGAATTAAAAGTCCGATAAAATTAATTTCACTTTTAGAAAATTAAATAAATGTTATCATACTTTTAATTCTTAGTCTATTTTGCTTAATAAAACTTCAACTATCTAAACAAAAAAATAAAACATTGCATTTTTTGAATACCGGGAAAACTTGTAAATTGAAAAATTGAAAAAAGGTTCATTTTGGGACTTTAAATAAAGTTTCTGCACTTAAGAAAATATTCAAATTTTCAATTTTCTTTTAAATTTCCGTTTGATATTTCCGGAAAAAATGGAATGCATGTGAAGCATTGGTATTATTTCAATTTATTTATCTATTTTATAATTTATGAAACGTCACGATTTTATATCCGTATTAAAGCTAGTAATATGATAAGATAAACAAAGCAACTGGTTCACTTATTTATTTAATTTTTTTCACTAACAGTTCACAGGCATGAAAAGTCAAAATCAAAGAACTGACGCCAAAGTCTGGCCTTATCACATAGGTGTGAAAAAACTGTGGATTCACTAAATTCACTTAATCCAACACCACATCAAGACCTTTAAAAATGTTCAAATTTCTTTTACACCTTTTGCCCACGTCTCAACCTAGCGTTTTGGAGACAATTTTTTATTGCTGGCTGCATTATTGCTGGCTGGTTGGCTTTGAGCCAGCCATATCAAAGACAAAATTACTTCATTTGAAGTTGAATCCTATCTTCTTCCTTATCGCTGCTTTTTAAAAAAAAATTATTGAACTTATGCTATTGTTTTTTTTTTCTTTTCTGAAAAATGCCCACGGACCAAAAGTGCTGCCCGGGGCGGACCGCCCCCTAGCTACGCTATTGAGGCTATGCATCTTCGAAATGTGAGTATGTAATTAAGAAGTATTTTTAAATGCCATTTCGGACGGCACACCACATATTCCTTCTTTTGTCACAAGTTATTGGAAAAAATATTGGATTGGTTTCTCGTTGCCTTTTACACGGTTGAATTCACAGTGTGCCACTTCTTAGAATTGTTGTCACCTAAAGCTAGATGATCCAGTCTACCCTTAACAGGAGAGAGGAAACGGATTCATACCTTTCCCAAACAGACTCGGCCAGAATTTGAACTCGGCTCGCCTATTCCATTTCCCCACCAACAACTATTATGCTATCTATGTCATTTGCTATAGATATTAACTTGATTACATTAGCCGCACAATTAAGAATTATATTCTTTCCTAATTAGGCACAACATTGAATATACATTTACACTTAATGACACATTCGATTCGATCGAGTGTATAAACTTTACTATACCTATTTTACTGAAATCATAAAACATTTATACATAGAACACATCTCTAATTATTTGTTGTTCATAAATAGGAATATTTTAAGTTAAGACAATAACCTTGAAAAAAAAAAGATGTCAAATGCTAAATTCATTTTGAGATAAATTAACGAAATCTCGTTATCACACAGAGAGAGAGAGAGAGAGAGAGAGAGAGAGAGAGAGAGAGAGAGAAAGAATCGTGCTGATAAGTGCGTTGCCTTTACAGTTTTAGTTTTGTTTTGTTTTTCAAACATCATAAGATGTTGAAAAGAACGAGCGTTTTGAAGGTAAAATTGTTTTTGATGTGTTAATTAAAAAATTAACGCAAAAGTTTAAAATTAAGGCAACAATTTTATGAAATGTTTTTTTTTTTGAAAAGCACTGACGCCATAATTTCTAAACGCTACTAGTTGTGACGTCAAGTTCCGACGTCAGTTAAATATCAGGCGTATTTCACCACACGAGATTGAACAAATATTCCCCTGCTCAATTCATCAATGAAACGGTTCGAAACTGACAGAAAAATACATAAGTTGCTAGGCAAAGTAAAGGGAGAACAAAAATGTCTATTGACAGTGAAGAAAGGACAAAGTCTTCCCAGTTACAACTCAAAAACATTTTGTGTTGTGTGTGTGTAAAAATATATAGAAAATAGGAAAGAACTAATTAGGCAAATGAGAACTCTTAGCGTTGGAATCATATTTTTAAATAAATAATTATATATATATATATATATATATATATATATATATATATATATATATGAGGAAAGAATGTTTACTATCGGGTAGAAAACGTTTAAAGTGTTTAGTTTTAGGGTGCTAGCTTGTTAGTTATTTACATTATTTACAGTCGGCCGAATGTCCTCATCTTTAACACAGCGTTTCGGCTATTATGCCTTCCGTTCTTCTTCAGGAGTCTATCGATGTGGATAACCATCAAAAAATGTTGAACTGAACCCTACATAAGATTCCATCAGGATAACCCTAGGCTGCACGTGTCTTTAGTCACCAGCTAAAAATTGTTTCAGTTTTCTTAAGAAGTTTTAAAACATTCGCCGTATTGAACAGATATTTCAACGTAATATTACCATTTATTCTGGTATTTACAAAATGGTCTTAAGAAAAAAGAAAACTATTTCTCTGAAAGACTCGAAAAGGTACCTTGGGCAATTCTTAGCTAAGAAATTGATGGGAGGAAAGAATAATGAAGTTACGTGAAGAATGACAGGAGATAATGGAATAAAATTGTAATTATGTTGTTCAATAAAGTTAAAAATCAAAATTTTAAAAATGTTTTTATTTATACCTAATAAATCGAACGGAGGTTTTTGTCATCCAATATGTGTGTGTGTGTGTGTGTGTGTGTGTGTGTTCGGGCAAACACCAATGAACGTGTCTATCTTGAATTAAACCACTTTCATTTTTATGCACGTGCATACGTAGGCATACCTATACACTCACATAAAACAATTTTGATATTTTCTACTTTGACATGTTACATATTAATCTGTCATCAGAAAAAGAATATTTATTTCATCAAACTAAATTTGCGATTAAACGGAATAACACTTGATCTTTTTATTTTAATTATACTTTTATAGAAACATGGGATAGATTGAAATAGCCCGGTTGTATATTAATTGTAGGGGATTCGTAGATAATAGTATCTTTGAAAAATTTATACTCATTTCGTAAAGTGGCGTTTTCCATATCAAAATTGTGATCGCAAACGTTTCAGTGGTACCCAAGTGCACTGAGTGAATTAATTTTAAGTCACTTTTATTTTCGCATATACTTTTCTTTAAATCTCGAGATGTTTTGCTGGTGTACTTTTAGGAGACATTCAGTTGGTCCCTGCTTCTGATATGAAATTAGTTTTACATCGATTCAATTTTTAATGTTTTTGAAGTAGTTGTAATAATTTTTACATTGAGATTTTTTTTCAAAATAATTCTATTAGTTATGGATTTTGTGGGTAAATATGAAGAGACTAGTTTTTGTGTTGTTGATACTCTTCTTTTTCAAGTTTTGAGAATTTCGTACGCTTTTCATTTGACATTATATATAAAATAACTAGGAGAGAGGAAGACTTCGAAAATACTTTCAGTGTTTTTTTTTGTTTTTTTTTGTTTTGTTTTGTTTTTTTTCTGTTTCTAGATATATGAGTGGGGGAGTCCAAGCGCTCTTAAATAAAAACTTATAATTATTCCAGATTTTATCTTACTGCTGTGAATTGCATAAAATTTATGTACTCATTTTTATTTGTTGGCTTACGGTAGACATTTAATTTTAAATCTGAATCGAATTAGCAGAATATCAAGAAAAAGGTTTTCTTTTTCATGGTGGAATTAAACTGTAGGTTCCATTTTGTTTAGTCCCCTTATAAGATCTAATTTAGTTTTGTGCGCACCTATTAGTGTAGCATAGTTCTATGTAATAAAACTGTTTAGCATTTTGGGGTAAGATATTTGAAAATGGATCGGATTCTAAGAATTCTAAAAAGATAAACTAAAACATCACTTATAGAAAAAACATTATCCTAGACTGAAATTCTGTTCGCAAAAAAATGTTATTGAATGCGAAAAAAACATTAGTGTGTACAAAGCCGACAATTTTTTAATGACTTTATTGATCAGGAATAATACTTTTATTTTTTATTTTATGAGGTAGATTTTTTTAAATTTAAACATCTGTCAACTGGTATACTAATATATAATGATGTAATATTTAAGCTAACAAGAACTTATTTTTCATATTTATTTTCAATTTGTTGATGAAATCGCAAGAATTTTTAAGATGTGATGGACTAAGTGTTAAAATAATGTTAGATAATAGGGTAGCATTGAAATCTTGGCTGTATACATTTGAGGTAAGTCATAGAGTTTAGGTATCTTTGTTGATAATTCAGTTTTTGTTTTTTTCTTGTTTACCTTTTGTCTTATTTTATTTGAAACACGTAGTCGCTATTCTCAAGGGTTTAAAGGAGGGTTGGTCATTGTAGTATCTCATAGAAGTCCCCCCAAGTGACTTCGTTTTTGTTTGTTTGGCCTCCTATCTCCCTAACCCAACCAGCTCCGGCGCATTTGGTTCCTGAAATGGAGACCTATTTTTAGAGTCTGCTACACTTTTCATTAAATGACCATTGATTTAAGGTTAGCAAGATTTAACATAAAATTCCAATTGTAAGTACTAAGAATCGCTTTTTCCATGATGTTGTATGGATCGTTTTTTTTTTGTTTTTTTTTTTCAAACCTATTAGGTTAATTGTAAATCTGGTTTACTTCGGGTTTTGGTAACCAGTGTGAGTAAAATAATTCCTCGATAATCGCATATTGATTTAATAGTGGGCAATGGAACTTATACAAGGTTAAAATTAAAAAAAACAAAAAAACTATTCATTTTATTCTATTCCCTCACCTAACAAACTCTGTATGTAAAAGGTTTTTGACCAAACAGATCTGGGTCCGGGAAACTCATACATACGGTAAGTATTCCACAGTCGAAACGTCGGCGACTAAACTGATTACCCCACTCCAAGTTCTTCCGCGTGAGGCGGCTTGTTAGCGAGCAAGTAGGACGAAAAACAAGACCTAACAAAGGGCGGAAAAATTCTCAGTCAACGGCCTACTAACTAGAGGTGGTGTCTGCATAAACCGTCGTGGAGAAGGCCACGGGAAACCACTCCACTATTAATCCCAAGATATATCATGGCTAACGACATACACAATACGAAACCTAACGACGTGAAGGGAGTTAAGGTTATGGACAGACATGTGCAACAGTTGCAGCCAGTTAGATAATGTGAAAAGAGATGAGCAGGCTAAAAATCAACATCTTAGGTGTATGTGAAATTAGATGGCCAAACGGCAGAGATTTTGTCAGCAACAAGCACAAGATTATTTATGCAGGCGGAGAGAAAAACGATAAAGGAGTAGGATTGATACTAGATAAGAATACAGATATCTTTCGTCGCCCTTTCTCGGAACAATTTTAATTGTTTTATTACCTTTCACGCAGAAGAACTTTCTCACTGCCAGTTCAAGGAAGACATATGTATCACTAACACAAAAAAAGAGAATGTTTAACATCGAGAATGTTTAACATCGAAAAACATAAGAAAAATTAATTCCTTTTAATGATATGTGGAAACATCCACTCTTTACATGATTCTCGAGACCGGAAACACATATAGCAAAATTATGGAACATAAAGCATAATATATATTTTTTTTTTAAATCCTCATTACAACCAAAAACGTTTGCAGTTTCTCTTTAATATATACACTTTTCTCTCGTTGGAACAACTATAACCTCTCCCCTATATATATATATATATATATATATATATATATATATATATATATTATGAAATGAACAAAGTCCGACAATTATTTTAAGACATTTTTATGTTTATACATTCTTTTTTTAGATACAAATATTTAAGTAAATGCTCTGATTATAATAAACAACATTTACCGACCTGAATGTCCGAGAAATTTTCACAGAAAATATTCGTCCTCCGACAGGATTCGAACCTGTATCCTATACGGAGCCGTCATTTAGCTTGACGTGCCTTTAACGAATTTGGCCACAGAGGAGCGTTTGGTTAGCAAGGTCGAATTTACTGTATTTGAACTTCAATCTTCTATGAAATTTGACCTTGCTAACCGAACGCTCCTCTGTGGATTTATATATATATATAGACAGATAGATATACGCACACTAAATGACTGACATTACTTTTTATGTTTGTATTCATTTATGAATAATTGCACCTCTTCATCTATCCTGTAAGTTCATAAATATTTCTAGCCTCAATGATAACCGCTTCAAATGCTAAGTTAGATTTATTATAAAGCAAATACAAATTTCTTTCATTTTCGAAAAAAACAACTTTTTATTCAGGTCTACACATATTAACAATACAATTAAGAACAGATGTAGTGTTTTATCCCAAATTGATTTTGTGCTAAGTATTTCCATCACATAAACATTAGTGTCAAATTTATTTACGCTTAATCAAACGTTTTATGCTTACATTTAGGAAAAAACAGAGTAAAACCAATTATCTGCGTTTCCCTTTTGAATTTGCGTTTAGGACAATATCGCTATGGCAGTTCAGAAAAAGCTAATTCTGCCTAATATAATATTTTTTCTTTCTCTTTGTACTAAAACGTATAAAACTTAATAATTTTTGTTTTACTTCAAATTAAAAATGAATGATTCTCAAAAACTGTTTATAACAAGTCAATTTTGTTGCACCGCTTTTACAAGATAAAATTATACTGTTATTGGATGTTACATAATTGTACATAGTAGCGGTCGTTTTAACATTTTGTAACTGATAAAGGTAGACGAGTATTGAATCGGACATAAAAGAAGTCGTCAAAGAAGGGACAGTAATTATTTGGATTAACCATAATGCAATTGATATTTATACAAATATTTCTCTCTTTCTCATTTTCACTCACCATCTTTTTTTTCTAATTAAAGACCAATAATAAGCAAGTACTTAAAAAACATTTCAAGCTCGTCACTACATGTATTTTAAATGTTTTCCTTCTTCCGTTAATCTTTTTGTTTTTAGAAATCTAGTTGAATGCTTTGAGATAGAAAACATTCAACCACATTTCTAAAAACAACTAGTTTACATCAAGCGAACTATTCAATAAAATATAGGAACGCAATTTTGCATTTTAAACTTAAACTAATTTAATGTCATGAGATACTATTTTATGATTACTTTTTTTTTACAAGTATCAACACTCTGCTAGCTTTTCTGTATCTAAGCATATATTGTAACATTTTAATGACTCATGAAACCCACAAAATCTTTTCAAAATGATGAAAATCCATATTACCTCTTAACACTAAGCTAATTCTTTGACCATTGCCTATTTGCCTTCCTGCATGACCTTATTACTCTTATTTACACAGTTTGCCTGTCTGTTTATTGTATTTGGATTCCAGAGTGAGGGCAGTTAATGGGGTATATCCATATACGACCCTTCTTTATTCACTAGAAGTAATCAATGTATTTGCTGACAGTGCCCATCATATTCTAGTTTTTGTCATATTTTCTGTCATTTTCCTGTTACTTTCTCCCACTCTTTCTTTTTTATTTCCATCTCCTTCCCTCCTATTCTTTAGCAAAGCTGAGAAGAAATTTCAGTGTGTGTGCGTGTGTGTGTGTGTGTGTGTGTGTGAACGTGTACGTTTGCCTGTATGTGTTTATATTTGAACGGAAAAAGTAAAGAGTCCGTGGTGATATCTATCTGTGTCTCATTTTGTGGTGCACACAACGACAATCACCTTTCAGAGCAAACATTCTGGAAGTTATTATAAGGAAAATGCACTCCATTCATAAATTATAAGAAAGCACTACCAAAATAGATTATTTCTTTCTGAAAATCAATTATAATTTTTCAAAACTAATTTTAAGAAAATCAGTAATTATAATGTTTATTTAAAATATTTTGAAACAAGCATTACTTATTTTCTGTGCTGAAAAGATGTAGTTTGAAAATAAAACAAAGCAGGTTATAACATTTCGCGTTACTTGACAGGTGACGAAAGACATTTTCATGACGTAATGATAGCTTACGTGAGGATAATTTATTCTACGGAAGGAGAGAAGTGAAATTTAACGAATGTTGTTATTAAGTAGAAACATTATGACGAAGCACAAAAACGAATTGGCAAAAGATTAAGATTTATGAGCTGACACGAGGATGAATTATAAGAGATATAGAAAATCCATGAAAGGTGTTCGAAAAAAAAATGCATACGCAATAAGCTACAATCAAAATATCCCATTGCCAGCATCTTAGCCAGTAATTCTCATGTGTAAGCTAAACCGAAACCGTTTTTGTGTAAATATCACAAAATCAATGTGCAGAGATTCACTCTGATCTTCAACATATAATCGGGACAAACAACTATTGCTTAAAATTTGATAATCGTGGAGTATATGTCTACAAAATAATCCAATGTATTACTGACTTCATTTCACAAAAATAAATAGTTTGCAGATTTTTATTTATATAAATCTAACCCAAATAAAGTTTACGGCCATATCACGTTGCAATGCCAGTTCCCATCAGATCATCGAAGTTAAGCAATTTCGAGCCGTCATTCCCTATATATTAAACGAAATTAATGTTATTGATTTTTATGCAATTATTACTTATTTCTTTTTATGTTTTTTATTTTGTTTGTTTAATTTATTTATTTATTTCATTTATAAAGATCACCGTTAACCGATTTCGTTTATTTTTTTAAATATTTTACTGTCATAAATAAATATGTTGGCTTGACAAACGAACATCTCTTTTAACTGTTAACTTATGCTCTGTTTTTTTCAAATAGCTCCTTTCTTAAAAGAAACATTCCTTTCTCAAGCCAAAATATTTAAGTATACCCATATTTTTTTTAAATTGACAGAAAACTCATGACCTTTAAAAATTAAATAAATAATTTAAATAAATAAACAAAATAAAATAAGAATACTCAAAACTAAATAAATAATAATTAGATTAAACAAATCAAAAACAAATCCATTAATTCAGTTTCGTTTAATATGCCGTATAAATGACGTCACTTAGTGTCCTCCATAGTTCACACAGTAATTTTTAGAATATTTCCGAGCGTTGCCCTAATTCAAAATTTGAACATTTAACGTTACCTTTCTTCACATTACTTCTGCGTATAAACACAAGATACTACATAAAATTTCTACACTTTCCTCAAGCCTTGTGCCACAATTTTGTATTTTTACGAAATAAATAATCTTTCCTCAAGGGACGAAACGCATTAACATAAGAATTTCCTCTAGTCATTTCTTTCGTTAATATTTTCTTTACAGATATATTTTATTTATATCTGAATTTTAACACATAAGAATTATTATATTCTTTTAAAAAATTAGATTTTCTTCAATAACATCAAGCCTAAAAATGAAATTATGCATTTAGAATTGTCTATTTTTTGTGAAATGTTTCATTCAGAGAACAAATTTATGAAATAAGAATATTTCATGTGTTTTTCATTTGAATGAAACATTTCACAAGCACATGATTAACCTTACTATTATTTCTATCTTATAATTTTAATCTACAATAAAAACTAAAGTGCTATAATCAGTTACCTCGTGAGAGTTAAAGATATGAAAAAGTTAATATCCTCAAAATATTTTCATAGGCAGATTACAATAGTACAGATTATATTTGAAATATTCCAACGAAAGAGACTGAGCAAATTATGTAACCTCCCAATTGATTTATTAGAATGGAATTAATGTCATATCGTTTGTTATTGTTCCATTACATAAAGCAAAGTGATGCAAATAAAACAATATTATGAGTTTCCCATTTTAGGTTTATTTAATGTCAATTTGAATAACTCTTTAATTGATTTAACCCTAAAAATGAGTGTAGATTAGATCCATTTGAGACACTTCATGCTCTACGAATTCAAAAAGTGTTCATCACTTTCATAAGCGTAGAGAAATATTTAAAGTTTATGGAAATAAAATATTAAGTTGTCAGGAAATATCATCGATGACTTCCATCGGGATATCTTCCCTTTGAAGATTTTCTTAATTCTGGACGACCTATTTAAATCGACAATCTAATCGTAAGTGAAGTAATTCCTAAGCTGACAGCAATAAGAAATGGCCCAACAGTTCAATAATACCTATAGAACCTACATTCATAAACCTGATAAAGTATTAAAACTTGCACAATGGGTTCACATTATATGAATGGCTCTCATCTTAATCATAAAGTTAACATTTGTTTGTCATCAAGAACAAGAAAAAAGGTATGGAAAGCAACATCACTAGGAATGACAAATTGGTTCTTTGTAATCATATTCTGAGAATAATTTCAACCCAAGTAACGCCTGTGCCAAAACCAGAATTACACCCTAAGAAAGTAATGTTCTTTGTATTTTGGTTGTCGTTTAACATAAAATGTTGAAATATAATGAAAGAATCGAAGGTGAAATATATTGTCAACTGGAAACGAATTTAGGTAAAAATGGCAACGGAAAAAATGGCAGGGTAAAAATGGCAACGGTAAAAATGGCAAAAATGGATAAATAAGAAAAAATGGCAAAAGGAAAAAAATATAGATGAATATCTCACGATGAGTTTATTAAAATCTTGGATACAATACATAATGGAAAAACATGAGAAGTTTGTCAAATTAAAAAGAATATTCAGCTAAAGCTCCCCCCACCCATGAGATTTTACTTTTTAAGCAATTACGTCTGAACACACTGAAAAACTTGGGAAAAAACAATTATAGGTCCACTTGATGACGGCTTTCGGTATTGAAATCAGAAACCGACATTAAGCGGTGTTTATCAGAAAATAGTTCCTCGTCAGTTTTGTACACTTAGAGTTGGGATTTTTTAATTTCACTAGTTTGAACACGTGGGAATCAATAATGCAGTCGAATAAAAAAAGAATATATTGGATACATTATTACTATGACGTTTAATATATTTAAATTTTGTTACATTTCTATTTATAAAAAAACTATTAGACTATTTAAAAAATAGAATAAAGTATTTAAAAATGTTTTCAATATAAACTATTTAAAAAGTATTTTCACACAAAAAGAAAACATTCCAATTATAAAAAATAATAAATAAACTATTTAAAAAATATTTTCAAAGAAATAGGATATGTTTCCTATTATAAAAAAGTTTTATTTGATTATTTGTAAGAAAAAACATTCCAATTAAAAAAAAAGTTTTATTTGAATGGGATTCCTAACCTTCGCCTTTGCGATTTTTCCGATTCCGATTAATCGACCCAACACTAATATATATATATATATATATATATATATATATATATATATATATATATATATATATATATATATATATATACACTAATACACTTATTTTATATACATATAAATATATATATATATATACACTAATACACTTATTTTATATATATATATACATTAATACACTTATTTTATATATATATATATATATATATATATATATATATATATATATATATATATATATATATATATATATACACTAATACACTTATTTTATATATATATATATATATATATAAACACTAATACACATTTTATACATACATATATATATATATATATATATACACACACAGTGTAACCCGGATATAAGAGACTCGGATATAAGAGAAACTCGGATATAAGAGAGATTTTGTCTGGTCCTAAATTAGAGCGATACTTACCTAAACAAAATAGACCAAACCCGGATATAAGAGAAACTCGAATATAAGAGACTTCTCCGGTCCCGACAACATTCTTATATCCGGGTTACATTGTATATACATCTAATCCTAATGTCAGCTATCAATTATAAAATGAATTATAGTCATCAAATTCACTTAAACACGCTATGATTTGTGCTTTTACTGCAATTAGGAGTAGGAACCTAGCGCCCCCCACCAATAAAACTTCTAAAAATCGACATCGAAAATTTAAAAAAAATGTTTTTAATATTAGGAGCGGAAACTTAGCCCCTATTTAAAACAAGAGTAGAAGGAGCCTAGCTCCCCCACCCCCACTAGAGTAAATATCTATTTAAAAATATTTATTTTAAAATATTGAGGGGGGGACTTAGCTCTATTTTAAATTAGAGGGATGGTCATAATTTTCTGTTGTCGAATTGCCATTTTTCCTATTTATCCACTTTTGCCATTTTTACCGTTGCCATTTTTACCGTTGCCATTTTTACCGTTGCCATTTTTACCCTGCCATTTTTACCCTGCCATTTTTACCGAGCACCATTGGAAACATTGCATTTGTTTGTATTGAAAAAACGATCTTTACCAATCAGTTGGAATGTTGTATTAAAATGCATGCAAAAAGATTTTTGGCTCTGAATATAGACATTTTATCTGACCCACTCTACTTCCCTTTATCAGCTTTTCAGATCTTTTACAGAAATGATACACCAGTTACGAAAAGGTTAAAAATGAGTGATTTTCTGCCTTGAAATATACATTTTTTTATATCGGACGCATTCATAATTTACTTATTTCATGGGATTGTGTCATTGAAAATGAATTAAACTATTGCCTTTATTAAATTTGTATTAGGTTTTTTTATGTTAAAAAATACGTCAAAAAACGATATTATTTTTGCACCAACCTAATTGATTATTAAATGGCAATTATATGTAAAAGAAGATCGAGAGAACTTCCTTACAAGTCTAATACAGTGAATTTTTTCAAATCAAAATTCAGCTATCAAGCTATGGACCTGTTGATTTACCTCCGTATTAAACTCGTAACTGTTTATATTTTTATTCATTACACGAAGATTGTACCTTGACGCCATTACCAGTGACAAGTTTGTGGTTGATGGGTAA
Source organism: Acanthosepion lycidas (assembly GCA_963932145.1). Lineage (NCBI taxonomy): Eukaryota > Metazoa > Mollusca > Cephalopoda > Sepiida > Sepiidae > Acanthosepion > Acanthosepion lycidas. Next base: position 71,359,858 of record OZ010583.1, read on the forward strand.
TTAATTCAGTAGACAATGGCAGATTAGAATCTGTCAATGGACTACAATATGAAAATTTATCACAATTGTTTCAATTTCTTTTCTTCTTTTTTATTTATATGTACTTGATGTTGTTTGATTTTCTTGTAAGTTATTTCATGTGGCCTTCAATTTTTGTACTTTTTTTTAGGTTGAACTTGTCGAAGAGTGAATAACGCATGGGCTCAGATTAGGCAAGATGTTGGCATAGCTGAATATGTTGATGTCAGCTGTGCTGCATGTTGCCATCTTTGGGTTCGTCTTCACATCAAAGCAATGATTGATTACATGAAATGTGATTTCATTTTCCCAGCGAAGCAAAGGAGATTAAGAACAGTGAATAACAATGAAATGGTGGTCGGACATTTTGTTAAACCAATCAGGAATAAAGAAAGAGTAAATAAGTTGGACCCATGTCAAATTTCACTAATCATCGAAACTGAACAGAGAGTAAACTGAGAATGGAAAAGAGACATTCAAAGGTCAAAATTTTGTTCTGTTAAATATCTTGTATTTGAAAAGATTTGTAATTTAACATGAATAAATTGCTTTTTGATAAACACTTAAGATTATTGAGAAATCTGAATATGCAGGAATTTCTTTTAAGAAAGTATATATCCTAATTTTGAAACAGTGAAAGAAATTTAGTTAAGAATTGAAATAATTTTCTTTATGTTTTTCTTTCAGTGAAAATATTTTTATTCTCAAGTTAGAAATAAATAAAAAGAAGCTATTCTGAAAAATGGATGTTTACAAAACACTCATTAGGTTTTGTTTCTATTTTTGATACCTGCCATTTCCTCGCTTATTGCTTCATTTATTTGTAACCAGATTTCTATAAATATTTTATTCTTTTTTTCATGATGAAAACAATGTAATAAATTAAAATATAATTAACTAATTAATGTTATTATAAACAGTGACTATTTTTAAATAATTTAAAATAAAGTATAATGTAGACAAAGTTTAAATATGACTAGCTCAATAGAATTTTGCTACAAAATAATGACTTATTACATGAAAATATGTGTATTTACATGATTTTTTCTTTTGTAGATGCTGTTTATTTGGATATTTTATGTTTATTTGGGGAAACCAAAATCTGATTGAGGGCAAATCACTGAATGGAAGACTTTGCTTCTTCTTTTTTTACTTAACATACACGAAAACAGTTTTCGTTATTATATAAACTCTTATTTGAGTATTACAAAACAACTACAGAATATAAATTTGACTCATCCCAACCAATTTCAAAGCTTCTGTTATTTGCCATCATACCTTGCGCAGTAATACTGAAGTATTACCGTGCAACTGATTTAGTCGAGATATTTTTTGACGTAGGGCTTGCTAAACTGACTTACCCGGTGTAATCAACGGTTACGTATTTGTGACCAAGGCGAACCTTCAAGTTGGAGGACATCTGTTATGATCTGATTTGAAGAGAGGTCAGTTCTACTTGCCAAAGACAGGCTTCACATGAATAAATACCTCTCCGGATTTCAACTCAGATGTGTAGTTAGGTGTTCAGCTGTACAGCGACCCTACGACGACCACACCCGTCTATGGGACTGCTGCTGATGATGATGATTTTTGAGGCATTATAATATTTCTATTGAATTTTAAAACTCATTAGAAAAATTATACCGCACCACCATTTTTTTAATTATTTTTAAACTGACGTTACATCGTCAGTGATCAACTAATAAATATACATCGTGTATCTGCATGGCCGATTCGGTGCACACTATTGATCCTGACCAGGTTTGAGCTCTAAAAGGGCTAATTTCAGCAGCTTTTTTTTTTTTTACCTAAGTTACATTGGCAATCATCAGCTATAATAATTGACAGGGCGGGTGCTTACTATCCCGAACCTCTCAACCGCGCGAGGAATCCATGCCTACAGGAGAGTGGGCGGAGAAAGAAGTGTTAATTTCAGTAGCGCTTATTTTTTAAATTGTAATTTTCTTTCTGAACAGTTCTTTTAAATCAATTAAGAGGGTAATATATCTACGAAAAATCATGTTTTATTCCGAGATCATCCACTAAGGAAGATCTCTGATTTTGTTTACTAATAATAATACTAACCAGAATTCCACGACTAGTAATTAAAATAAAATTTCTACTCCCTATTTTTTACATTCTAGAGATAAAATGATCTTTTGAAAAATAAAAATGTTTAAAGATTTCAACAAATAAAAAATTTTCACGAAAACATAAATACTGTTTTAAAAGAAATTTTTAAGACAATCCTGTTTGTGTTGTGTTGGAATCTTTGTAAAACGTTTTGTTTTTTTCCAGCGGAGATGCGTCGGAGATTAATCTTTATAGAAATGTAAAAATTTGCGACTTAAACATTTTTTCGAGTAAAATTTAGTCGTGAAAATATTGGTAGTTATTATAAAAAGAATAACATTTTTTCAGATTTTTTAAAATTAAAAAATCCATTCATTATAAAAGTAAATAATTAATGTATATGTACTGAAATTTTCATTTAATTTGGATAATTCCCTGATTTTTGGTAATTTTAAAAAGCTCTTCCCCTCCACCTCCAATTTTCTTTCGAGTGTTTGTGACCCTCAGGTTGGGAAACTTTGAAATCAACATGTGGCAGAGAATGGGGCCCGTATCAAATTTGGGAGATGGTGAGACCCTAGTGCGGGCCCTGGATATTCTCTTCATGTTGAGTTAAATTGACAAAATGCGTGCATTGAATTGAACAGAAACTCTCTTATTGTGCACGCTTATATTACATTAAGATCTGCATTAAACATTCAAAAAGGAATTTTTCTTTCAGTGTTTCGAAATTAATCAAATAACAGACAGCCGAGTAACAAGATTCTTTATGTTAAATAAATACAAAAAATATTTTTATGCGTCCAAAAGTATTTATTCAGTTTTTAGTGTTCAAGTATTTTAGCGCGTAAGATATTTGGAGGCAATCAAGTCAGTTAAACATGTACTGTTACTATTTATCACCTAGGTAGAATTGACATAACATGTTTAAAGTCACTAGCATATATTTAAGAAGGATATTCAAGCGACAATAATCATACAACTGTTAGCGAATTATCGTAATCATCGATGATGGATTTATTTAGAATTTTCAGATATTTATTTCAAGCAAATAAAATGCACGATCATTATATTATATTACTTTAGGTTAAAGCAAGAAACTACGATACATATTTATAGAACTGCAGTTATAAATAAAAAATACAACTACTTTCTACTGAGTGTGCCTATTTTGTCTATTAGCGGCTTGAGAACGTTCAAGACAAATTTATTTATTTAAATGGGCATATTACTTCGGGATGTTTGATCCAAGAAAACAGCTATCATCAAAGTAATCAGCCTCTTATTTGTACAATTACCTATAAATAATAAAGTGGATATTCTTCTATATTTCTCTCCGCGCTAAAATTGTATTTCTGTTTATTTTATTCATTTCTTCGATTTTGTTTCTTTTTTCTCTTTTATTTTAAGTTATTCCTTATTTTCATTGAACATGAACTGACATGCTTTTCTTTATGGTTGTGAGCAAATAAAGACATAAATAACCTTATAAAATATATCCTGTTTGCATATTCTTCTTTTCTTTTTATGTGCCGTGTCCTTTCAGGACACAGGCGATCATGGCTCTCCACTTCACTCAATCCCTTGTGGCTCTCACTTTCGTGCATCTGCCATTCACTCGCTTAATTCTGCCAGGTATGTCATGCGTTGTTTTCTCTTGTCTCTTTTTCCTTCTATTCAACCTGTGAGTATCAGATTCTCCAGGCCCTCCTTTCTCAGTACGTGTCCCAGAAATTTCAGTTGCCTCTTCTTTATATTAAGTATAAGCTTCCTCCTTGTTTACATCCTTTCCAAGACCTCATCGTTGCTCACACGCTCGCTCTATAACATTCTTAGCATCCTTCTGTAGAACTACATCTCCGCTGCCTCGAGTCTCTACTTCATCTTTGAGGATATCGTCCAATATTCGCTGCTGTATAAGAGGACAGATGTCACGTAGCAGCTCAGTACTCTTTTCTTTGTCATTGATACAGTCTAAGTCTTCCTTCCCCACTTCCTGTTAATCTCGATCTCAACGTCCTTGTATTTAAACAATTTCTCGATAATTTTCATGGGGGTCTTTCTCTCAGGTATGGTTCTACTATCTCAATAAGCAGGCACTTTCTGGATTTCTTGTCTTCTATGATAATATCAGGTCTGTTGGCTTTTATTTCACTGTCAGTTTGAATTGGTATGTCCCAGAGGATAGTTACATCGTTATTTTGGTTAACTGTGTCTGCTCATACCATCTCTTTGTTGTTTAAATTTTGTGCTTCTTGTTTATCTCCCAGTGCACATATGTTGCTAGCTTGTTATATTCATTTTTTTACAGTTCCAGACATCCTTAGATAATACGACCGACAGTTTCAGCCTATTTTCCGCAAATCCTGTATTTCTGGCTAGTTCCATCATTGATTATAGGACAGTGATTGGGCTGGTTGGTCCTGAGTTGCAATAATTAGGCCTCCTGTTTCAGCTTTCATCCCGGTGCTCCTCAGCTACTGATATGTTTTCTGTTGGTCCACATCTGCTTCTTTCATTCTTTTTATGATTTGCCATGAAACGCCTTGTCCTCCCAGTTTTTTGTTTTGTTTTGTTTTTTGTTATTTTTTTTTTTTTTTGGTGGGGGGTGTAATTTCATTTGGCCAAGTTGTTTTGCTTTCGTTTTTATTCGTTTGGTCTAGATGGTATTTGCTTCTTTTTTTGTAGGTATGATTTCAGGTATATTAATCTGTTTCTTAAAGAGTGCAGCTTCTTTGTTAATCGAGTGAATTTGGTGTTTTACTATTTGTAGGAAAAGGTCATTGATTTTTGTGATGTATACTTTCAATCCTATTTTAGAATGAGTTCAATTTGGATTAGACCTCGGCCTCCTAAAGCTCTTGGTACATACAGCCTATCAACATCTGATTTCGATTCTCATTTGGCTAAGCAGTTTTCTGGTCTTGGCATTCAATCTTTTAATGTTATTCAACTTCCATTTAATAATGCTGAAGCTGTATGTTACTACGTTTATAGTTAAGGTGTATAGTTAAGTCTTCATTTTATTGGCCCATTAAGTTCGCTTTCCAGTATCAATCGCACTCTCCTATAATATTATATTTGGATTTTTTTCTTTATTATTATTATTATTATTATTATTTCCTTTGATTTCTGTTGTATACCCATTTCCTTCCGGGTCCCATCCAGAGACTTAAGGTCAGAAATAGCATCATGGTATTTTCACTGAGCAGCGCATTTTTGTAAAAAAATGATGCAACCACACACATTTTACATAGATAAATCCTTTCGTAAGGTGTAATCTGTACTTGTGAGTGCAATCTTTTGTATTATTTTAAGGCATGGGTTAACAGGGTTCCTTCCTTCAATGAGTGTATCGGATCCTTTTCCAATCAACCCGACGGCTCCAAAAACAACTGGAATTATTGATGTCCTCATTTGCCACATTTTTTACATCATCACTTCAAGATCCTTGTATTTTGATAGTTTTTTGAAAATCTTCAAAAATACATTACAGTCTGAAGGAACTGCCGTGTCACTAAGAAAGCACATTCTGTTTTTGTGGTCTTTGAAGCGATTAGCTTTGATTGTTTAGTCTGTGTGTATTGAAAAATCCCATAAAATTGTTACAGGTTTTATGTCAGTAACCGGGTCTGGATGATGCTCATACCAGTTTCTTGCAATTTCCTTTCAGTAAAAGTTGCAGATTTCCCAGTGCAGATATTGACCCACTCTGTTATGCCGAGTTTTATATACAGTACAACTTTATAAAAGATGGTCAATTGCATCTGGGTATTTATATATCACATAACCTGCATTTTGGGTTAATACAATTTTTCAGTATACGTGCTTGGTAATTTTTAGTTAGCAAGCATTGGTCCTATGCAGCAAAAATGAAAACTTCGGTTTCAGCTTTTAACCCTGCACTACGTAACAACTAATGAGTACAGGATTTGTCTCCATCAATTTGCTTGTTAGGGGCATAGCATTGACCATGAAAAGCCTCATCTTGCCATCGTTTCTGCATTTAGTCCATTGCATTTGATTTCTGTTTTAGGCTCTTTGTCGCCGCAGTAGTTGTATTATAGTTTACTAGCACTTCTTCACCCACTTGAAATTCAATTTTGAATTTGTTAGATTCCTTTATTACTGAATAAAGTTTCTTATTTCTTTCATGTTCTTTGACACAGATCATCATCCAATTTTCTGTAATTTCCAGGTATCATTGAAGACCGATTTTAAGACAGTTCTAGTTCAACTAATCCATCGGATCTGGGCACATACAGACGATGAACATCAACCTTATGATGATGTATACGGTGGCGAGAAGCTTTCTCGTTTTGGTATCTATTCACTTAATGTCAGCTATGGCCCAGTTAAGGGTGTTGAAACTGTATTGCATCACAGGGACAGCCAAAGTGTGTATGGGTGATATTCTGTTTTGTGAATTCAACTCTGTATCTAACACCAGACGCACATGCCTGTAGTATTCTTTTCTTACTTTCGCCTTCGTTTGGGTATGCTCTATTCCATTTCCTTCGCTGAATATTTATAAGATTCTACTTGTTCTAGTTCCCTAATCGTTGTGACAAAATTTAGATCGATTGAGTGTGTTTCTTTAATTCTAACTTATTGAGGAGACCCTTCAACTCATTGTCGTATCTGGCAAAGAGTTTGTGATCATCCATTTAGAATAGGTGATTAAATATTTTTCTGTTTACTTTGTATCCATAGCTATTACTGTTTAGTTTATAACAGCCAAGGGGTAAATTTTTCAAGGTACGCCCTCTAAGACGACTATTGACCAAAACTAAAGAGCTCGTCCTGTTCATGTGTTTCGTGGAAGTTGCTTCTAGGGTGTGAAGTGTTGGTGTGGTCTTCATCTAGTATTGCATTACGGGAGGATACTTGGCATTAACTATAACTAATAAATTTTAATAATATAAATTGAAATATCCATTACAAGATCAAAGGTGAGAGGAGAATTAAGATTGGAATTACGAGATTTTAAAAAAATAAATAAAGTCAAATAGAATGAAATAAAATTGAATTAAATTAAATATAACAATTAAAAATTAAATTAAAATTAAAAAATAAAATAAAAAATAAAAACGTAATTTCATATTACTTGTATTAATGTTCAGACTGTTCACAGGCGAATTTACAGAGACTTCTCTGACCAAAAGTTAAAGAGATGTTCGATCCGTTGATGTCAATTCGAGTGATAATAATATATAGATTATTATTATTATTATTATTATTATTATTATTATTATTATTATTATTGAGTGAGAGAGCGACATAGTAATAAGTGACGCTGAGGTTGCAAATATACGAGGCCCAATATAGCCAGCATTGGCACCCAGTCTGATAAGCTATGTAACAGCTACATGGGCCTGATATAGTGAAGGGTTTTTTTTTTCATAAAAGTGGATCATAACCTTTCAGATGGAGGCCAGTTAAAAATAAATTCATTGGCAATCTTAGAGGACGTACCTTGAAAAATTACTCCTTGGCCGTTATAAACTAAACAGTAATAGCTATGGATACAAAGTAAACAGCAAAATATTTAATCACCTATTCTAAGTGCGTTTCAAATTATCTAGTGACTTTCTAGTCAGCTTAACTGCCTCATTCTATAAACTTTCTGTAAACCATTCTATAAACCGTAAACGTCTAAAAACACTCTGCTCGACAACTGGCCTTGATGTTTCCCAGCACTCCCGATCATAAACAGAAATGTATTGTCCATCTTACCCTAATGAACGTGCCCAAGTGGTTACGGTCAGACAGCTGATCATCATCATCATCATCACTATTATTGTTGTTGTTGTTGTTGTTGCTATTATTATTATTAACAGCAACAACATTCAATTCCTAGAGGGACAAAAAACGTATGTAAATGGAAAGCGATAAACGGGAGATTGTTGTAATGAGTTATTGACAAAGTAGAAAAATATTTTTTATCGAATAATGTCAGATTTGATTTATCTGTAAGAAATTCGCTGTATAGAATTATCAATAGCTGTATGAATTTCTAGTGAATGTATTCGCGTGAAACAACACCGTTCAGAATTATCCGCGCTTAATTATTGACGATAAAAATAAAATATTTTAGCAGGCTCAATCGAATGTTTATGAAAAGTGTTCGTAATGTAAAAAATCGGAAAACAAAATTAACTAACTAAAAATTACCATGCATATATACTGAAAATAAACTAGATTAACATCAGATTTTTTCTGTGCCTAAAAACCTTCATTTAAATTTAAAATTTAAAGAAAAAAACACGTTTTTGTTACAGTATTTTTCTTTAACTTTTTAATGCGTTCAATTTAAAATGGAATGAATTTTTTGTAATGAAAAATTGCATTGTAATGATTTATTGTTTTGTTCTTTCGTAATGGGACCTGAAATACGTTTCGTTGACGTAATAACGAAAAACACAAGACTCTTAATTGAAACAGCATACATATACATGTGTATGTTTTTCTATTTATGAATTTATATGTGTGTATGTGTGTGTGAAAAATATGAAATGGGTATAATACAAACGTATACATTTGTGTTAAATACAAAATGCGGTGGTGAATAAGAATCAGATAATTAAGGAGATAACTGTTACTCATCTATGCATACAACATTTATTTAATATTCACCAGCAAATAGAATATATTCGATTTTTAGAATTTTTTTAGCAATACCACTAGGACTTTGTTATTGATAGGCTTTACTACAAACTGCCACCTTCATCTCCATAACAACTATCTGATTTTCACGACAACTGATGATTTAATCTATGTAGGTACCTTCATGAGATTGCTAAAAAAAGAGCATAGTCTGATGAAAAAGACGCCAAACTTGACGAAAACAAAATTTTATCGCCTAAATGTTTATGTTATTATTAAGACTGAAGTATTTTTTAATTATTTTTTTAAAATTTTTCCTTCTTTTTAGTACATTCTAAATTTTGATTAAAAAACATTGTTTCTCTTTGCATCACCGGAACTAGTAAAATAACATAAATGTTTAGCACTTTTTTTTTTGTATGACACGCATTAATTTGGAAAATCATGCAAAAATAAAAATAATTGTTGGATGTTAATGAAACTTTCAGAAACTATTCACAGATGATCGAAATTATTATAAATATATTTTCTTTTTCTAAAGTCATGGAAAAATATCTTTTTATATTTATTATTATTTATTATTATTATTATTATTATTCTTTTATATTATTTATTTATTATTATTAATATTTATATTATTTTTATATTTATAAATATTATATATTTATAACTAATTTCATGAAAACTCTAGAAATTCAATTGCATTCAGTTTAGTGATTATATTACTTAAAAGCACAAGGCTTTGAGGAAAGCAAATCATGTATTATTTTTAATTGGATCCGCCCTACCTGAAAATCAGCTCAGAATTGTACATACAAAACTCAGTAAAACAAAGATATTATTTAATTTCAAATGCTTTTATTTGCTTTTAGTTGTTTTTATGAATATGGACAATATTTTCTGAAAGCAACAATTTTTTTTCGATGAAAAATCAATTTTTAATATAATTATTTGTTATTTCTTTAATTATTTTAGATTTTTACATTTAAGTTGTTAAAATATAAATTTAGTTGAAAGCCGCATTCAGTTTGGTAAATGTCCTTATGAGATAAATCTTTTTTAGCGTATTGTAAATTGTATAATTTCGACCAATCAGAAGACCCACAGTAATTATGAAATGTAATTTTGTGTTTATAATACGGCTGTAATTATAAAGTACGGAAGATCAGCAAGAATACAATTAAGTTGCTTTATTTGAGTTAACCATTGTTCTCCGATGTTGAGGCCTTCATTTTTGCGAAACACACGTGGAGAAGTTAATTTGATTTTTCAATTTCAACTGAAAATGGTACCTACAAGTATCAGTATCATCTTATGAAATTTATATGATCTTATTTTTATATTAATCTCAGTTATGACATTTTTTTCATAAATGAAATATCAAAATTAATAAAATGAATGGAAATACAAATAACACAGTAAAATGTAATAAATGTACATAAAATTATAGTATTTTATGTACACTTCTGATAAAATTTCATAAGAAAGGTACCTATAAATTAATTAGATACCTTTCGTATGAAATTTAATCTCACTCTTAACAGTCTTATTTTAATTTCTTTATAATATGTTTTCCATAAAGCATTGTAAACTTTACTAAAAGTGAAAGCTAAGTACAAAAAAAATTAGAGCGCTGTAAGTTTTCCTTCAAAATAACGAGGTAAATAATTTGTTCACTTAAATCTAAATAATTATATCACATCTGTCCTACTGTACGATAAATTTTCCTCACGTAAGCTGTCAATACGTGATGAAATCATCAATCATCACCTGTCAAGTTACACGAAATGTTATGACCTGCTTTGTTTTATTTTTAAACTACTTCTTTTCGGCGCTTGCTTGTTTCAAAATATTTTAAATAAACATTATGATTTCTAAATTTTTTAAAATTAGTTTTGAAAAAATTATAATTGACTTTTAAAAGAATTTTAAACTGAGATTTCATTTTTTTATAAAATGGAAAAAATTGTTGACATGACTGATTATCTGACACAAAAAAACAAAATTTTTAACGAAAATTTCGGACGTGCTAGGAACGATTAAAAAAATGTAAAAAAAATATACCCAAAATACTTTGATCTTTCCTCTTAATAATAACATAAACATTTGGACGATAAAATTTTGTTTTCGTCAAGTTTGGTGTCTTTTTCATCTTTTTTTAAGGTTCATGAAGGTGCCTATATCTTGCTATGCTCTTTTTTCGGCGAATTAATAAAAAAGAATTTTTATCCTTAAAATGTTTATGTTAGAGGAAAGACCAAAGTATTTTTTTATTATTTTATTAATTTTTTTATCCTTTCTATCACGTTCGAAATTTTGGTTAAAAATCTATTCTTTTTACGCCAGCAGCCTACGTAATATTTACCATTAGTGTTTTACAGTTTGTTTGTTTTCTTCAGGTGAAAAACACAGTGACTTTGAAATTCTTGCAAATACAAAATAAGTGTCGGATTTTAATGAAACTTTCATAACGTATTCACGAGTAAATGAAATTAGTTTAGACATGTTTTTTTAGAAAGTCATGGTATTTTTTTACACCTGTTGCCCCCTTACTATGAAAAACTCGAGAAATTAATGGTTTTTATGGATAATATATGTTAAAGACACTATTGTCTGAAGTCAAAATATTTTTCCGATGAAAAATGAATTTTTACAAGAATTTTTGTCTTTCTTTTTTTTTTCAGTTTTAAAATAGAAAATGTGATAAATGTGTTAAATATTTTAAAATTAAGTTTCAATCCTTTCCCTTTAGGGAATGTTGTTATCAAGTAGATATATTTTTTACAAATAATAAATTTTAAAACTTATTATTTAAAAGTATTTGAAAGCTTATTATTTAAAAAATTTTAAACTGTTCCATAAAAACGTTTTTCGAAATATATGGATGGGCGTGCTTGACATAATATCAAGTGTTTTAAGAGTTGTTTTCCCCTTACAACGGAAATTTTGCGTTTTTGTTCTGTGAGCATGTGGTGAATTCTCTGACTGACTCTTTGTGTATCATCGTCGCATTTTCAAAATTTTAATTTTCTTTTTTGCATCCTATTTCACTAAATATTTTAATTTAATTTTTAAATATAATTATTTTATTGTTTTTCAGTGAGAGTCACACTACACTTATTAAATATTCTCTTTTTTAGTTTCAATTTTAGGGGCGGAAATAGTGCAGGCTTTGGGCATACTGTCGTTTAAAAAATTACCTAAAATAATCAATAAAATATTATATTTTTGAAAGTATCTAATTTTATTTTTCCAGAAATCCTCTTCAATAAAGCTATAAAGCCAAAGTATCTAAAAAATCAATAAAATATTAGACTTTTGAAAGTAATTAATTTTTTAAAATTACTGTATAGTTAAATAAGCCGGTTCACGTAAAATTCGAAAATATTGTCACTTCTGTCCGTCCGATAACTTCCCCTGACGTAAGCTGTCGATACATCGCCGAAAACATCAATTTACACCTCAAAACAAATCATCACGGTTAGACATGCTTCTCTTATTTACAAGTAATTTTTTCTGCTAAAAAGTCAGCAATGTTTATTTCCAATAGCATAACTATAAACTCTAAATTTTCTGATTTTCCCTAAATAACTTGAAAAGAGTATAATTGATTTTTACAAGATTTTTAAACGGAGAATTTAACTTTTGTTTACAAATTTCTCAGAAATGGTGGATATAATCGATTTTATGACAATTTGCTGACTAAAAAAAAAACAAGATTTTTATCTAAAATTTCGGAAGTGCTAGGAAGGATTAAAAAATGTCAAAAAATAATCAAAAATACTTTAGTCTTTCCTCTTAATAATAACATAAATATTTAGACGATAAAAATTGTTTTCATCAAGTTTGGAACCTTTTTTCATCAGGGTATGCTTTTTTAGCAAATTAGTAGAGATACCTAATTTATTCAGTGAAAACATGATTTCAATCAAACAACGTTCTTTGCTCCTAATTTTGGTCACAATGAACAATGCCAAATATGTAAAAGTTCATGATTCATAAGATATAATGAAAATGACACCAAAATATCATAATAATTTGATCCTTCAAAAGAAATGTATTTGATGAGCAAAATGTTTTCTTCGGCAGAAACCATTTTAACAGTTTTTTATTATCAAAACTTTTCTGACTAGTACAAAGAAGCGGTTTCATATATTCTCTAATTACTGTTGACAAGAAATATTAATTTTATAAACAAAAAAAATTATGATATGCATTTTGCATTTAGTTGAATCTTTCTTTCTTTCTCTCTCTCTCTCTCTCTCGATATATATATATATATATATATATATATATATATATATATATATATATATATGTAGAGAGAGAGAGAGAGAGAGAGAGAAGGGAGGTGGAGAGAGAGCAAAAAAAATAAAATGTTCAAATTTATTTTTCTTCTTAGAGTTTCGTAAAAATTGTTTCTTAATATTCAGTGTTAACCTCAAGAAATACACTGGATTACCTTTTTTGCGCAATACAATCTTTATTATCCAAATGTTGTGTTTGTTTGTCGTTTTTTTTTTGTTTTGTTTTTTGTATTCTGTTTTTGCTCAAGAATTTTCGATCATCTGCATTATCAAGAACTAAATGTTAGTATGGTAAAAAAATTGTTGACTACATCATGGCACTTCTTTAAAACTTTCTATTTCAAATTCAGATATACGTAACAAGTGTAGAATAGATTCGTAGATGTATATTGCACTGGGAAATTAATATATCAAATATTTTATACATTTTATTATATTATAAGCCTATTAAATATTTTATACAGTTTAAAATATCATCTGCCGTAAAAAAAAATTTTATTAATGAGGGTTTTTTTTCTTTTGCATAAGAAATAACTTCGTCTTTTGTAAATAATGTTTTGCAATGTATGGTATATAATATTTTTGGTACAAAGCCGTACATGTTGGATGATCACCCCAATACCGGAATGTTCCAAACCTAATCGGGAATACGACAATGGGTAGCACATGTAAGAGAGGATAATGACATAATCAAGACGCTGATGAGAGTCACAATCTATTTTATCTCTTCCGAGACTAGTCTCTGCAGTTTATGTGAAGAGATTGGCACTGATCACTTAAACATTCCGTACTGTATCATCAAATGAAAGTATAAATATGAAATAGGGCCAATGTAGAAAGTGTAGGTAGGGGAGGTTATGCTGGTGATTGAGGCATTCATAGTTGGGACATAAGTGATCTTGAAAAAAAACAACAAGCATTCCAAGCAATGGGACACAAATGTTTTACAAAACAAAAATAATGATCTGAATGAAAGCAGTAATGGCTCGTGCACTGAATCCTTCATAAAAATTCAAGATATGGAAGTAGTAAATACTGTGTTATGAATCCGTTACAACTAACTTAGGAGATAAGGAAATTTAACACAAATATACTGTGCTAGGGATAGTTTCGCCGAACACCGGAAACTACTACAAAGCTAAAACTTTAACCTAAAACTTGAGTCATATTCTTAAATAGTCTCATCAAATTAAGACTTTCATATTGATGCAATGCATGGGGTCAAACTCATTCAGAAATATCTGAAGTGTCGGCTGTAAACAACCGCTTTTTCGGATTTATGGTTAAAACTGCCTTCGAGCAAATGAAGCATTTCGGCCTCAGCAAGAACCATCCTTGTTCGAACCTCGTAGACAGAATCATAAACAAATAACTACTATATAATAAAAATAGGTACTGGCATGAGATCGCTGGAAAATGAGCATAGCAGGATAATAACGGCCTTAAACTTGACAAAAACAAAATTTTATCATCAAAATGTTTATGTTACTATTGAGAGGAAAGAACAAAGTAATTTTTAATTATTTTTCAAAATTTTCCTGCCTTTATTAGAGCATTCTAACTTTTGATTGAAAAGCCTCGTTTCTCTTCATCAGCGAAAGTCGTAGTAAATAACATGGCGAATTTTTTGTACATTTTTTTTAATGGCAGTCATTAATTTTGAAAATCTTGCAAAAATAATTGTCGGATTTTAATGAAACTTTCAGAAACTATTCATAAATTATGGAAATTATTATAAATATGTTTATAGTCATGGTAAATTTTTTTATACTTATTACCCCCCACATATACATACACACCATAACTAATTTTATGAAAACTCTTGAAATTCAAATGTGCACATTTTTAGTGATTAATTAGTTAAAAGCACAAGGCTTTGAGGAAAGCAAATCATTTTTTTAATTGTCACCCTTCTACCTTAAAATCAGCTTTGAATTGTAACATATAAAACTCAATAAAACAAAGATATTATTTAATTTCAAAAGCTTTTAGTTGCTTTTACGTTTTTATGAATATGGATAATATTGTCTGAAAGCAAAAAACGTCTTCAATGAAAAATAAATTTTTACAACAATTATTTGTTATTTCTTAAATTATTTTATATTTTTTCATTAAAGTTGTGAAATTTTCTAAAATTAATGAAAATATTGTACAGGTTAGTCAATGGTGTTATTAAGTAGATAAATATCATTACAGATTATAAAATAAAGCTGGTTACAATCAGCAATCTGCAAATAGATAAAAAATCTAATATAACGTGTTTTTTGTGTCCAAAAATAGCTTAATTCAAATATACAGAAGACCGGAAGCATCATGAAAACAATAGTCCGTCACGTGGTTTGCGTTGGTAATAACATAAACATTTTGACGATAAAATTCTGCTTTCGTTAAGTTTAAGGCCGGTTTTAACATGCTATGCCTACTTAAAAATAACGAGGTAAATAAGTTGTTCAATGTAAAGCTAAACTGTCACTTGTGACCTTCCGTACTACAACTTTTCCTCCTGTAAAATGTCAGTGCGTGATGAAATTACGCACATGTCAATTAAGACCGGCTTTCTCTCATTTTTTCCGTGCAGAAAGTAAGTAATGTTTGTTTCAAAATATATTAAATAAACTTTATAATTTAAAATTTTCTTAAATTATTTTTTTAAAAATCATAATTGATTTTTTAAAAGAATTTTAAACGGAGACTTTCACTTTTGTAAACAAAAGTTAAAAAAATGACTGACGATCGATTTTCTGTCAGTTTTGCTGATCAAAAATTTACACGGTTTTTAACGAAAATTTTGGATGTGCTAGAAATTATTAAAAAATGTAAAAAATGATCAAAAATAATTTAATCTTTATTCTTGATAATAACATAAACATTTAGACGATAAAAAAATATTTTCATCAAGTTTAAGGCCTTTTTTATTCATGCTATGCTATTTTTTATGGATTTCATGACCATACCTAAATAAAAACTACCTTCACTTGATGTCTTACAACAACAGCAACAGCGAAAAATGGGTAGTAAATGTAAGAGAGGATAATGACATAATCAAGACGCTGATGTTCCACACCAACCCAAACAAAAGGAGAAGAAAAGAAACACTCATCAGTATTGGAAAAAACATTAACTGCTACTGAGCTTGAGAAACCTATTTTCTTGAAAAATCAGTTTAAGTTTTTACAAATTTCAACCGACAGCGGTACTAACAACTCGGTCAATGAATACCATTTTCTTTATAAGAAAGAGCTAATACTACCATTACCAATAGTTGCATTTTAATTGTTTGTGATGTGCAGATCAATGTGCACGAATTGAGCTAAATTTCGATAAGTGACAAGTTGATCATAGACATTTAGTCCTTAATAATGACTAAGACGTTCGAAAGTACTACAATACAAGCAAAACAAAAATAGTCAGAAATACGGACGAGCAGAAAACATACGCTACTTAGTTTGAAATATTCGACAGTGTATTTTCAGTAATATAATGAAGGAGGTGTGTCGACTAAATGATAATCCGAGACATGAATTTTCATTACGTATTAGGTTGGTGCAAAAATAATGACGTAATAATGTCGTTTTTTTACGTTAAAAAATACGTCAAAAAACGACATTATTACGTCATTATTTTTACACCAACCTAATAACATTTTATTCATTGTAATATTTCATCGGTTATGCTCAGTATGAGGCTTACGAGCGACTCCAGAGGCCACTTCCTCAATACATAGATCCTACATTCTCCATTTGCGGTGTGTGAGAGACTACTCGAAACTGCTGGCTGGGGGCTTGTATATATAACTCGTTTAATATTCTTGTTCTTGCGCTTGCAATACCGAATGCGAGTTTGAGGTTACATTCGTTGACTAGGAGTGACTCGAAATAAATCTTCAGACGCACCCTGCTTCCCTAATGTTCGGTGTGAAGTTTGAGGCTAAGCGTATTTCAGCACAGTACCTAGGAAGTATATGCGGTTATTCATGACTGCAATGAAAATTATCGCATTCACATGGACCCAGTACGAAACGTGGTTGAAACCTAAAACGCATTATGATACTGAAAATGAAGAGCATAACACGTTGTGAGGGAAAAAATAGAATTCACTTTTTGTACTGATGTAAGACAAATTAAATTGCATCAAATAAATTTATTTATAAATTTGGGGGTCTTAACAGTCGTAATAAGTACTTTGTTATGGGATGGAAAATACAAATTTCTGCCAAACCTCTTGAATGTAAACCCAAAGTTCTTGCAAGTTTCCTGACTTTCTGTTATACACTAGTTTTCGAATATGCACATAAATTCTATTATGTTATAGTCAGTAACTACAGGCGGGTCAGTCTTGTAGCACTGTAATGTCTTCATTAGTAAAAAGTGAATGTGTTACACGCGATGTATAGCCAAGTGATCCACCATGCTGAACTATTTCACCTTCTACTGTATCGGATAATATTGGTACTTTAGCAAAATATTTTTCACTAATCAGTGCTCCATCAATTTTTATCAATTTTATTGTACTACTAACCGAATTAACTGCGCCTTGTTGCGTGTCGCACATTTGTGTGTGTGTGTGTGTGTGTGTGTGTGAAAATGATGACTGATTTTAAATCATTGTTATAATTTGTGGAGAAAAATAATGCATTTCAATATTACTCAATGATCTTGTGGATATGACCTCTATATTCTGCCTTTCTCCTTTATTTTAGATCAAATTTAACTTTAATTTACATCAAAGGGGAAAAATTCAGTGAGAGGGAGTACAAAAACAACTTGATCTCACCCCTTTGATATGCATTTAATGCAATAATTGATTGAATGAATTGATGAGCAGATTTCAGGAGTCATTCCCTTGTTCAAATTTAAATCAAAGGGAAAGAATTTTCAGTGGAGGCCCCCCTTTGACCAAAATGAAATATACTTATCCAAGTATCCTGAGTAATGTTACAGAATATATATGTTTATGGGGGTCTATCTCCAAAACCCCAGGAGGAGTAGTTTCTTGTACCATTTGGTCTTTAGATTTTAGTTACATGTTGCTTTTGTCACTATGCATCACTTTTATTCGTTTTCTTTATTTCATAGAAAATGTTCTTTCAATTAAGATTACTTTTAGTATAATATATGAATTGACACTTCAGTAGTAATGCTGCCTTCATTCATTACTTGATGAGCAATTAACTAAATATAATTAAATATCACTGATAACCTTATTTGCTTTGTTTGGTCTCTTATCTGATTGTAAAGTTCTGTCAATCTTTTTCATATTCAAAACGCTCCAAGCATCAGCATACTTCTTAGTAACTTAATGTCTTCATTTTTGAAGCTCCATTGCGATTTTATGTTGATTAATTCTTTGTGATATTTTGATAATTTTTTATCCTCTTCAAACTCACTCTTCCTATTTTGAAACGTAAATCAACTACACTAAAAAAAAAGACATGTGGAAGGTCCCGAACTCTATACGATCTATGTTTGATCATTTAACATAGACATTTATATGCGTATGTTAATTTTGGTTGATAATTTTACCCTCCTATTGCCTTATTTTCAATATCACGAGCAATTCAGTTTAGTATCTTCCTTTATAGTGTTCACCTGTATAACTGCAGTGCCGCAGTGAATGACCACAAATGCTATTCCTGGAAATACATTGCCGAATACTTAGTTTATTAGAAAAATTAAGGACATTGATTTTTTTTTTTTTACCTAGATGGCTCATTAGTTTTCTTGTCATTATGTGCGAGAATATTTGACTAAATAACAAAACATCAGATTTTGGGAATGGCTTCTTGATCTAGTCGAGAACTTTTCAATGAACGTTCATCTATCAATATATCTGCAGCCTGAATACATCAAGAAAGGAAACAAGGAAGGAGATTCTGTTGAAAAATAAACATGTAAAATAAGTACTTTTTTTATCATTAGCTATGGACTTATTGATATACCTACGTATGTGTTTGCTAGATATTAGAATTAAAATGTATCAATGAATAGGGATTGAATCACTTTTGATCATTTCATGTTCTACACGTGTAAAATAGGGTACCTGATCGAGGACAGACACTGAAAATAAGCACACACATACGATACTGAAACATTTGTAGCAACATTTCACAGATTAAAGTTTAAGTTTTTAAAAAGCGTATTTACAAATACCAAAAAATCCAATCGATTTTCTATCTTCGCTTGCAAGAATAACGATAAAGAATAAAATGCCAGTGGCATCAGTTGTGCTGATGAGTACAATTGATAGAATCAAAGTAGGGAACGCGACAAAATATATTAAATATGCATGTGCAAGTTTAAAGCTGTGATAAATTATTTATAAACAACTATAAGCACAGCTGAAAATCTGTTTATTCATCTAAGTTATATTTTCAAACCTTTTTACTCTTAGTATTGTTAATATTTGCTATTTTCCATGAAAATAATAATACTCTAAAAATCTGATTTGATCTCTAAGTTATGTAATACAGATATTCTAATATAATTCTTTAGTAATTATAAATAGCATGCTTGCAAATTCACTCTTGAACAGTTTTACAAAACTCTCAAGTGCATATTTTTATTATGTATTTTATTATAGCTGAGAGTCTCGTGTCTATATATTTTCGTTTTATGAAATCTTCATCTCGATTTGTTAGTAACTGGCTTTTAAAGTATATTAAGTTAATATTGTAAAACGTGGAAATGCCTTGATATTTACATATAGCTACTTCGGATAGAATTCCTTTTCGATTTTTCTCGTGCTGTAGTAATTAAATAATGATTGAATGAGACCGAATTATATGTCACATGTTTTAATTCTGTAATCCGACTTGATTTTCTGAAGACAACTATTTAAGTTTTTGTGTTCCACGTGTATCTTTTTTCCAAAATTATTTAAGTGTTATGTCGCTTAATCAAGCTATAATTATTGGTAAGGTGTTCAATTCAATTGACATATTTTGGTTCTAAATTATAATTTTCATTCCAATCACTCTTGAAACGGTTGCAATTTCCTTTATAAAATATTCAATATAAATGGATTAAATGTAAACTTAAAAGACAGCGAATGATTATAAATGATAATTTTATCAACACACCCATTATGAAGTCGATGAATATTAATTACATTGACTGAGATAATTCTATCTTTTAATGTTAACGGAATCATGTAAATCGTAATTAGTGTTCAGTGAAATATGCAACAAAAATATGCTAAAATGTTTTTTCTCTATAACGAAATTCAAATTCTTGTAATCAGTTCTTTTTAACTCTCTGTACATTCATGTGACATTGTAAATTCACAATGACAAATGTGTGTGTGTATATATCTATTCATAAGAATAAACATTGGTAAAAAAATAACATAACTCCGCTACTCTATTATAAATGCAGCTATATAAATCAGTGAAAGGAAAAACGCGCGCGTGTGCGTGTGCGTGTGCGTGTGCGTGTGTGTGTGTGTGACAGAAGGGGAAAATAACTAAATATCTATAGAACTTTACATCATGACAGTTTTTGTTCAAGTGATTTTATGAATGTGTATGCGTAAGCAGAATCATATTGAGGACGCGATTTTTAATAGGCTATCCATGTTGTGCCTGGTTAAGTGTATGCGAGCAAAAAAAGAATTTATTTAAAAAATATGTGCGTGCAAATTCACATTTGTATCTGAATTCATGAAAAGGTATTTTTTCAGTACCTGATGTCTCATGAACCTTTACGTCTGTATGTGCTTGCGTTCGTGTGTGTGTAGCTGTAAGAGAACAAAGGAGAGTGGATTTCTTTTGTATTCCTGTGTAAATAAACGCGTGAAGCGTCCAGGGACGAGGTCAGTTGTAAGGAAAGCATAAAGAAAAAAAGGAAACAGGGCCAATATGGCCGCTATTGCTACCGACCAATGTTTGTTTAATGTGAGACAGTAAAAGCTGTGCTTTTATAATATCCGATCGAGCAACAAACACACCGGCGGACAGTGAATCGACATTGAATTCTTTAAGCGAGTGAACGCCTTTAGCTTTTTCTGTCAGCTGCTCCACTGTCCAAGATTTGTTTCACCATGTTGTTTTAACACTCACTTCTCATTCACTTTACCGCTTGTTTCTGTTAACTTCACCTAGGACACACCCAAAGTCTACCCCAACCATTACGCTCAAAACCCATACATACCACTCCCACGACCATTAAACCTTTCCTTTTTATTTATTTATTTTTACTATTCTTTTTATGTGATTAGTATTGAATGATTCGAGAAAAAATATTTTAATTCTTCGTGTAAAAAAATCATCAGAACATGAATTTTATTTTGCAAATATCTTGAAGAAATATCAAATCTGCTCAGCTGATATTTGATAATGCTTTGTGTGTGTATTTCAGTGTAACCATTCAGTATTATCTAAATGTACACTTTATTTTTATTCGAATCAAAAATGTATCCATGAATAGAGATTGAGTATCCTTCCATAAGTATTTAAAATATTTTATTATTTCATGTTCTACACGTACTTATCTGTATTTGTTTCTCTAAATAACTTTCCAGAGGAAAAAATTCGCGAAATTAATTTTTATACCTCTAAATGTATATATTAGTTAAAACAGAACTCCTTGGTGAATTTAAATCATCATTTTTTTTTTAATTTTGTAAAACAAGGCCCCCAGTTACCGAAAATCTCTTCTGAATCGTAAAATAAAAATGCAATAAAATTAAGATATTATTTAATTAGGAAAGATATTTTATGAACACTATTATCTTAAGAAAGTTTTCGACGAATATTGAATTTTTACAAGAATGGTTTTCATTTTTTTAACTTTTAATTAGAATAATTTATAAAGTTTTAAATCTTTAAAATTTCTGTATTAATTTGTACTCGTTAGGTGACATTTTTATTAGATAAAAAACTATATTTACTAATCATAAGTGGAAAAGCTTACTACAATTCATCGACTATCAGTATTTTTTAAAGTATTTTGAACGTGTATGTGCGTGTGTGTGTGTGTAAACGTACCAACTTTTCTAAATATGGAAAAAAATAAGATTGATAACTATAGCAAACTATAACTATAGCACCTAAAATTCAAGCTGTCAACACCTTAAGCAAACACCTACCGCCGTAATAAAAAATACATTTCTGTGATATTTTAAACTTAAAGTAAATAATACTTGTTTCAGGTAAGATTAAACTTTAAATTAGCTAATATTCCAGAAAAAATTTTCATTTTTTTTCTGAAAAGAATTACATTGTGATGGTAGCTAAAAATGGCCTTAAAATCAGTGATTTTTAGCGATTTCGAAACAAAACTATTTCCAGTCAATTAAATTAGTTTTGAAATACAGCAAAGTATTTTACTTATTGGAAATATTAAATTTAATCTATTAACTTGAAATTAAATCTAAAATAAAAGCTTCAAGAAAGAGTTTTCATTTTTAAAAATTCATTTTAAAACTTCTGTATCGCATTTCTGTAGAGGTACCTATATAAAACCGACTGGTATTTGTTAGAACATGTTCAAAAACTAGGAGCTCATTCGTAAAGCTATTTACATCCTGTATCGTTTAACAATACGAGATGTATATGCCTTTTTAACCTTTTAGAACTAAAACATTTGGCTTTTTCAATCTTCTTTAACGCCATTTCAGTCTTTGAAGATATCCGAAAAGACTGTTTACTTTTAGCCTAATTTCTAAGCATAGCACATAAAATGTCTCCATAACCATGTCTAAAGTCGTCAAAATATTTTAGTTAAACAAAAAACCAGAACGGCGTTTGTCAAGATTTTCTGTTACCAAATAAAATGGAAATAAAAATATACACTGATAATTGAACGCATTATGATAATCTACCTAAAAATGCGTCGGTCTACCTTGTGTCCACAAAACATCTCTTATACAGTCAATTATAGATTTTACACATGACTTTGAAAGATTGCCTCTGAGATTTGGAGGAAATTTGTTCACCCAAAACATCCAACAAATGTCCAATGAGAAAGAACATGGAGAGTTTGGTGGCCAGAATAACACAATGTTCTCTTCATAAAGTTCCTGATATATTTCCCGCTCAACTCAAATAGTGTAGCAGGGAACATTGTCCTTCTAAAAAATACCAAGAAGTGATAAATTTCAAAAGACTGTTGTTATGAACAGGTGTAGCTGTTATAGTAGATGGTACGCAACTTGAGTGATAGGCACCGGTGTTTCCCAGCAGAACTTTGCCTAACCCACCCCACTGACCCCACTGATGTGTCACTTATCCACAGTGCATCCTGATGCTATTGCATCTCCAGAATAATGACGCGCACATATTCTGCCGTCCACCTTATACGGGATAATTGAAAGTCATTAAACTAGTTGACATTTTTCTATTGATACAAGGTCCATTTCCGACGTTCACTTGGCCATTGACCATCTTTCGTCGATGGATATTAGTTAGCATGAGTAACCTGGAAGACAATGCAGTTAGGCAGCACCATACACAGCAATAATTGATATACTATATGTTGTGATACACCCCTTTATCCACCTTGATTAAATTTATCAGGAATTTGTGCTATAGGATATCTGCTGTTGTCTTGTATCGATAACAGTATCAGCTGCCCAGCGCCTTGTCAGTAGTTAGTGATTTTCATTTATTGCATTACCTTTTTTTATTGATTTCATCCCAAGCAAGGCGATAATGCCACCAAGATGTCAAGGGTTTCTGAGTGAAAGAAAATGAGAAAATGTTAGTGAGGAAAATGGTCAATAAAAGAACATGATTCAGAAAACAGAATATGGTGATTGTGTTTGCATTTAAATTTTTGAAAATTGTACGTGACAGGGAAGCAAGAAAGCAGAAGAGAGTTCCACAAGCGAGAAGTGCGAGAGAAGAAACTATTAGAATAGAGCTTACGGTTGCATTTAGCTATTTCAGCAGTAAAACAATGATACCTAATTGCCAATCTAGTAATACGCTTAAATTCATGTAGTCGTTGTACCAGGGATGAGAGTTCAAGTGTCATGAAATATATTTATATTACAGACACAGGGAAGCCTCTTTACGGCGATGAGAAAGTGACTGAAGTCGAGATACCGATAACATTGCAGAATCTTCTATGGATTTTGTCAAGAATCCCAAAATAAATATCAGGGGCACCAGTCCAGATGCGGTAGCAATATTCAATGCACGGACGAATAGTAGATTTATAAACGTGTAAGATGGATTCTGGCGAGAATAACTGCCTGACACGACACAACGAACCAATAGTCAAACTATGAAGGTGCAATGAGTTTCTACCTGGAGGTTAGTATCAGCCATACTGATGGTAGACAAAAATAGTTCTCTAAGATGACTAGATAGCAGTTTCCTTTTGGAGCCATTTCTTGCCTAAATTAACAACTGATTGGAGGTTATTTTCTAGATCAGCTACCAGTTTCACTTTATCGGACTTACTATTAAGACAAGAGTAAATAGTTGTGTGTAACTACCGAGTTGAGAACTGATGACATCGGGAAGGTTATTGATGAAAATAAGAAACAACGTAGGTACAAGGATAGAGCCCTCGGAGATCCCCCACATTAATGTGAAAGGATCTAGAAGTGTGGCCGTTCAACATTACTTTCATTACATGATTTGTTATGAAAGGTTGGATTAAATCAAAATTAGGCCGGATACACTATAGCCCTTCAGCTTGCCAAGAAGGCCAGCATGACAAAGCCTGTCAAACGCCTTCGAGATATTTAAAGCCACGGCCCGAGCTTCGCTGTTCTTATTTAAAGCTTGATAGACTTCCAGTATTAACCGTTAACACATCAGCAGTTGACCTAGAGAAGCAAAAGTCATATTGTTTATCTGGAGGAAGGCCGTGCAGAGTGCTTAACCAATTCGGAGTGGATTAGAGTTCAGATAAGATTATTGAAGTGACCATCTTTCTTAGATATTTTGTCGTAGTGGTCGTCTACACTAAATATTTCGAAATTGTAATACATTTTATCAACAATATTCAGAACCCATATTAACACACCTTATAAACTCCTTCAATCTTAGCACAGGCCTGTATTCTCATATGCATATGATCGTAGAGATGGCTGATTATATGTAGAGAGAGAGAGAGAGAGAGATTGTTAACAGTCGGTGATAATTTATTGTTTCTGGCAGAAAACATGGAAACAGTACATAGAAATTATAACATTTTTTCTGTTTTCAATCGTTTTGATAACATGCTATTTTATTAGGAAGTTTCATTTCATAGAATCTTTTCAGCGAAAATCATTTGAAAATAAATAAATTGATAAATATTTTGGGTTATTAAAAATGTTAAAATGTAATATAATTTAAAAAGGATTACTATATAGCTATGAAATTGAAACATTCATTGAAAAATTAATTGCCGTATTTGATAATTTATAATTGGGCCAATTCTTAAGGCAGATATGCAAATGGTTTTTTGCATAACAAATACAATTGATACAATGCAAAATATTAATAAACAGAAGTAATTTAAGAATGAATAATTTTGCATTTGTAATGATCGCTCTGGTGGCATTTTGAGAATAAATATAGCATTTCTTATTTCAGTGTCTTAAAAAAAGCTACTACAATCTTGCACTATTCCCGGTCTAATTCATTAAACATTCATTAAACGCTATTCATTAAAATCCTAATTATACTCTATCTTCGCCATTGATCGAGATCATAGAGTCATATCTTTTCACATTTCACTGATAGTATAGTAGCCCTGTACAATTAAAAAATATGAAGGGCCACACTGTGCATTGGTTTTTATAATAGTTAAAAAGCATCAACCTCTTTGTATGTCAAGGATGGTTAAGTATTAGTTTTGATACTTTGACACGCATTACCTTCCCCTGGTAATGTGCCGCCCGGGGACCGCATTAATAACGGCGGCCCCTTATTTGACAAAGAATATAAATGAGATACCTTTAGTGGCGTTGATAGTACTTGAAAAACAACAAATTCAAAAATTAGCTTAATAAACTTTCGAGCATTTGCAGAAGCAAAGTTACTAATAACTTAGTCAAAGTCTATCTCCTCCACAGTTTCATGTTCAATTCAAATGAGGGACAAATTGAATAAGCGATCTTACGACATACTCGATCTCAAGTAAGTTTTAATGAAATTCATTTTTGAGAAGTTTCTCTATGCAGTAGTAACAGAAACCCTCAAACAGCCGTAGAGCAATCACAATATTTGGCACTGTTTCTTGAACTTGCCATCGATAAATCCATCTCAACCATTCAATAGCCGATGATTTGGTCATCATGGTCATGTTACGTTCTACTTTGGAAGCTGCCGCTAAAAAATCCCGAAATTGGAGAATTTCCAAAGGTAGCCTAAATACGTCTAAGTCAGCACTGTATTCGCTACCGAGAATTTTAAATTTTCGTTCCAACTCACCTTCAGTATCTTCCAGAATTGCCTACAATGATAATCCAGCGAAGACAGTTTGCAGATGAGATATGGAGTCAAATCATGCTTCCACTTCATTTACAAGTCGATCGTGACATTCGTAAAGATTTCTCTTTACTTCCTACACAAGTATTTAACATACATCATCTTCCTTTTCCCCAGGTAGAGTTCTATCATCTTCCTTTTCCCCAGGTAGATTTCTATCATCTTCCTTTTCCCCAGGTAGATTTCTATCATCTTCCTTTTCCCCAGGTAGATTTCTCTTTCTTCTAATCCGCTTTTCAACTGGAATTTCCATTTCCTCGCACTTTCTTTTACTTTGATTAACCGATTCAGACATCAGCCTGTCCATGTTTCAGTTAAAGAAAAATTTGGTCACATCCATGTGGGTTATACACACATCCAAGCCAATACTAGGTTCTTGAAGTTTCTTTTGGATGAGATTTTGTCCCAGAATTTCTTCCCAGTAAAACAAATGTGACATGAAGAAGTTTTCAATTCAAAGCAAAATGATTTGTGCATCCCCTCTCGTTTGAAAATTTTCTGAAGCTGAGATTAATGAATCGAGTGCCTGATTCACTCCTTGAAATCCGGTTTTCACTGCACGAATAGCTTCGTAACGTTCACTCCAACGGGTGGTTACCAAACGCTTCATCATGGTCTTCACATGCGAAATAAAACTTCCAACCGGTGATTGGAAGAAGAGAAAAAAAAATCTTTCAATCACTGAAAAATTTAATGGCACTTGCATTCACAGCTGAGGCATGAACACCTCATAAATTCAGACTATAATTAGAATATGGCACACATTTAGCTTTCGCGTTTGTGTTTCGTAGATGACATTGAACACCACCATGAACTCCAGCCATACTAGCCGCATTGTCAAATCCTATCCCTCTACATTTTTTAAATCAAGTTTCGTTTTCTCCAGTCGACCCAAAATCATCTTAATATCATGAGCAATCTTCCCACGCTCAGTGATAAAACCATGAAATGATTTCCGCATCTCCACTTCTTTGTCTTCAACAACGACATATCGACAAATGAAACTCATTTGATCAGTATCAGAAATGTCCGACGTGCAGTCTAGTATGATCGCAAAATAATTGGCTTTTCGAATAATAAACCGCTAGCATTCCTTAAAAAATAAGTTGAAAATTTGGGATTGTGCATCTTGAAGATAACCAAATAAGTAAACTGTTGTTTTTTTAATGAATAACGTCATAGCAGTTATGTTTAAAAAAATAATGAGGGGGTCGGTAAAATAGTCTCTTCTTAATTTTTAAATTTAAATGGAGGCTGTTTTGTTCTAACATGTTTCAATTATTAAAATAAACAAAAAAGAATTAAACTTGCCTTTTGAAGTTAACAGTTTATTTTACTAAAGATAACTGGTTAGTCCAATGCTGTGTGTAGGTGCTCTGAGTGTAAATGGTGGTCTCTTCCAGGAGTGGAACCACAGACTCATAAAATATATCATGGGTAAACATCATTGGAGCAATAAAACCCAAAACAATAAAACCCAAATATTTCTTTAAAACCTGATATAATGAATATGCATACACCTGTGTTTCCCCTCACAGGAATATGATTGGCTGGTGTCAGCCATAAATACAGGCTTATGTAGAGACACAGATGACACCTAATGAAGACGTCCATTGAACTACGCCATTGGCTATCCTATTGGTCTACGCCTATTGCCTAAGCATATTGTATATGACTACGACAAGTACCAAGTCCATTACTGTTACCTGCTAGATTGTTCTACTCGGTTATAGTAGCTAAAACCACTTAACTACCTCGATCAAATATATCCCTTTCTGGGACATATCAAAACCCATGTGCGTTATCATTTACTGTCGAAATCAACTATAATCCGTATTTTCATTCAATGATCTTGTTCTTAAATCTAATCAGTATCCCGTGATATGTAAAAAAAAAAATATATCGGAAATTTCAATTAATCAAATTATTAATAAAACATATTAATAATAATGCAAATATTTTCAAATTACTTGAACAATAAGAGAATAATATAAACTACAATCTAACAAAAACATTTGAAAAATGTGATATTTTATTTTATTTTTAATTTTCCGCCCAAAACATCTCTGGTTTGGGAAGGAGTGCAACTTAAAAAAGAAGACCAATTCTATTTCTTCATAATAATTATGAAGAAATAAAATTGGTCTTCTTAAGATTTCAAAAAAGACAACTTTTCTATATTTCTTCAAGCAACTTTAGTCTGAATGAAAAATCGTCCGTAAATTTTTTTAAATATATTAAAATCTCGGAAAATATGTTGTCCTACATTGGGAAGTTTTAATCATACATTTTTAGATAGATTAAATAAATATTTATTTAGTTACAAATATTTTGAAAGCCTTCTCTGCCTAAGATGTTAGGCAGAGAAGGCTTTCAAAATTCATTGTAAAATTTTTAAGTGAATTAAATGTAGGTAAATTGCATCAGAAAAAAATTGGGGGGGATCAACTTAAAGAAAAAACATTGTTTTTAAAACTCCATATAAACACGGTATAAAAATTCTTTTTTGAGTTTTTTAAAAACAGAATTAAAATTTTCAAATAACTTTTCAGCATGATCACATCGCATATTTAATTCTTTTTTTATATGTGGTCTTCTCGTTTTTGAACTTTCTAGAAATGTAATAATTAGCGATTAGGATTTTTTAATTCAAATGACCAAACGTTAGGATCCTCCTGTTAAGTGATAAAAAATATTTTCTGAAGTTTTTTTTTTAAATCGAAGGTATTAATTATAAAATTAATTTATTAATGAATAAAATACCAAAACTTCCATTAAAATTTCAACATTTTCACAGTTGATTTTGAAATCATTGAAAAAAACAACTTTGGAGATTTTATTTTTGCTAAAAATAATTTAAAAACGATTCAAAAAATAATTAGAAGTCGATTATCGCAATACAAAAACAAAATTTTCAATTCCATTTTGAAAGCTTTTAATTGAAAAATTAGATTATTTCTTCCATGAAGACGAATATTAAGATAATTTAGATAATTTGTAATATCACAAATGAAGAAAAGATTATAATTGCAGACTTAATTTACAAGTTCTTCAGTCTTTCTCGTTTCATTTTCTAGAAAATGAAATATTTCCCATTTCAGTGCTACAAAACGTTATACACCCTTCATCGATTGAACCTACTCACTTTGGTCCCTGTGTTTAGAATCTACCTCTTTAAGAAAAAGCTTTGAATAGTCTATATATTTAAGGCTCTCTAGAACGAATGTAGTTTAGAATCTACCTCTTTAAGAAAAAGCTTTGAATAGTCTATATTTAAGGCTCTCTAGAATGAATGTAGTTTAGAATCTACCTCTTTAAGAAAAAGCTTTGAATAGTCTATATTTAAGGCTCTCTAGAACGAATGTAGTTTAGAATCTACCTTTTTAAGAAAAAGCTTTTAATAGTCTATATTTAAGGCTCTCTAGAACGAATGGAGTTTAAAATGGAAATTACAATAGACTGAAATGATTGAATTTCATAATTTTCCGCACAAAAACCTACTGATGTATGGATGCAAAGATGAGTGGATATTCGTTTCCCAAAGAATGCTTGTAGAAGAAAAACAGTTCCAACATTTTTCACACACACATAGCAGTAGCATCATCAGTGAAAATAAATACTAAATTTGTGACATGATTTTCCAATAACACATTTTCTTATTTCATTAGAACATATGCTGTCCAGTTGCGCCACCAGTCAAAAATTGCTTGTCAACAAGTTCTTCACATATGTCAAATTCTTACCCACTCCCCGAATAAAGCTAAACTGTGTCTTGAAAGTCTGTACTTTCATCCATTGCTAATGAATACACGCACAGTTCTCTCTTCCCCAGCGTTAATTGCCCAGTCAAGTTTACAGCAATGTTATTAGGTTGATGCAAAAATAATGTCGGTTTTTGACGTATTTTTAACGTCAAAAACCGACATTATTTTTGCACCAAACTAATAACTACTTTTCTCTGTATCATCATGCATGAGAGGCTGACATTCTGGAATATCTTTTTTTTTTTCTCTGAACATAGTCTACACACGGCAATTAGCATGCAATTCTTGATGAAGTCTCTCTCTCTGTGAATAATTTTCCGACGGCGGTAATTTCCCTGAAAATTTCAAAGCTTATTCTAGTTAGAATTGAATTTTCTGTATTGGTTACTTTGAAAACCTTTGATTTTTCACCAAGCTGGTTTTTGTAAAAAATTCAGGCGAATTCAGTTTTGCGTAAATCTGATGCTTAGTTTCAAAGTGCCGCCTCACATTGTATTCTTTGGGAACCGATACTGTTTTCCCACACAGAAGTCAAAAATATTTTGTTATCGGAAAGAATAAAAAAAACATTTGTCCAATCAAACTCTATGCTCAGATTCTATATTTGTCTTCTTTTCGTTGACAGTATACAAGATATTGTAAAAATATTTATAAAATGTCAGAAATGTCCACGCGAAGAAAGATATTTACAAAAATCGAAAGAAAAATCATACACAATGTCTACACAACGACAAAAAAATCAGCTATCCATACAAATAAAAATTCCTGGAAAATCCGAAGAAAATTTTCGAGAAATTTCCGCACGAATATCAATAACAATAAACTCAGGAAAACTATACTGATTTCTTCTTGCTTCTGAAAGCTGAAAAAAAATTAAGACGATAAATATACTGTATAGCCTGCAAAATGAAAGAAAATAATTCTTGTTGGTATCCCTACAAATATATTTAGAAATAAGGAATGCGCTTAAGAAAAGTAGAGGATTAAACACTATAAAATGTCTTCCTTTCTAAAATGGTGAGTTAATATGAAGAGATGACACAGAATTTTTTCAAATTTGCTTTAATCAAAATTCATCCAAACAATAAATTTAAACTAAAACCGAATAAAACCGAATAAAACAATGGAACGAGAAAGCCTTTTTTAAAATTAACTTTAAATTTCAGCAACAGAATGGTTTTTAAATAAATTACCCCAAAAAATGGAAAAGATTAACAAAATATAAAGCCAACAGATCGAGTCAGACAACTCATCCACCCAATATTAGTTGAAATAATAAGTGAAATATACAGTGGTGATATACCGAAATACCTTATTAGATCCATTTTCATATTGCTATCAAAGAAGTCAGTTGCAAGTAAATGTGAGCTTCATCAGCCGAACAAAACTTTATCACCCGAATTCTGATGATCACAGAGCAGAATTAGACCGGAAATAGAACAAAAGAACAGTAGGACATTTTTAAAGACACTAGAAAAAGGAATGTGATATTTATATTCGGAATGAGATCAGAAAGCGAAATACGAATGCTGAAAATATATACCTGTGTTTTATAGATTATGAAAAAAGCATTTGATAAGGTACGATACAAAGAACTGTTTGAATTGCTAGGTAAACTTGATTTATTTGTGAATGATATTAGAATAATCCAGAAATAACACTGAGAGCAAACCGCCTGCATACAGATAGAAAATAAATTCAGTAAATATATGAAACTAAAAAGAGGCGTAAAATAAGGATATGTCTACTCATTGAACTTATTCAACCTTTACAGCGAGGTGATCCTGAGAGAACTAGAAGTCCTACTATTTATTATTGATGGACACAATCTTAACAAGATATGCAGCTGATACAGTATAGATAGTAGACACAAAAAGGAAACTGAAGAAACTCCTATAGAATGTAGTAAAATAAAGCAAGAAGAAATGACTATCTACCACTTGTAAGAAGACAATGTATACTTGTCAACAAGAGGAACAACCCAATATGCGAACTATGAATTAGCGATGTCGAAATCAAGCAAATATGAAAATTAAAATATTTGGAAAATGTTCTCATAGAGGACAGAAATTGTGATACTGAAACCAGAAGGCGCATTGGAATAGTGAAAAATCCCTTCCAAAGCTAATCAAAGTATTAAGAAACAGGAAAATTTCGTTAAGACTAAACAGCTGTTACACATCAGTCCTCCTGGATATTAGACAGTCTCCTCACAGATGAAGAAACGTAAGGCAACAGAAATGTGGTTCTACAGAAGGATACTGAGAATGTGTATAACAAATTTTAAGGAAAATGGAAACAAAAAAGAGCGCATACTTAGAATCAGAAAACAGTTTAAATTTCTTGGACGCATAACGAGGAAAGGGAGCTTGGAGAATCTGACACTAACAGAACATTGAAAGCAAGAGGGCACATCGGCCATGATTATGGCTGAAGGGACACGACACAAAGACTGTCTTCCTGGGTTGTTGCTTTTTTTCAACTTTTCGAAAATATTGGATTTTTTATTCTCTCTGTAATTATTATTTTAGTTTAAATAATTGAATTTATGCAAAATAAAAATATAACAAAAAAAAAACGAATTGCTCACATTGGATTTCTCTTGAAAAGGCATAATACTCATTTTTATTGTAAATTAGCAAATATAGCTGACTTCGACCGGGTCTCCAAATATCAATAACTTGATGAGTCAACCAAATCGGAATTGTATACGGAAATTACACGAGCAGAAAGATGATCTGTTCCCACGCATATTTCCCCGTGGACGTGTCTACATTAAGTTAAACTTTCCAATATTATAACACAACTGATTCTCTGTCCATCACACCAATTTTGAAAACCTGGAGCAGTTACTACTACTAAGTAGTGTGTTCGACCCTCAATGGGTGCTCTATACTCACGGCCTTGTGTCACATCTAAACTACGAGAGTTGGCTGAAATGTTCATAAGGCTGACCAAGATATAAATTAGGTTAAATTTGCAAAACTGCAAATCCACACTTGACAAATACTTATAAAAATGAACGAAAAATCAGAAATATGCACACAAATAATGATATCCAAAAAATTCCATGAAAAGTCATGAGAAATTTCCACAGTAAATCAGAAGAAACATTCGTAGATGCAAAATTATCAAAATGAAAAGTCAACACGGTGGGATGGGAATACTCTGACAAGCGTTTCTTGCTTCTAGTAAGATGAGAAAAATACGAGGGTCATTCAATAAATAAGGTGAATTTTTCGGTATAAGGATTTCTAATACAGATAGAAGCTTACTTTTTTTTTCAACGTAGTCTCCCAGCACTGTCACACACTTTTCCCATCTGTGCACAAGCTTCCGTATTCCCTCAGAGTAAAAATCTTTGGACTGATGTCTCAGCCAGTCGCTCACAACACTTTTGACTTCATCGTTACTTTTAAACTTCGTGTCTCTCGTGAATGCTTTCAAGGGACCAAACAGGTGGAAGTCTGAAAGGGCAAGGTCTAGGCTGTAAGGGGGATGAAGGAGCAGTTCCCAGCCCAGCTCGTTGATGGTCTGCACCGTTTGGGCTGCTGTGTGAGGCCTTGCGTTATCATGATGCAAGATGACTCCTTCTGACTGATGACCCCTGCGTTTGTTCATTATGTAAGCTCAAAGTCTTTGCAATGTCATCCACTGTCACCCTTCTGTCAGACTGAATGAGGTCATTGACTGATTCGATCACCTCAGGAGACTTCACTTCTGTAGGCCTCCCAGGCCTGTGTTCATCCTCAACACTGCTCCGTCCTTCTTTAAACAATTTAGCCCACTTGTAGACATTTTTTTGGCTGAAACATGTGACACCATACACAGTCGACATTCTCCTATGAATTTCAACTGGTTTGCACCTTTCAGCAACCAAAAACCTGATAACTGACCGCTGTTCAATGTTGGAGCATGCTTCTTGGTCGGCCATCTTTGTTAATCGCCAAAACTCTCAAAGTTGTTTTTAATCTGCAAAAGAAATTAAATCCATGTGAAAAAGAAGTAAAACAAAAAAAAAGTAAACTTCTATCTGTATTAGAAGTCCTTATACCGAAAAATTCACCTTATTTATTGAATGACCCTTGTATAATATTAAAACTGTATAACCAATCAAAATGTCTTTCTTTTGAATACAGCAACAAGTTGAATAAAACAAATCTTTTTGTCGGTCTCTCTGGAAGTGGATTTTAAGAACCAGGAAGAGGCTTGTGAAGAACAGCAGTTAAACACTATAAAACGCCTTTCTTTCTAAAGCGAGGACAATACGAAAAGAGACAGCATAGTATTTTTTTAAATTTTGATTTAAAGTCAACAAAAATTTGATATAAATTGCGATAGGAGGAACAATATTGCATAACAGTTCAGTACTCTTTTCTTCATTTCTAACGATTCTGTCTTCTGTTAAAACACCTCCCAAATATAACAACCATACATAGTCTTCCTTGAATTTGATGTTTAGTCCTTTCATTTTGCTTTTCTTAACTACCTTCCGTTGGAGTTCTTGTACTTTCCATTCTGTATCTATCAACATTGTGTCTTCTGCATATCTTATGTTGTTAAGGTTGTGAATCATGTTGAATCGTCTCATTGTATATGTTGAATAAGTCCAGTAAGAAGACATATCCTTGTCTTACACACATTTTTATTTTTGTATATTTACCGAATTCATTTCCTATCCGTTTGCAGGCGGTTTTCTCCCAGTATAAGTTCTGTATGAATCTAATATTTTTCCCCAAATATGTCATGCATACTTTAGCAGTTCCAATAGTTATTTGTAACGTACTTTATCAAACGCTTTTGCATAATCTATAAAACATAGGTCTTCTGGTATATCACTACTGTTGCGTGATTCATATATTATTTTTGTAATCTTGTCACGACGAAATCATATAAGATTACCATTATGTCTATTAGTTGCATCACTGTAGTATTTTTTTCTTTCGCTAATGAGATCGTTAGATTTTATGTATTCTGTTGACGAGTATGTTTTTGTCACGTTTTATTTTTTTATATGCTTTATCTGTAATATACATTATTTCTATTTCTGCACAATTTTTGTTGAATAATTCCCGTTGGCTTCTCCATGGTGATTTTTATTGAGACACCTACTGATTGTTGACTCGCTAAAAGCTCTTCCGCCCTTTGATAAGTCTTATTTTTCATCCAACGGGAATTGCTAACAATCCACCTCACTAAAAAGAAATAAGGAGTGTGAGTATTGGTTTAGTCGCCGACCATCCGACAATAGCATACACTCACATATATTAGGTTGGTGCAAAAATAATGACGTAACAACGTCAAAAAATGACATTGTTACGTCATTATTTTTGCACCAACCTAATATATATACACATACACACACACATGTGTGTCTGTATATGTGTGTGTTTGTGAGTGTGTGTGCGAGTTTTAACTTAGTACTATATAATATTAGTTTTTTTAATTCAAATTAAATTCTTACCTTGACTTTCATAATAGTAACAGAGAAAGATTTTCCTCACCATTCACTTCGATATTATTTAGAATTTTACTTATTTCTAGAAATGATTTGGTACCATCATTTTTTGTAAAACAAAGAAAACTTACATTTTTCGGTATGCCCCCACCTACTTACCTGGGGTTAGGGAAGAAGAAAAAAGTACTTAAATGTTTTTTTAATGTCATTCTCTTCCTATTTGATGTTATTAAAATATTTAATTGCACCTAATCAGGTCATTTTTAACTATTCTTATTCTATATATTAAACTACAAAAAATAAAAATTTGCAAAAACTTGATACTGCTAAATGATTGCAGTTACATTGAATAAATACTGATAATTACTTTTTGAAAATATAACGATGGTAAAAATGAAATCTTTTACAAATGATACATTAAAAATAACATAACACTTTTCGGTTCTTCAAACATGCTCTTATTTAACAAAGACATGCTTTTATATAATAAAAGCATGTCTTTATTTAATAAAGACATGCTTTATTCATTAGAAAGTCTCTTGTCGCGAACAGGAATTGGATTATTTTTTTTAAATTACAAGTAATATTTTAAAAATAAATATTGAATGCAGAGATTTTTCCTGTTAAATTTGAAAGAAAATGTTTTAAATTACGCAAGCACCAACTCCCAAAAATGTTTTATTTATTTATTTATATTTGTATGGTTCGGATATAATTTTTAGTATGTTTGATAGTAAATATATATTTTTTATTGAAATAACATCTTCCGGTATTGTTCTTTATATAAGTGTTAATTTTTTTAACAACCACTACACACCACCATGTTTAAAATACTCTCGATATATTAAAACGAGGGTAGGAGTTACTCCCAAAAATATTTTCACAAATAAATAAAATGACAATACACATTATCTCTACGAGATCGCTAAAAAAGAGCATAGCATGACGAAAAAAACGCCAAACTTAACGAAAACAAGACTTTGTCGTCTAAATGTTTATGTTATTATTAAGAGTAAAGATCAAAGTATTTTGGGGGTATTTTTTTACATTTTTAATCGTTCCTAGCACGTCCAAAATTTTCGTTAAAAATCTTTTTTTTTTTTTTTTTTGAGTCAACAAAATTGACAGATAATCAATCATGTCAACCATTTTTCTCCATTTTGTAAAAAAATGAAAATCTCCGTTTGAAATTCTTTTAAAAATCAATTATAATTTTTTCAAAACTTATTTTAAGAAAATCAGAAATTATAATGTTTATTTAAAATATTTTGAAATAAGCATTACTTAGTTTCTACGCCGAAAAAATGTAGTTTGAAAATAAAACAAACAGGTCATAACATTTTGCGTCACTTGACAGGTGATGAATGACAATTTCATCATGTATTGGCAGATTACTTGAGGATAAGTTATTCTGCGGAAGGAGAGGAGTGAAATTATTTAGATTTAAGTGAACAAATTATTTACCCCGTTATTTTTAAGGAAACCTTTTAGCGCTCTATTTTTTTTTTTTTTTTTTTTTGTACTTAGCTTTCACCTTTACGTTTACAATGCTTTATGGAAAACATATTATAAAGAAATTAAAATAAGACTGTTAAGAGTGAGATTAAATTTCATAAGAAAGGTATCTAATTAATTTATAGGTACCTTTCTTATGAAATTTTATCAGAAGTGAACATAAAATACCATTTTATGTACATTTTACTGTGTTATTTGTATTTCCATTCATTTTATTATTAATTTTGATAATTCATTTATGGAAAAATGTCATAACTGAGATTAATATAAAAATAAGATCATATAAATTTCATAAGATGATACTGATACCTGTAGGTAGCCTTCTCAGTTGAAACTGAAAAATCAAATTAACTTCTCCATACGTGTTTCGCAAAAATAAAGGTCTCAACCACAGAGAACAATGCTTAACTCAAATAAAGCAACTTAATTGTATTCTTGCTGGTCTTCCGTACTTTATAATTACAGCCGTATTATAAACACAAAATTACATTTCTTAATTACTGTGGGTCTTCTGATTGGTCGAAGTTATACAATTTACAATACGCTAAAAAAGATCTATCTCATAAGGACATTTACCAAACTGAATGCGGCTTTCAACTAAATTTATAATATTTTAACAACTTAAATGTAAAAATCTAATATAATTAAAGAAATAACAAATAATTATATTAAAAATTCATTTTTCATCGAAAAAATTTGTTGCTTTCAGAAAATATTGTCCATATTCATAAAAAAAACTAAAAGTAAATAAAAGCATTTGAAATTAAATAATATCGTTGTTTTATTGTTTTCTATGTTACAATTCAGAGCTGATTTTCAGGTAGGGGGGTCCAATTTAAAAAGAAATACATGATTTGCTTTCCTCAAAGCCTCGTGCTAATATAATCACTAAACTGAATGCGATTGAATTTCTAGAGTTTTCATAAAATTATTTGGGGGGTAATAAATATTAAAAAAATATTTTTCCATGACTTTAGAAAAAGAAAATATATTTATAATAATTTCCATCATTTGCGAATAGTTTCTGAAAGTTTCATTAACATCCGACAATTATTATTTTTTTACAAGATTTTCCAAATTAATGTATGTCATACAAAAAAAAAACTGCTAAAAATTGTATATGTTATTTTATTAGTTCCGGTGATAAAACAAAGAGAAACAAGGTTTTTTTTTAATCAAAATTTAGAATGTTCTAAAAAGAAGGAAAAAAATTTTAAGATAATTAAAAAATACTTCGGTCTTTCCTCTTAATAAACATTTAGATGATAAAATTTTGTTTTCGTCAAGTTTGGCGTCTTTTTCATCAGACTATGCTCTAAATGACGCGATAAAATAAATAAAACTAAAAAATCTATTAAAAATTAAAATAATTGTAACATCAAGAAAATGTTATGGGGAAATAGTTACTTGATTTAAATACGAAAAAAAAATACCTAATTATATCATTTTTCAAATATTTAAAAATACATTTTGTAATATGATTGATTCGCATCATTTAAAGATCAATTTGAGTGAGTGAGGGTAATATTTATATTACTGGCTGGCACAAAATCGCGTTGACTGCTCTAAACGGAATTTGCTTCCGTTTGTAAATAAAAATCAATATTTTTTTTAGCTAATTATTTTCTGTTTTTGTTTACTGATCTATATTTCTTTCATATTTATGTTAACAGTGTTTATACAAACAAGGTTTTTAAGCGCAAATATTTATGATTCTGTTTAAAATCTTGAAATAATCCTATTCATTGGTTTCATCTAGACTAGTCAAATCAAATATATAGAGAAAGGACTGGCGAGAAAATTATTTTCTTTTTCCTTCGAAGAGTTAAAGGATTAGGTTAAAAGATTGACTGAAGATTCAGTCACAAACTGAATTTTTCGTACGTAGTCAGTTGCCGAATTTACACTGAGAAAACCACAAATGTACTATTTTTAAAACCATTCGCGAGCCACTCTAGGTTGTCTTGTGGCATGTAACTTGCAGGCCTATTGCATAGCACGTGTTTTGCTATAGCTATATGCGATATTGAATTCAAAGTTGTCTTTCTACTAGACTGGTTGCTAACCACGGCTAGAAAGCACAGTGCGTCTTCCTTTTTAATCTATAGCTGGGGGAGAAGCTATTTGTGCAAAAGTGTATATAACGAACTCGATCGCCGATTTCCCGTTCCAAACCACCAACCATTACTCTATCGAAACATACTATAATTATAAGTTGAGTTATGTGCTTCATTGATTACCTTATAAAGTTCACATTCCTTTACATCTGCTTCTTTGGTATCACATTGAAGAGAGATAGACATCTTTCGGTATTTCGCCATTGTCATATATTTCATTTTTTTTATTTTGGTAAATGGTAAACGTAGCGATTCTGAAATCAACTAAGATTGGCAGCATCGCTATTGCAGTCTCATCACTACTGTGTTCAGTTGTGATCTTACCTCAGATTATTACAAGCCCTTCTATGATTTTATTGTAGGTTTCTTTTCTCTATTTTCTCTCATGTATTTGTATCTTTTTGTATTTATATTATAAGCGTTCCCACTAGATTTTAAATTTTAGTTTTTACCTTCTAAAAATAAATAATTCGTCATTCACTGCAATATTTCAATGATATTTTTCTAGAAAAAATAAATTATCTTAAAGATAATATTCTTGAAAACTTAGAGAAATTGCAGACAAAATTTGTCTATAATAGTCTCGTAGTCTATTTTCATTTATATTTTATTTTGATTATTTTTGCAATATTAAAATTAAAATTATAATCACAAAAGAAATATAGTCTCGGAGCTAGAAACTTTATTTCATTGAGACACGAGAAAAAATTCACAAAATAGAAAACGGACATTGTAAATTAGAACTTGTGTGAGTTGTGTATTTTCCCTACTGATCAATAAAAATGTGTGTGAGTAAAGAGATCAGTTGAGCCTAAGTTAACAGACACAGACGAGAGGAAAAGAATGAAAAATAGCAATTTTATAAATCCATTGGTGACGTGATCATCACACACATCTTTAAATCTAAATCACTATCGCGGTGACGATGACTGGCCTAGAACAAGTAGATGCGAACCAGATAATCATGTATTCATATATTTTCGTATAATGCTGATGAAAAATGTATCTGAGGGTAAATTCGGTCGGCATTATCAGGCAATTTCATCACTGTCAACTTAGGAGACAATGCGCAGTGACAAGAACATTGAGTATCACTTCTTGTGGAAACCACAATCAGATTGTCTTTCACCAATAATTAATGAATATATTTTGGTGACAGTTCAAGAGAGTAAACTAGCAACTAATGAGATGTTACTTCCATTTTACCTTCCAGTCCATTTTGATTCTCATTCGAATTTTACTCGTCGAATATTTTGCCATATCTCCGTGCGTACAAATCTAACACTTTCGCCCCAGCACCTCTTACTCTCTGGGTTGAGGTGTCTACTTGATCCTAACGGAGTGGCCGTAGGTCCC
The DNA here is from genome assembly GCA_963932145.1 of Acanthosepion lycidas. NCBI lineage: Eukaryota > Metazoa > Mollusca > Cephalopoda > Sepiida > Sepiidae > Acanthosepion > Acanthosepion lycidas. The sequence goes on from OZ010583.1 coordinate 71,400,498, forward strand.
CTGAGCATCCGTAGATTATTCGACCGGTTCACTGGTTTAATCCTGCTTCCTGACCACGTTGTGTTTGGTTTGATCCAGAAAGCAGAAGTGATGTTCATCCATTCACGGTCAACTGAAGATGTAGACATGGCTGGAGAGTCTGTGCTAAGAAATTTAGAATGCAGCAAAAAAAAAAAAATAATAATAATATCTGCAGAAAGCCGGACAAACAACTATTCAATGATTGAATTGTTAATGTCTTTTATATAGCAGAAAAGAATAGTATAGAAGAGAAACGGGTTACAGAAAAGAAAAGTAACTGATGTAAGAACGCATACACTTGGTTCTGGACACAGAGAGAGGGTGTTATGATTAACTTGTTGTTAAATCATCTCAGAAAGATATACGACTCTTGCGATGGGGGAATAAGATTTCTGTGCACGGCTCAAAGTTTATAGTGGCGTTCCTCCTTAGCAGTAGTAACAGTAGTAGTAATATTCGTACTAGCAGAAGCAGCGGTACTTATATCAACAGCACATGTTAGCGAACACTTCGTTCCAATCTCTGACGTCACGTTCTCTCCTTGATTCTCCAACTCGACTCTCCACTGTCTCTTCCCAACTCTTGCCCAGGCTAATTTTCTTCTGTCTCTCTTCCGTCTGCCTCTTCCGTCTCAACGCTCGCTCGTCTCTCTCTTCCGTCTTCCTCTTCTTCAGCATAACTACGCGTTTATATAGAAAAATCCAGCTGGTTACAACCTTGGCCCTACTGCTTCGCACGTGATTATCACGGGATTTTGGCTGTTTCAACCAAAATCATGTGAATGCAAAAGTTCCTTCTAGCTTACTCAACTCTATTTCAATTTTTAATCAATAAAAATTATTTCGGCCATTTCCATTTTCTTCTGATGACCCAGATTCAATGGGTACAACTTCTGCCCTAGATCAAATTTCCTCATCAGTAAACAAAAATGCTCTGATCTAATTTCGCTGTTCAAATCCATCCAATTTCTCTAAAAAAAATTTCGTGTATGTGTGTGTGTGTGTGTGTGTGTCTATGTTTCCCAGACTCTCTCTGTCACACAAATATACATCAATGCGCAAAATCACTTCAAATATCCCATTATTTTATTTTCATATATCAGTGCAACAATCATTATGTTAAAAAATCCATATCCTCGCTCATTAAATTATTCTGTCTCAAAATTGTAAATTTCATCATAAAAGTACAATTCCTGTTTTGATTCGGGGAATTCTTAGCAAAATCTTGAAATTATTGTTACCACTGACCTGACAAGAAGAGGCTAATGGAGAAAAACAGGAAGGTGACATATATGGAGAATGCATGGGATGTGGAAGAATTCTAGAGTTGCTTTCTACGTTGCATTTTTAATTTTAGGACAAGAATTGTCATGCAACAAAATTGCCAGTCAACTTACTTTCCTCAAAAAGACATATTTTGTTCAAATGCGCCATTCAAAAGAGTATCACAGATTCACTAATATCTTCTGCAAGTTTCATCTTTCATCAGTTCTCAAGATCAGAGATACTGATCTCAAAGAGAAAACTGTAGAAGACCTCTTTGAGATCAATATCTCCGATTTTATCTCCGCAAACCCTTCTTGACACATGCTTGCTTCTATTGCATCAATTTTTTGATTGAAAGCTCTTGGAGCCATTGCATCGATTGCGTTGCACTTGAAGAGCAAGCAATGCTGAATATGTATTTTATATTCAGATTTGATTTTCACAAAAATAAATTAACATTACTTTTCGCAAGTATTTCTTAAGAAATATGCACGTAATTCAGACAGAATATTTCCATCAAAGTTTACAAAAGATAGCGCGCTGGAAACCATTGCATCTAATATAAGATTAGGTACCCTCCGGTACTAAAAAAAATTGAAAATCTATTTTAAATAATTTAAACAACTTTGAAATTAAATTTTTGTTTTATTTGAATGATAATATCCTAAAGTTAAATTGTTTAAAAATTACGTCTATCAATAAAGATTTTAGACATTTTTCATACAAGGAATACTATAGGTTTACAGAAGAATAAAGATCAGAGGCGTAGCAATGCAAACTACTACCCGGGGCCCGCATTCATAATGGCGCCATCTTTATTGGAGGAAGATTATACATGAAATACTCTTAATGTATGATTAGTACTTGAAAACAACAAAAATTATAAAATTAGCTGAACAAACATTATCATATTTTAACCTTTCGAGCATTTGCAGAAGTCAAAGTCTATCTCCTCCACAGTTTCATGTTCAATTCAAATGAGGGACAAATTGAATAAGCGATCTTACGACATACTCGATCTCAAGTAAGTTTTAATGAAATTCATTTTTGATAAGTTTCTTTCTGCAGTAGCAACAGAAACCCTCAAACAGCCGTAGAGCAATCACAATATTTGGCACTGTTTCTTGAACTTGCCATCGATAAATCCATCTCAACCATTCAATAGCCGATGATTTGGTCATCATGGTCATGTTACGTTCTACTTTGGAAGCTGCCGCTAAAAAATCCCGAAATTGGAGAATTTCCAAAGGTAGCCTAAATACGTCTAAGTCAGCACTGTATTCGCTACCGAGAATTTTAAATTTTCGTTCCAACTCACCTTCAGTATCTTCCAGAATTGCCTACAATGATAATCCAGCGAAGACAGTTTGCAGATGAGATATGGAGTCAAATCATGCTTCCACTTCATTTACAAGTCGATCATGACATTCGTAAAGATTTCTCTTTACTTCCTACACAAGTATTTAACATACATCATCTTCCTTTTCCCCAAGTAGATTTCTATCATCTTCCTTTTCCCCAGGTAGATTTCTATCATCTTCCTTTTCCCCAGGTAGATTTCTCTTTCTTCTAATCCGCTTTTCAACTGGAATTTCCATTTCCTCGCACTTTCTTTTACTTTGATTAACCGATTCAGACATCAGCCTGTCCATGTTTCAGTTAAAGAAAAATTTGGTCACATCCATGTGGGTTATACACACATCCAAGCCAATACTAGGTTCTTGAAGTTTCTTTTGGATGAGATTTTGTCCCAGAATTTCTTCCCAGTAAAACAAATGTGACATGAAGAAGTTTTCAATTCAAAGCAAAATGATTTGTGCATCCCCTCTCGTTTGAAAATTTTCTGAAGCTGAGATTAATGAATCGAGTGCCTGATTCACTCCTTGAAATACGGTTTTCACTGCACGAATAGCTTCGTAACGTTCACTCCAACGGGTGGTTACCAAACGCTTCATCATGGTCTTCACATGCGAAATAAAACTTCCAACCGGTGATTGGAAGAAGAGAAAAAAAAAATCTTTCAATCACTGAAAAATTTAATGGCACTTGCATTCACAGCTGAGGCATGAACACCTCATAAATTCAGACTATAATTAGAATATGGCACACATTTAGCTTTCGCGTTTGTGTTTCGTAGATGACATTGAACACCACCATGAACTCCAGCCATACTAGCCGCATTGTCAAATCCTATCCCTCTACATTTTTTAAATCAAGTTTCGTTTTCTCCAGTCGACCCCAAATCATCTTAATATCATGAGCAATCTTCCCACGCTCAGTGATAAAACCATGAAATGATTTCCGCATCTCCACTTCTTTGTCTTCAACAACGACATATCGACAAATGAAACTCATTTGATCAGTATCAGAAATGTCCGACGTGCAGTCTAGTATGATCGCAAAATAATTGGCTTTTCGAATAATAAACCGCTAGCATTCCTTAAAAAATAAGTTGAAAATTTGGGATTGTGCATCTTGAAGATAGCCAAATAAGTAAACTGTTGTTTTTTTAATGAATAACGTCATAGCAGTTATGTTTAAAAAAATAATGAGGGGGTCGGTAAAATAGTCTCTTCTTAATTTTTAAATTTAAATGGAGGCTGTTTTGTTCTAACATGTTTCAATTATTAAAATAAACAAAAAAGAATTAAACTTGCCTTTTGAAGTTAACAGTTTATTTTACTAAAGATAACTGGTTAGTCCAATGCTGTGTGTAGGTGCTCTGAGTGTAAATGGTGGTCTCTTCCAGGAGTGGAACCACAGACTCATAAAATATATCATGGGTAAACATCATTGGAGCAATAAAACCCAAAACAATAAAACCCAAATATTTCTTTAAAACCTGATATAATGAATATGCATACACCTGTGTTTCCCCTCACAGGAATATGATTGGCTGGTGTCAGCCATAAATACAGGCTTATGTAGAGGCACAGACGACACCTAATGAAGACGTCCATTGAACTACGCCATTGGCTATCCTATTGGTCTACGCCTATTGCCTAAGCATATTGTATACGACTACGACAAGTACCAAGTCCATTACTGTTACCTGCTAGATTGTTCTACTCGGTTATAGTAGCTAAAACCACTTAGCTACCTCGATCAAATATATCCCTTTCTGGGACATATCAAAACCCATGTGCGTTATCATTTACTGTCGAAATCAACTATAATCCTTATTTTCATTCAATGATCTTGCTCTTAAATCCGCTTTTCACTGCACGAATAGCTTCGTAACGGTCACTCCAACGGGTGGTTACCAAACGCTTCATCATGGTCTTCACATGCGAAATAAAATGATATGTAAAAAAAAAATATCGGAAATTTCAATTAATCAAATTATTAATTAAACATATTAATAATAATGCAAATATTTTCAAATTACTTGGAAAATAAGAGAATAATATAAATTACAATCTAACAAAAACATTTGAAAAATGTGATATTTTATTTTATTTTTAATTTTCCGCCCAAAAGATCTCAGGTTTGGGAAGGAGTGCTACTTAAAAAAGAAGACCAATTTTATTTCTTCATAATTATAATCTTAAAAATCTTAAGATTTCAAAAAAGACAACTTTTCTTTATTTCTTCAAGCAACTTTATGTGACGCCACTCTGGTCTTGTCCTGTGCTGGTCGCGGCGCCAGTTGTGACCCCTCTAACATTGGGCTGACTGCAGCACTATCTGTGACGATCTAACCCTTGGCTGGTTCGGATGGAAATCTGGTTTACCGCGGAACCACGTGTGACACTAACCGCTCTGGTTGTCTTGGTCTCCGTCGATGTCTGGTTAGATTCGATATCAGCCTTGCCGTTCCTAGATCGCCTCCAACGTCTGGTTACCGAAGTAACTGCTTTGATCTCTAGTCTAACTTCCCCACGTTGTGATTTGATTTTAGGTAGACGAAATCAATCAGGCATCGGGCTGTAGTGCAAGCTGAATCCGGGGTAAAGGGGATACTGCACAAGTGTATGTAAAAGAAAAATAATGAAACAAACTCAAAAGGTTCAAATGTGTTGAAAAAAATAACAAGTATATCTTTATATCTGTTTGCTGAATACAGGACTGCATCTTTCTCCTAACCCGCTTCTATGGATTCGTGACACTTTGCGTTTCTCAAGAGAGTCTTGATATCTTAAGTTGTTTTTCAATAAACTGCTTTTTGTTATCTTCAGGCGATATTCGTTTAAACTTGTTTTGGTGGTGTGAGTCTAAGTCGTTCTTCAAAAAAAAATTGCTTTTGGTTAGAAGTCTAAGTCGGAATACGTGGGAATCTTTCTGTCAGCTCCTGCTAGGCTGGTCTCCGAGCTCACAGCTCTCTGTCGATCTGCGTGCATCTCCGACCTCCAACCCAACTCAACTGTAACCCCTTGAAACTCTGGGGACGTTTGTTTATATGGACGCCGACCAAAACCGGGTGGGGGCCTGTCATGATTTGGGTTCTTCGATAATTCCAAATCCCCAATAAGGACAGGAAAAATTATCACTTCCCATTTTTGGAAGTCAATTACTTTCTGTTTTAGAGGGGATCGTAGGAGGATTATCCTCCTAAATTCTTTCTTTCTTTCTCATATTGGTATCTCACACCAATCCCCTCAGAGGGCGTCAACAAGAAAAAAATTGTCTTCCCTTTTCTTTCTTTCTTTTCTATCGGCCAGAATTCTTATGAATCGTACTGCGGACATTAATTTTTTTTTCTTAACTTGGGGTCACGTGGAATCCATTAGCGGAAATTTTTCTGACTTATTAACTGGGTGGTCACCAAATCTATTTGTCTCTCTCGTCTCAATATCATCGCATTCTGTCGCCAACAGCCAGTACAGGTAGTAATAATGGCTTTCTTCGTCGTTTTTTTTTTTTTAAGATAACCGAATTGAAATTTTTATCACTGCCATACGTGTGGGCAGAATGTTATTCTTTATTCGTACTCTGTTCTCCTTGGCGCTTAACTCTTATCATGACAAGATCCGGACATGCAACAGATCTGGACACAAGAACCAAAACCAAATGATATCTCCGAAAGATAATTAATGGCTATTCTTTTTGGGGTGGTCTCATCTAATTCTTTCTTGGTCGCATGCTTGACCCAGTTTCGATTATCTTCTAGAATTCTGCTTTGTATGCCTCTGACCGAATTGAAATTTTTATTATTGCCACACGTGTGGGCAGATTGTTATCCTTTATCCGTATTCTGTTTCCCTTGTCGTGTCATGACATTAATTAATTCTGATAGAATCCGATACCTGTTTTTCTTACGAATTTTCTATCTTCTGCGAAAAAAATACCTTTCTTCCTAAATGAAAATAAAATCTTTACCCATTTTTCTTTTGTTAAAAAAAAATAATGTCGCTCAGTATGTCTTTCGTTATAGCTCTTTCTCGTCTTAAGTATCTCTCGTTTTTAATTTCCATGCTTAATTAGTTAGCCAATTACCATAGCTAAATAGTGTCACATTTAGTCTGAATGAAAAATCGTTCGTAATTTTTTAAATATATTAAAATCTCGGAAAATATGCTGTCCTACATTGGGAAGTTTTAATCATACATTTTTAGATAGATTAAATAAATGTCTGTTTAATTACAACTGTTTCATCTTAAGCAGGAGTCTTTCAAAATTCATTGTAACTGAATAAAATGTAAGTAATTTACATCAGAGTTCTTGTTCTTGGATCAACTTAAAGAAAAAACATATTGTTTTTAAAATTCCACTAGGAAAAAACACGGTATAAAAATTCTTTTTTGAGTTTTTTTAAAAACAAAATTAAAATTTTCAAATAAATTTTTCAGAATGTTCACATCGTAAATTTAATTCTTTTTATATGTGGTCTTCTCATTTTTGATCTTGAAATGTACAATGTAAGCGATCGAAATTTTTTTCATTCAAATGACCAAACGTTGAAACCCTCCTGTGATAAAAATATTTTCTCGAGGTTTTTTTTAATCAAAGAAGCTATTCATTATAAAATTAATTTATTAAAGAATAAAATACCAACAATTTCATTAAAATTTCAACATGTTCACAATTGATTTTGAAATCCTTGAAAAAACATCTTCGGACATTTTATTTTTATTAAAAATAATTTAAAAATGATCCAAAAATTATTTAGGTCTATTTATTGCAATAAAAATATGAGGGGGGCGGCAAATATATGCATTGGTTGTACAAAATATTCAATATAGTGGGGATGTCTCTTGGAATGCCCCGGTGTGGTCTAATATTCTCAGCAAAGAAGTTACTCACAGCAGGGCCAGATCAAAGTACCGACATGTCAGACAGTCGCCCGAGCTTATTAAAAGCTGACATCGCCAACAGGGCGACATGTCATGTGTTTGTGATTTTCCAAACAAAAAGGAATGAATGTGAAAAAAATTGAATAAAAAAATATTAGATTTCTTTTTTAAAACTCTATAACATAAAATGAATGATCGAGTCCTCAATTTTTTTTTTCAGGAGCAAAATGCCGCCCCCACAAAGTGCCGCCCGAGATCATCTGGTCCCCACCCACGATCATTGGTACGCCACTAATAAAGATTAAATGGAATTAGGTCAAGGCAGGCGAATGTTACTTGACATGTTTGACAATTATGACTGTTTATTTAAATCGGCTATTGTTTTGAATGGAGCTTCTAAAATTGATTTATAAACAAGTACTGATAGATTTTTTTATCATCTCTCAGTTGTGCCTTTGTCTTTGGGAAGAGCGCAACAAAAAATATTTTGAAGATGCCTGATCCCAGTAAACTGTTACCGGCGGCAACACCTCTCTCATTGCACTAGGGAGTGGGAGTCAGTAGTAATAGTGACGCCAGCGCGACCTTCGGTTGCGGGGATTGGGCAATTTTGGGCCATGGCCCAAGTGCTTCGTGAAACTCGATATTTACCCATCCCCCATTATGACGGGTTGTAATACAAGGCCGATTTAATCTGGAGAGCCAAAGCGCAGGCACTTGGGCCAAGGTCAAAAATTACCCATTTCCCACAATCCAAGGTCGTGCTGGCGTCGGTATTACTACTTCCTCCTCCATAGTGCAATGAGGGAGGTGCTGCCGATGATAATAGCTTCCCATGACCAGGCATCTCTCATATATATATATATATATATATATATATTTGCGCTATCAGAAAGGTATTACTCTGGACCTCCACATATACACAGGTATCGCGATTCGATGCATCACAGTGAAAGTATTAATGAGCATTATATTAACTAGGCTCTCGTCGTTTTATGAAAGTAAACACCTCACGCTCTAGTTTGGTTTTCCTTCTGGTAAGAGATGCAATGATGGCATCAAACAACTCCAAGGAATTGATTACCTCTCTAATAGGAAACTATATAATTGCTTTGTCGACCTTACAGCAGCATATTCCACAACACTTCCTCTTCTTATCCATTAGAAATCGCCTTTCAATCTCCAAATCCACTGAATGCATCGATCTAATAGAGGAACTGTATCAATCTACAGAATCTTTCTTTCTTTTTTTTCTTTTTTTTTTTTTTAGATTATCTGGGTTATGTCATAGGATGCGGTATTTCACTTGATGATCTAACAATGTCTTAATGATAGAGTATTTTTTTGAGTAACGAAAGTTCACCATTGATGTTTGAGGCTTCTGTTCCAAAGTGAGATGTCTTCTTACCATCAAAGAAGCAGTGACGTTTTTGACAGTTTGAGGGACAGTCTAGGAAACATACACACATGTATATTTTTTAGTGAAATTGGAGTAGATTGGAATAGCGAAATTAAATCAAAGCATTTTGTTTACTGATGGGTAAATCTGATCTAGGGCAGAAGTTGTACCCATTGAATCTTGGTCATCAAGAGACAATGGAAATGCTCGAAATAATTTTTATCGATTAAAAATTGAAATAGAAGATAGTAAGATAGAAGGAACTTTGGAATTCACATGATTTTGGTTGAAACAGCCAGAACCCCGTTATAATGACGTGCGAAGTAGTAGGGCCGAGGGTCAGTTATAATCAGCCAGGTTTATCTATATAAACGCGTAGCTATGCAAAAAAAAGACAGACGGGAGAAAATTCTTGAAGATTGAAGAGAGAATTGACCTGGGCAAACGCCACTATAACTAAGCCCCGCACAAAAATCTTTATCCTTCCATCGCAAGAGTCATATATCGGTCTGAGATTATTTATTGAGACAACCTCAAGTTAGTTGGCCGTTGGCTCGTCAAGAGTTCTTCCGGCCATGTCATCCTATGGGGTTGTTAACAAACCGCCTCACTCGCAATAAATTGAAGTGGGGTGCTGTTTTAGTCGCCGACAATTCAACAGTTGATTTCATCTAAGTTTTAATTTGGTTAAAGTTAAGAAGACCTTTTTGTTCTTTTTTATTCTTCTCTTTACTCGACATTTTGGAATCGGGTGTGATGGGTTCCTACCCTGAATGATTTTTTTTCTGTTCAAAGAAGCACAAAAATATGTCAAGTTTTTATGTGGAAAATTCACAAATTTAAATCTCTTAAAAACAAGGGATGAGTTTTCAATACTGACAGCTGGATTTCAAGCTCACGCTAAAATATTGTCTAAAATAATGTTTATTACAATAAGATGACCAATCTTAGAAAAAAGATCTTTCCATATTTTTACAGGATCAAATTGCATACAATCGATATCGGAATAAAGAGGCAGTAAAATTTATTATTTGTGTCTCTTTGGGAGTGGGCGGGGGTCAGTGTGACAGGAGAAGTTGAGTAGTGGAGAATAGTATTTCTTTAATTGTCGGCAAACAATTGACCAGTCCTTCCACGACAAGAGCGACTACTAGCTTTGATGTCGACTTTTTATTATATTTTTTTTTTCGAAGGCTCAAGATTAGGGTTCCTAAGAAATAAATTTGAATAATTTGATTGACTCATTATTCGTCTTCATCACATGTGGTGTTTACACATATGTAGGAACGTGGGAAGGATTCCTTCGACTGTGGGCGTGTGTGTGTGTTGGTCATTTCTTTAGCATTGTGTGTCGATCTAATTTTATCTTCGATGACATTGTGTTGTTATTAACGTTATGGAAAATTGACTGCGTTCAGAGGCTGTGCGTTATTCTAAGAGAATCTTTATACTTTTTCTCTTAATTCCAACCCCTTTTCATTCATTATTGCCTTCAGTTGGTCTACTTTGAAGCGGTACAATTGTTTGGTTTTTCAGAAGTTCATAAAAAACGAATTCCCTTCCAATCGCCCTGCATAAACTACATCACGGTGAGTCATACTGCCCCACGATAGTATACACTTTGTTGTAAATATTTATTTTCATTATTCGTCACATCTCTTACTTAAAAAAACGAAACATTTTTGTTACATATAAAAAGTGAATCCCACGTGAAATGCAGTCATTTTCTAATTAATTAACGCATTAAACCTACTATAATAATCGAACTGGTGTAAATGAATTTGAACCTTTGTTTCAATATTTTAAGTGTTTTAGCGATTATTCATAATATATACATTTGTTCGTTATCGATCTTGACTCATCTATTCAATGATAAATGTAATATATAGCCGTTTCAATACAAGCAAATATTTGGCATTCATTGACCGAGCAGCCAGTACGGTGTTCATTTCATATTTATAGAATCTTTCTCTTAAGACATTTTCTTTTAGGAAAACAGGTTTCTCAAGTCCAGTTGCTGTTATCGCTCTTTCCAGTATTAATTGGGGTTTCTTTCTTAACTTTCTATTTGAAATGATGAAAATTGGTTAGCGAATATCTCCAAGACAAAATTGCAAAACACTTTATACGATTTGAATTATCACTTTATCCTCTCTACACAAACGGCATAAATCCTTTCTGCTGTGTGAGTCAGATTTTCTCCCTTCTTAAAAAGTATGCCAAAACATTTTTTTAATGTCAAAATCAATAAATGGAAATACGTTAGAATGTTCCAGCTCCACGCCTCTACTGGATGTCTCGTTTATCTTCCTTTAACTCAAATCTCCAAAGTTTTCTTCACCACCGCCGTAGCCACATAATGAAATCAATACTTTTTTGGGCCAAGTCACTGGATCCAACCAACGCTTTTATCCACTGAGATATATGCCCTTCAGGACATCAGTCTATGAATTTTGGGGAATTATAAACTTAATGTCTGGGTAACCATTTTTTTTAATATTGCAATTTTGTTATTATTGCTTTTCTCTAGCAATCCGTATTATTGGTTCTCATATTGCCTCGCCGGCTAAGGAGATTTTTTGTCTACTCCGGTGGACGAAATAAAGGGTTCAGTTCGAAATTTCAATCACCTGAAGAAGGCCGGAGCATACAATGACTGAAACGTCGTGAACATGACAATAAAGATGAGGACAACAGTCCGAACAATATAATATAAACCATCCATATAGATAGAGAAAATTGCAAGTCTTTTAACTTTGTATTTGTTGAAAAATTGCCAATGCACAAGAATTCCGTTGTATTGATATAATCATCGATATATATTTATTTTTTATTAAGATTGAATGCTTTTTAGGTGTCTAACTAAAGATTGGCATGTGAAAATATTAATATTTGAAAAATATAACCAAAGTTTAACTTTTCGAGTATCTCTTCAGTCTTCAGGTATTGATATTAAATATAAATGATATTACATTACAGATGGCGAAATATCTACGTAGTTATTAGGCATTATTACTTTTCTCACAATCAAAACAAAAACAACCCAACATAAACATTTACGTGTGAAGGCGAGTTAATTCACCGTTCACTTTCCCTGTTACAACAAAAAACATGCTCTTTCATGACGAAAAATTTGTTTTGCTTCACAGAGTACATAAGCCTTAAAACACAAAATATCATTACTAAATTTTGCTTGTATTTCATTTTCTATAAGGCCGTCTCATTCGAAATGGAAGTAATTAATAAAACAACATCATAAAGCAATTTTTAGGCAACCAAAATATTTAGATTAATGTTTTAGTAATATGAGAAATAGGAATAAAAATCATTCCGTATAAGTCCAATTAAACTTCAAACTGAAAAATCTGTATTTCTGTTCATTAAATACTTTTAGCTATTTGAGAACATTTTGAATGAGTGAGAAACAGATCATATAACATTTAAAACATACTGGATTTTTTAAATGGGCACAATTTAAATCATTTCAATCAATTAAAATAGTAAAAAATCAAAAAAAATATTTTTGTGAGAAGTCTTATTATTTTAAATATCGCCATGTTATGTTGATATCGTCCGTCATTCCCGAAAATATAGAATTATATATCTTTTTTATCTTCACTTCATTATTTATATTTTTTATTTTTCATATTAATATTTGGAAATTGAAACAGTGGCTAGAGTTTTTCCCAAATTAAATATTTTGAATATTGCTAGAAATATGGGTTTCGGATTAGACCTGAATAGTTTTTCTTTCTGTTAGTTTAATGAGGTTCGAGTAACAACTTCGACTCACTGCCGATTACGCAGCTAACCTACTTGCTCGAAATACGGTGAGCTAGAATGAAGGATTTGATTAGGTTCCTTTCAAATAGGGAGAGAGGAAAGTTGGAAGACGACGTCCAATCTGCCAAACAATGATAGCAGCAGTCAGCACAAAACGTCATTATAATAATGGCAGCAATGAATTTGAACTTTGTGGTGACAGTAATAAGCTTATTGTCAACGTCAGAAATGGTAAGGTGATAAAAAAACGAACACAAATATGAAGAATCGTAAGACAACACGCAAGAATTTTGGGAAAAGGACTGAGAAGCGAATATTTTCTTGTTTCGATTTTCAATCGTTATGTTGGATATGACTGGCCAATCTGGAAAGTCTTATGATTGCTAGTCAACATAGTGTCTATTTGTTTTCGATGTGACCCAATCTTTTTGTTTGTAGAGTCTTTGGTTTTAAATTCTATAGACAAACTTTTCAAGATTTCCATTTTGGATGTTCATCATAAAGACGGTCTATTGATACTAATCCCCCTTTTTCAACAAACATTCAATGTTCAGTCGCCAAAAGATTAAATGACTCCATCTAACGTTATAGTGCTTCCTAAAATTTATGCAGTGTCTATTGCAAAACGCTTTTGTGTATGCGCAAGAAACATAGTACGTGTATGATTACCATTTGCAGTGGTCATGTATTCATATGAAATTACATAAAACATGTATGTATATTAGAATGTGCGGATCAAGCTACTATTTGTTTATGTTGTTTATTGCTTTATTATTAACAAGAACAGTTACACTTTTTAAAATTGTTTTTGTTTAAAAAACATGTATAAATGCTGTAGCGTCTTTTGTGAGTTTTTTTTTCTTCGCTATAATACATATTAAATATCACAAAAATAACAAGTACTCCAATTGGAAAAGTATACAGACTTGGTTTTGCCTTAATAGTATAAATGTGAAACTGCATTTTTCCTGAATAGAAACACTATACACAGGAGGAAATGACTGTTAAACTAGTAGTTATAGACTGACGTACCAAAGTTGTAAGTAATGTTTCTCCCTTTAATATCCCCTTACTATTAAATTATTAAAGTAATGTCTAATGGAATAAACTTAGCTCTCACCATATTAACATAGTTATAGGTTAAGACTATATAGCTAATGCATTTGGAATCTAGCCTTATATTTACAAAAATGAAATATACACACGTCATAAATTAATCAAGTACGATCTACTATATGGAATTATATATGTGCATAGATATATAAAAATGCTATTAATGGTGGGTTCTATGAATATTAATAGATGTTATATATTATATTAATATTCGTAAAATCTATTTTGAAATCTATTTTATTCAGGTCCTTGAGCATATATTTGTTTTTATATATGCATGTAGCGATCAACTCACTTCTTCTGTTCAGCAAGTTAGGGTTATTTAAGTGTTTTCATATAATAAGCTTCTCCAATAAACATAAGTTTCCATAGTATTGTTTAGCTTTCGCGATTATCTCCCAGCTAATGGATAGGTCTTATTGTTTTTTATTGTTGTTTTTTAATCGCCAAAATACTTTGAGAGTGTTGTGCAGTTTTTGTATTTAATATTGTTCAGCGTCATTTGGTGATGGTAAAAACGCAATTTTCACTTGTTCTCGGTGGAAGCAAAGTAATATTTAACATCACGATTTGAAGTCATCTTAGCTCTGTAGATTATGCCTTCAATCATGCACTGGCCATTTAGTGGGCAGGTTACGTTTTTTACGATTTTTAGTATGATTATTATTAAGAAATTTTGTTTGTTTGCTTGCTTAATATGTTCTTGTTATGTTGCGATATATAATTATCGATGTTTTTAGTACATATAATTATCGATGTTTTTAGTACAGCTGTAGCTTACTTTAATATTATTTTTGTTGAAAATGGTTTTTAGTGTTGGAGAAAGGCCAAAGTGTTTGTGAATTAAATTTAGAAAAATTCTACCTACATTAGTTCGGACGTTACTATCGTAAGGTGGGTTGAACCATATGATATTAAGTTTGCTTTGCTTTAGCTTATTTTTATCTTTATTGTTTTTTCTTACTACATACTCTAATTTCACTTTATGGTTGCTGTATTCTAGAGCTTTGATAGATCTTGTTTCATTATCGTCAAATATTTCTTTGTTACTGGAGTAGGCTGATAACCTAAATTGTACTGAGTTGTTTAAATTGTCAATGATCCTTTTATGGTGGTTGAATTTTCTGTCGACATACCTGTGATTGTATGGATCTTTAGTGTATGGTTTATACAGGTCCTTACTCAGGTCAAATGTAACGTCTAGGAAATTGCGTTAGTATTTAATGGTAAAATTAACGTTAGTATTGGTGGTAATATTCAGTTTATGATCGTTAAAGAATTTAGTTAGGCCCTTTCTCATCCGGTCAGCTTGTCTTGGTCTCAGCTTACGAAGGAGAATTATGCCGTCGTCTCTTTATATGCCGTTGTTTGTTTGTTTTTTTATGTCAGAGATAAATCTGGGGCTTCATATTAACAGCATCCTTACAAGTTGCCATGCTTCCGCAGAATCATATGCTTTCATAGATACGCAAAAAATCCATAGAGTTCCGTCGTGGTATACTATCGGTTTCTGCGTCTGTTTTATTATATTTACTTCTTGTTCAGAAATATGGCAGTAGTTCTTTGCTAAATTAATAGTGACCATCAATAAATCTTCCGTGATGGATGGGTAGAAGTCATAGATATCAAACTACAAAAATGTGCATTCTTCTTTCTTTTTTACACTACTGAACGACTGAACCATTCAACAGCTTCTGTTCTATTTCGCCACTGATGTTTAACAAAATTAATGTTAAGATCAGCTATAACTGCGTTAGTAACATTGATAAATCTATATCCCAACATAACAACATTATATTAAATAAATATGTTTCCAACAAAAACAACGTTATTTTTTTTTTAATGAATGCAACTGCCGAAAAAATATGATCTGTCCTTTTAACGGTCAATGATTGTATACCGAGCTAGCATATATACTGGTAACAAGGTCAATTTAATTTTTTTTTTATTAGTTCCATTGAAAATCCTTGGAAATTTCGTTTCTACCATCATCAAATGACTTTAGGAAATATAAAATGCAAAAACAGCACTGCCCTCTCTAAATATTTCTAGCAATTACTGGTAATACACGTGTTATATTGTGGCAAGAGCCAAATCTTACTATTGGAGAGGCAATAGATGTAATTTATGTATTGTAGAAAATTGGTTATCGTAAAAAAATAAATACCACGAGCTTATTAAAAAATGAATTAATGTTTACATGCAGGCATAAAAATAAATATCTGTGAAATATACACACACACATATATATATATATATATATATATATATATATATATATATACATATGCATATACATATATATTCATGCACAAACATATATACACACACATATATATATTCTTACATATAATTATGAATATATCTGTATAAATACGCACACACATATATACATATACATACAAGCATACGCACATACACAAACACAGACGCATATATATATATATACACATATACTCATATTTTTTACTATAGAAACGACCATTTGAATTTTTGCTGTAGATCGTAGGTAATTTTAGCGAATTTAATTTTGTCTATTACCGAAAATAGGTTTTTTTTCTCGAAGTCCAATAATTATTCGTCGCATGTTGGTGTTAATATATATATATATATATATATTAAGAAATATACATAAGGAATTTACATTGATTGTACAACTCGGAGTTTCATGCCGAAGCAATTATCAAATAATATTAAATAGCTCTGTTATTTAACATTGAGCATTGTTTTTCTTACATTATAAAGCTATAGTGTATTTATATTTATTTGTATACGATCGCTCGTTTGTACATATATATATGTGCTCGCTCGTATATATATATATATGTGCGTGTGTATGTATATGTGGCTTTATGCATATATGTGTAAATGTATGTATATATAAGTGTACTTGTATATGTATGTGTACATGTATATATATATATGTGTGTGCACATATATGTATACATATATGTGAATATATATATATATATATATATATATGTGTGTGTGTGTGTGTGTGTGTGTATGGATATGTGGGTGTGTCTATATGTATATATATGTGTGTGTGTAAATGTCTCTCTATATATGTATGTGTATATATAAGTGCTTATATGTATATATGTATATAAATAAGTATATATTATATGTATATATATGTGTGTATATGTATATATATATATGTTTATGTGTATTTATGTATATGTAAATGTGTATGTGTGTATATATATTTGTGTGTATATATATATGGCATATGCATATATGTGTATGTGTATATGTATATATGTGTGTATATACGTACATATGCATGTATGTATATATGTATATATATATATACATACATATGTATATATATATATATGTGTGTGTGTGTGTGTGTGTGTGTGTCTGTGTATATGTATATATACATCTATATGTATTTATCTATATGTGTATATTCAGGTTTCCTCACAGCAAAGCAAGGATAAAAGACCATGTATACTTATGTCCACAAAACCTTCGCTAAGTCATTAAGTTTAAAGAAAGTTTAAGGTAGATGGCGATGTGTTCGCATGCTGACTAGGTAAAATTTGCCATTCCTGTACATTTGTAGCTAATTTGTCTTCAAATTTCTTCCTTTAAGTATTGAGTTAACTGAGAAGCGTTCGTTTAACAATGGCAGGGTATTCCTATCTTGATGATATGATTTTTACATACGGTTGCCCGAATGCTAATGGACGAGAGGCTACACGGCTGTATCTGATTGCGTTTCCAGTCCGAAAGCAGCCGAGTCATCCAATCTTTGCTGCTATTTATCATCGCGTTGCTGAGACATGATCAGTAGCATCACAAACTATGAATCGAAAAAGACCGAGATCCACTCGTACGCCTGACCACGAAGAACACATTCAACAGGCTGTCGGAAACGTTCCAGGTATCAGCACATGTCAAGTGGCCCTAGCATGTCGTACATCTCATAGTACCCCGCATGGAGAGTACTTCAAGAGCAGTTCCTGCATCCGTATCATTTGCAACGTCTGCAGAGACTTTCTGCCTCCAATCACTCACCACGGATGAAATTTTGCCGATGGTTACTGCACAAACTGCCGATCCATTGTTTGTCTCCGCAGTCTTTTTTACGGATGAGACTATATTTGGAAGTGATGGAATAACACATTTACACAACCAACATTTGTGGGCAGATCGGAATCCCCATGGTGCAATACAGGCTAGGCACCAGCACTGGTTTATGATTAATGTGTGAGTTGGAATTGTAGGGTATTGTCTGGTCGGTCCATATGTTCCCTCGGCGCATCTTACAGGAGCTGTCTTCAAGGGCTTATTTTGAACTCACTTCCAGACCTGCTAATACGAAGACACAATAAAAGAATAAAATTAAGAAGACAGAAGATAACAATTGGCATTGTATTAAATTTTTGAAGATCAAAGTTGTTTGGGAAGCAAGAAACCGTAAGTGAGTGAAAAGTGGAATAAAAAAAAACAGTTAGCATAGAAGTTATGCTTACATCTTGCCATTATAACCCTAAATTGATGAGGGCTGACCGCCAATCTAGTACTGCGCTTAAATTCAAAAAATCTAGTCACCACAGAGGTAATTTACCATAGAGGAAAGTTCATCAGAACAATTACCATGAAAGTATTTATAGAAATGACACAGGGGAGCACAATTATGGTAGTTTGAATGGACTGAAGTTGAAATGACAGGTCAGGTCCAATAAGATTGCAGATTCTTTTGATTTTATCAAGAATTTCTAAATATATAGCAGGAGCATCAGATCTGATGTGGCAGTAATATTCAAAGCAAGGATGAATGGTAGCTATAAATAGTTAAGATATAAGATATGTATATACATATGTGTGTGTGTATCTGTGTGTGTGAGTAAATACATAAATGAGTGTATATATATATATATGTTTGTGTGTGTGTGTGTGTGTGTATGTACGTATGTATATGTGTATTTGTCTATATCTCCTCATGTACAGAGATTGCGGCTGTTCTTTTCCATTTCATACAAGGGACATTTTTATTTTTTATTTTTTTTTACATTTTATATTTTTATGTTGATCGACAATCAGTAATTAAGTGAAAATCTTCATTAGCTTCTTTTATTTTTCTTCTAAAATTCATTAATGTTCTATTCTTTTAGGTTTCTTTCATTCTTTCTTATCTTTTCTATATCTTTCTGTTATTCTCTCCCCCTCTCTCTCCCTATCTATCTATCATATATATATATATATATATATATATATATATATAAAATTCTAGTTTTACTACTCATCTTTTCGTTATCATCTTTTTTTTCATTTTTCTCTCTTCCGTTTTTTAATTTCTTTCTCCTTTTCTGCATTCCCTACACTTTCTCTATTTCGTTATCCCCGTTTACCATTCTTTGTTCAATTTGTTCATTAAATCTTCTCTTCTCAGTTTTTTTTACAAAACTTTTTTATTCCATTTTCGTTACCTTATATTCTTTTTTGAACCTCTGTCAACAGTAACAGTAAATTATGAATATATAATTGATTTAGAACTTCCCTAAATACAAGGCCACAATTTATATATATATATATATATATATATATATATATATATATATATATATATATATATATATATATATATATAATTAATATATAATTACACTTTGCTGAGAGAATTCGTATACTTGAAAAAAAATCTATTCTATTTAATTTGGCTTCTTTTTGTTAGATTGCTGCAGCAAAACATTTCTGTATGTCTGTAAACATTATATAAATATGCATATACATCAAATAGCTCCTTCGATATGTAACAACCAATCCATAGATCGATATAGAGACCTATGAAACAGTATAGATTTTTGCAAGCATTTGTGTATTTGAATATGTACTTGATTAAGCAAATGTATATTTCTTGCTGTGTGTTTCTATACATAAACAAACACGTGTCTCTATGTATCATCTAAAAGAAATAAATTTATGAAATGTGCAAAACTTCATATCAAAATTATCATCAGCACTGTTCTTATCACAATCATGAAATGTTTACATTCTATAAAAATACTCTATTAAAGTAAAATCTCAAAATGTTTACAATTATCGAAACAAACATTAGATCCTGTTCTTTGTCATAGCAAAATATGAATGAAATTGTGGCATAGAAGATGAATATGCTTTAATCAGATCTGAAAGTAACATTAAAAAGAACATGCCAACAAAAAGTAGGATTTTCCTTAATTACGCTGATTCAAACTCCACCTTTCTACTTAATTTCTCTCGTTCCCACCTATTTTTTCTATTTTTATTTCTTTGTTTGAAGAAACTACAATCATTGGCCTCCATTGTGCATCTCTATACCAACCAACACAAGAGGCCAACCGTTATTCATTGTAGGAACGACTAGATAAGACTGAAGCAGCTTTCAGCAAGTCACTCAAGTGGATTTAGATTAAAATTCCTTTGAATTGTCCGGTTCTCCTAGTAAAGTAAGACGGGGAGAATGGGGATTGCTGGCTAAAAGAACAGCTTGCTTCATTGCGCATTCATCGTCTCTAGATCATTTTTTGTCTTTCACAGTTGCCCAACGAGGCATTCGCCTGAATCCAATAGCCACGATCAATCGTCCGCTAGATGGCACTTGTAAGTTGTCTCTATACCCACTCCTCTCCGACTTCGCCTACCACTATGTCCTCTTTTCTCTGTCTCTTATAGCTGCAAGGATATGTATGAGTTTATATACGTAAATATACCTGTGTTTGTACATTTGTGAGTAGTGGCACTCATCTGTATTGTTCAGTGAATATTTAGACGAGGTTTAGTATATATACCATGAGATGAGGTAGATATCGTTCATGGCTTTACTATGATTACGCATGCTTACTCTTGTAATCAGTAGATGTATGAATGTGCGTGCATATATAAATGATTCTAGGTTTGTTTTCGTATGTGTAATTTGAATGTGTCAATCAGTATATCAATACACAGAGTTATATGAGCAATTTCTGTATGTACGTTTATGTGCAATATGTATATATAGCACCATATGTATGTATTTTGAAAAGTATGTGTGTGAGAGAGTGTGTGCGTGTGTACGGATAGCTTGTTGAACTAGCAGGTACGTGCTCTTTTTTAAATGTGTTTAGTGTCTGTACACATGTGTGTACGCGGGTTAATGTTTGGGAAGGTGTATGAATGTGTGGGTCGACGATCGTGTGTCACGCTTAATCAATAAGTCTAATCTCATTACAGCAGGAATAAATCATGACCGAATCTGACGGTGGAGAGAAATAATGGGAAAAGGGTGGCAAAAATATGGCGGATGTAAAGTTCGTGAGAACGTAGATTGATTCGGGACTGAATGTCAAACAAAGAGGAGAAGGGAGAGGAGGAGGAGAAGAAGAAGGAAAAAGAGAAACAGAATCATAAGGATAAGGAGGAGGGATGCATTGGTAAAAACGAAGTGAAATGTGAATAAATCGGAAAGAAAGGATTTTTAAAAGGAAAGAAGCGAATAGTTAAAATGGAATGTTCCGATGAAAATGAAAGTGAGAACAGTAACAGCTAAGAAAGTAAAATAAAAGAAAGATACTGAGAATAAAAAGGAACATTTGATAAGAAATTAAAAAAAAATAAAGAATTAGAAAGAAAAAAAAAGGATAAATTTAATACGGTTAGCTCCAGACAGATATAGTTTGTTTTCGACTAACAATATATATATATATATATATATATATATATATATATATATATATATATGTATGTATGTATTATCCAAGTCAAAACCAACGATGAATAGTCTGATAATTACTAATACAAAATTCTAGACATAAAAAAGTGATGCAGAATTTATTAGAAGTATTATAAATTTTAGTTCAGCAGTATATGAAATATCACCGGTCTTTGAACTTTTTTTGTTGTTCCAGAAGTGTTCAGGTACCAAAAAGAAATGTTCAAGTAAAAGAAATATATTCTAAATAAGAATTTTCGTGAAATTCATCAGCAAGATATCACTTTTCAAACTAAAAGTGCTTGCAAAATATTTAGCGAAATCTACAATAATTCTAATGCCTTCAAATTTAGTAACGTGAATTTTGACGAATTAAACAAACATCTACAATCTAGTTTGTTTTACAATAGTATTCTGTAAATTTTAATTACAATAAAGCTAAAATAAAATGCGAATTACTAATATTTCAATCTCAAAATTTTAAATTTGAAAATATAAATTATTTGGTAAAAGTAATAATCTTATACTTTTATTTCTTCTTACGAAAATTATCCTCGAAAAAGTTTATAATGAAAATGAACGAGAAAAAGTAATTTGATCAAAACTTTTTTAACATATTTCTCTTTTGTGCTGTAGATTGTAATATTAATTTCGTTTCCTGCATTTAGTTAACAAATTCAATCAATGTTATATTTTTTATATTTTGTTTATTCAGATTTATTAATGAAAAAAATATTTGATGGTATGCCTTTTCCTGTGTTTGAATAAGTAAATGCTCTTCATTTAACAAGTATTTTTAGACAGTAGACATTCTGAATTATTGTTCTATCTTGTTATGGAGAAAACAAAAACAGAACACGAAATTAACTCCTGAAAGAATGACGTTTCCTTTTCAAAGATGCCCTTTGGTTTCGAGTCTCAGGTACCTGACTTTTTTTTTTTGCAATAACCGTATCATGCAGCCTGATAACATGATCAGTAAGCCAATCTACGGAACAGTATTAAAAACAGTATTAATTACATTGATTACATTTATTATTGGGATTCACTTGTTTGGGAAAAACTGTTTACTTAGCAAAGTCTTTCACCTTGTGGATTTTCAAATTGCCCCGTCATATGCAAATCAAGTGAAAAGATGTCTAACACGATACAGAGTTGACAATAGCTAAAAATTCTAAAACTGAATTTTAGAAAGAAATAAGACCACGCATGAAGTAAAAGTAGCTATAAAATGATTGACATTAAGGCAAAATCCATGAATAAAGTTTGCATAAAGAAAGCAGTTATAGTCTTTTCACGTCACAAAACTGTTTTTATTTTATTCTGAAAAATTTTTTTTCTTGTGTTGTACGAGAAGTATACAGTATTTTAAATTCGAAAAAAAAAAACTTATCGAAAACAAAAGTCGAAAGTTTCCTCTTCCCTCCCCGAGTAAATCTGGTTAAGAATCTGTCAATTTTTCGGGAAAAATAATTAAGTAACTGAACTATTTCCGCTATTAAAATAATTTTTCCAATATTTAAGCTCACTTATAATGCACCAAATTTTGACTCATGTTACTATATAAATTAATTCAGTGCCTTGTAATGCGGTTTTAATCTGTATCCTTAGTTACTTGTCTTTATATACGCTTTACCTCATTTCTCTATTCCCTTTATAGAATTAGACCATTGTCTATCGTACGATTTTAATATAACTTCTCCCTGTCTCTCTCTCTCTGTCTGTCTGTCTCTGTCTCTGTCTCTCTCTCTCTCTCTCTGTGTGTGTGTCTCTCTCTCTCTCTCTCTAAGACACACACATACCAAATTTGGATGACTGGTGCGAGGTTATGAGTGACAATTTCATCCTAAGATTATTCCGATAATATACGACCAGAAAGATTGTTTAGAAAGATTTGCTTCCTGTGAAAGCAAGAGATTTGTCAATGTTTTTTCCTTTTCTTTTTGTATGCAATTAGGTGTTATTGGACTTTTGAAGTAATAAAAATGCCATCATTGATCCCGTAATTGATGAAAAGAACGAAGGGCTGCTAACAAGTTTACTGAGAAGTAATTTTTATGTTGTTATTGGTTAGTCTGTTCTGTACTGAGATATTGTGCTAGACGTCATATGATGTGCTATTTTAGCAACTTAGGCAAACATATTAAATCAAGTTTTTAATATATGTGAATGTTCTTGTGTGTGGGATAGCATATGGTAACATTTTAAAATAAGCACTTTTGTTTTATAGACGTCATTCATTTTTTGAAGTTTATCAAAATCATTTCATCAAATTTAATGAAAAAGGTTACTGTTAACAATAATTACAGCACGATCCAAAACATTGGCGTAAATAATCTCAATATATGAACTTCGCGATCGACTGAAAACTTCGGAAGATTCAAACTCTAAGGTAGCCTTACTTACCGAGGAATTTATTCATCAAATACAGGATCAAATATTTCGGCCATGAAAATGGGAAATGACGCTCATTCGACTGAATCCACGCTGCAAATGTAGAAAAAGATGCATAAATACTAAATACTTTTCTTTAGCTTGGAATGTATTCATTAGTAGTGACGTATCTGATGGCTTTTTAGAACTTTTTACTGATTGTTTTCTATCATGTCTGTTAAGATATGTAAATAAACTCTCTAAGTTGTCAATCAATATGTTCTAGTGGCTGGACATATTTCAACAGATAATGTACAACTCATCCTTTTGACAGTTGTAATCTCCCATTCCTTGTACTACTGACAGTACACCTCACTGTTCACATGTTTCAGACTTTTTCCTCTTTGCAATTTTTATGCATTCAATTATCCTAATCTTCTGCTTTCATAGTTTTGTGTTTGTGTTATTGTTGTTGTTGTTGTTGTGTTAAGTCACCTCTATTTAATTACAAAAGTCTTCTTCCTATTGGCATAGTTTTATCGCATTCAAAAAACCGCTTATTTAAAGCTACGGCTACATACACATTTTAGACAGTAAAAACGCGGAAAAATATAAAAATATACTAGTAATAGTGAACTTTTATATTTTTATATGTATAAATATATATATTCGTCTGCATAATGTAGTCATACATATAAAAATGCTACATACAGGGCATTTTTATATGGACCTCGTGTACTAACAGAAAATATGCACGCATCACAGTGAATGTTCAACCTTTTTTATGTGCACACTTGGATTAATATGTTTAACACTTTTTCAAGATCAAAAATCTCATTTCTTAAATAGTCGATGCTGTGTAACTTTAACTTTCCCAAC
The DNA here is from genome assembly GCA_963932145.1 of Acanthosepion lycidas. Classification (NCBI taxonomy): domain Eukaryota; kingdom Metazoa; phylum Mollusca; class Cephalopoda; order Sepiida; family Sepiidae; genus Acanthosepion; species Acanthosepion lycidas. Next base: position 71,425,245 of record OZ010583.1, read on the forward strand.
TACTAAGGTTTTAATGTCAGTGCTTTCAAGTGGAACATTTTACCATGATGAAGACGATGATAATAGTGATGATTGATTATTATTTTTGCCTTTTGAAGTTTGATTGTATGTCTGTGGGAATATTCTTGGACAAACAATGAATGACAATCACATTTCTTGAAAGTTTAGTGTTTATAATTCAATATTTTCTTGTTGAATAAAATCTGAGAGAATATTTATGATTATTGCAGACTATGATCCTGCGTTGAAAGCTCAGATTTGAAATTGAAGTTCAAATTTTTTTCTATTTTTAGCGCTCGTTTCACCGGGTTTGTGACCACAATTAAAACTGAAGAGTCAGTTTCTGTTAAAAATCTCGACTGACTGAATATATGTTGTATAATCTTAGTTTCGTTTAACATAGCTAACCAAACTACTGGAGCACTCACTAAGGATAGAACTCACAACATTAATAAATTCGCCTGTCAGATCAGTTTGATAACTATCAGGCTGTGGTAAAATCCTTAATTTTAACATAGTCTAGGACATAATTTCCCAACGAAGTCCATACCACCTGCAGATATCGTTAGCAGTTAAGGGGGTAAGCAAAATTAAATTGCGAATAAAATTAAATAAAAAAAGTAAATATAATTAAATTACAGTGAGGGGGCAGTAAGCAAATTTTTATATCATCAACAGTCAAGCAAAGATAAGGGGAAAAACAATAAATTATATCAGCAAATTTTATGACATTTTCGAAATTTTATTTAAGATTGTTTTGATTTAAAATGAACAAAGTTCTAATGTTATTAATACTAGAGTGCATTCTTCAGCTTAGCTTTAACATATTTCTCTGTGTAGCGGCGTGGATTTTTATATTAAACAAGATCTTGGCGCACCGATATAGTAAAATTTGTTTACCTTAGTCTTAAATTTTCTTTGATGTTTTTTATTTAGCATTTTTTTAGCGCAATTACATAGTTATACATCAAAATAAATTGTCGCCTGTTTTTGGTATGCATGAGCAACTGCCAAGTATTGTTAGATCGTTTATCAGTTGATAAGTCATTCAAGAAATTTTTTCGACCTATCATTGTTTCTTAAAATTTTGGCACCTTTTTCTTTTATGTACCGTGTCCCATCGGGACATACGTGATCATGGCTCTACTCGGCTTTCCATTCTAAGCAATTTAAGCAATATTTGTCCGCTTACTATCCACCCCAGTTCATATTCTGCCAGACACTTACAGAATCTCGTTAGATATGTTACTTGCTGCTTCTCTTTGTCTATCTTACCCTCAATATGTTCTGTGAGAGTCAAATTCTCCAGGGTTCACTTTTTGTGGGTGTCGGCATATTCTGGCTTCTCCGTCCTCTATTTATGGTACGCATATTGTGGTTAGCAACCACGTAGAACGAAGCAGATCCTACTAAAGGGCAGTAAAAAATAGCTTAAATTCAAATATACGGAAGACCGGAAGCGTCATGAAAACCATAGTCTGTCACGTGGTTTGCGTTGGTAGTAACATAAACATTTTGACGATAAAATTCTGCTTTCATCAAGTTTAAGGCCGTTTTTATCATGCCATGACTACTTAAAAATAACGAGGTAAATAAGTTGTTCACATAAAGCTAAACTGTCTCTTGTGACCTTCCGTACTATAACTTTTTCTCCCGTAAGATGAAATCACGCACATGTCACTTGTCTATCAACACCTCTGTTAATCCCGGCTTTCTATCGTTTGAAAGTACTTTTTTTTTCAGCGCAGAAAGTAAGTAATGTTTGTTTCAAAATACATTAAATAAACTTTATAATTTCTAATTTTCTTAAATTAATTTTTTTTAAAATTATAATTGATTTTTAAACGAATTTGAAACGGAAACTTTCACTTTTCTAAACAAAAGTTTAAAAAAATGTCTGACGATCGATTTTCTGTCAATTTTGCTGATGAAAAAAATACAAGATTTTTAACGAAAATTTTGGAAGTGCTAGAAATTATTAAAAAATGTAAAAAAAAATAGTCAAAAAATACTTTGATCTTTCCTCTTAATAATAACATAAACATTTAGACGATAGATTTGTATATATATATATATATATATATATATATATATATATATATATTTGTGTGTGTGTGTAATTAGAACAAAACATACATTGATTCCTTTGAATAAAAGTTCTAATAAAGCTCATATGTTCCATTCTACAGTCACAAACGGTTGTTGAATGCAGTGAGATAGACCGGAAAGTAAAGTAGCTGAAAAGTTTTTATAAAGATCTTGAAACTGATCCCAATTAATACATAAATGAATAACAACCCCTCGTTACAAAAATATATGCAATAATTCTTCAACAATCTATTCTGTAACATTTGTTTTTTTCTCTATTCAGAAACTGTCTCTTGTAGGAATCAAATTATCAAGAATTCTTTTTCTCTTCTACTTTCTATTTCATCTTTTTATCATTTACTCTCGCTTTCACTTTCGTATCTATGCGTGTGTGTTGGTATGATGCTGAATATCATTTTTAACCATACAAGTAGAAGAAGACGGTATTTTTCTGTTACCGAATATTTCGAGCGCTTCCATTAAAATTTCACGTTTAGCAAATCGTGAATTCCTTTCGGTCATTGACTTCAGGAAGTGGTGTATACTATCATATGATTGTTCAATTTGCTTAGGAAAGTTGTCTCATTAATGTTTTGTTTAGGATTTTGCAATTCGCGAAACTCCCCCCCACATCTTCTCTCATTAATTGAATCTTACAAAAGTACAGATTTATTGCCCCAATTAGTCATATTCATAGCTCCTCAGACATTGTCATAATAAACCTATGTAAATAGCTATTGTTGTGAACAAAAAAGAACACTACGCATAAAAGCCAAGGTAAAAGTGAAATTTTTATAAGACCAAGAAAACTATTGTAAATTTTAAAATTTGAGCATGTTGCACCTAAATTTAGAGTATAAGGACTTCTCTAAACTTATGCAAAAACTACCAAGAAGCCTCATTTACCAATGATATGCTTACTTTATAATTAAATCATGCACTCGTGCTGCAGCCCTATAAATGAAGAAAGGATAATGATTATTAATAATAGAAAATTTTTTCATAATATCCATCCCACATAAAATGACAGAAATAATATCATAGAATTTGATTTTTAAAATTGAAATAATGTTTACATAACATGCAACAATAATTTTTCTCAGAATAACACTGAAAAATCGGAATGTTGGTAATTCTGTTCCTTTATTCGAGTCAGGAATATTCGTTAAAATAAATTTATTAATAGAAAGAAAACCCTCTTCCTGTTTTCGCTATCATGTAAATTGTCCTTTCCAAGAAAGTCATTAAAATACTGTAATCCCAACCAAATACCGACTGCAACAATAACGCCATAATGATAACAATGCTATAATAATAAAAACAATACAGAAAATGATGTGCTTCCTTGATTGATCGACTGAACGCCGTCTGCAAAGTGAGATAACCGCTATTTTAGACAAGGTTGTGTGAACGTCTGTGTCAGCGAATAAGACAGGTTTTGTTTGTCTGAATGGTTAGTTTTATGAGTGATAGACTGAATGTGCTGATGTGTCTCCGAGATGCACAAGGCGTTCCGCTGAGTGAATGAGTGAATGATCGAATCGAAGTGGCTGCGCTTGTGAGTGAGTAGAGGTCGAATGAGTGTGACGAGAGCAATTCGACAAACGAGTGACTCACGGAACAAGCGTCACGCTCGACGGCGTGTCAAGTGTACCTTACAAGAAAGGAAGCTAAAGCTGTTGTTTGCATCTAAGATATGAACAACTCATGAGTGTAATTTTAATTCTGTATGTGCCGTATATATATATATATATATATATATATATATATATAAAGAGAGAGAGAGAAAGAGAAAGCTGCAAAGAGAGAGAGAGAGAGAGGTGTATATGTGCATTTCCGTTTGTGTGGATGGTTATAAATTTAACCCAGTTCAGGAAAAAATCTCATTATACATAGGTATGAATCTGAAATTAGCATTCATGGAAATTTCATATGTGTGTGCATAAGTATGTACATATACATGTGTGAGTTACAGCTTTCCCCTAGTTTTAGTCTTTCATCGGAAAAAAATGAATTCTCAGAATTAAAATCTGGACCAAAATCGACTCTTTGTGTATAAATAGGATTTATTCACCAATAATGAATGGCAAATTACCTTGTAAATATTTTCATTCTTTTATGTGCCGTGCCCTTTTGGAACGTGGACTATCATATCTCTCCACAACCTCCTATTATTTGTATCTCTTAGTAAGTTTTGTCTTTTCACCATCCCTTTTAATCCCTGTTTTGCCATCTATTTACACAAGCTCGTTAAGTAGGTTATTTACTGCTTTTGTCTGTAACCCTTGCCTCCAGTATGTCCTGTGAGTGTAAAATTCGCCAGACCCTATTTCCTCTTTATACGTTCTAGAAATTTCAACTGTCATTTCTGATTCTAAGTCTAAGCGTTCCTTTTGTTTGTTTCCATCTTCCTTAAAATTTTCTCGTTACTGATATGTTCAGTTCGTAATATTCTTAGCATCCTTCTGTTGAAGCACAATTGCCTCAAGTTGACATCTCTTAGGAAATTGTCCAGTATTTAATGCGATATAAGGATACCGATATTGCATAACGGTTCAGCACTCTTTATTTGATTCTAACAAAATTTTCCTTTTTCTTAATACTTAGATTTTGTAAGGCATCTCTCGTTATTCCAATTCATTTGGACATTTCAATATCATATTTTTCGTTTTCTGTTAAAACACTTCCTAGATATTTAAATTTTCATACTTGCTTGATTTAGGTATTTCCAATACGTAGTTTGCATCCTGGGATGTTCCTCTTATCATACATTCTGTTTTCTTACAATTGATGTTTACTTTTTTTTTCTCACTTTCCTTCACTACCATCTTTAGGAGTTCCTGTAGTTATTCATTAATGGCACAAAAGTTACATATGTGTTTAATAATTAAAAGTTAGATAAATATTATATTCATTGTTATCTAAATGTTCTGTTAAAAATAAAATGACAGAAAGGTTATTACAACTAATAACTTTTTGATAAAAATAAACATTACTATGTATTAAAACTAAGGTAGTATGTAAATATTTTATGTTATAAGTTCCTGTCTCCTCTATTATCCGTCATGTCTGGAATAGGTGTTGACTAACTGCTGGCGTTTCGGTCTAGATTATATGATCCACGTTCTTAAGATTTTCATAATTTTTGGGTGCTTACTGTCCATCGAAAGCATTGAATGATTAGAATATTATATATAATATTTACTACTGTATTTATGGGAATAGAGACATACCCATTATCGTCTGTAGGTATGCTGCAACAATTACGAAGTTGGACATTTCTTGCAGCAATTCTGACAGGGTGTATGGTTGGCCAGTAACTCACTCAGCACCATGGAGCCATCCAGGTAGTTGGTTTGTTGTCAGGGGCTCATCAGTGTTCAGTGTAGAGTGGTTTGTGTGTCTTTTGAGCTATTTTATGTATTTATGAAATAAAATTTTGAAATAAGTTAATCCAAACAATAAATAAAATAAATAATAAAGAAATTAAGAAACTACGAATGCATACATAGACACAAGTAAAAGTAATAACAACAGCCAACTACAAATAATAAAATAATCACTAATAAATAATAAATAATGAGTAAAAAAAGTTAATAAACAACACTATAAATTAACACGATAAAATAACCACAAGCCTGCATTCTGATCCACAATTATTTCCACTCTGTACCTCTGATGGTCGTTCCTTGTCGTGGGGGAGGGGCTTGGGTGTCCAATGACTCTGTGAGCAATGCTGTCGGGAGTTCTTAACTCCTGGTATGGCCATCCTTGGTAACAAGGTCGAAGACGAGGACACAAACTAAGCGCGATCAACATCAAAACTCCAACGGTGGAAGAGAGAGATGATGATTACAACAGATCTCAACGGTTGAACAAGGGGATGAAGAGGGTACGTATGACGGACATGCTACAGGTTAAACGGCAGTCCATTGCAGTTTCATAACTGGGTTCTGCATATCTCATTCTATGTGGGCCACAGAGAAAGGTCATGAAATCGAGAATGTGGGTTACTTCCTGGCAGCTTGAGGTTCAACTTAAAAAAATTCTCACCATTGACACTTTCTTCTCTGATTTTCTTCCAGCTCCAACTAACATTTCCAACACAAAACGGCGATAGGGAATGAATGACGGGAGAAGGTTTTGGTGAAACTGGAAGCTACTAGTCTTGAACCTGCACATTGGCGGCGAATTTAATCATCAACTCCATTATCATAAAAGAAGAAATCAGTAAAGAAGAAATTAAATTCTCGGATACAAGATAAAGCCATTCAAGTTATATCAAGGCCACAGGAATGTAGGACGCCCATAGCTAAGATACAAAGACAAGCTGAAGAGCAACTTGTCTTTGTCAATATATCTCATAACACCCTCGAGCGCTTAGCCTTGGAGCGGGTAGAATGGAGATCAACGTGTTTTAGTGAACTCAGCAGTTTTCAATCAGCTTGTCTGAATCGTCTTCAAGAAACGAGAGAAAAATCTAGAAGGTCAGCCAATCTAACAGTGATCTCATCCCACAATCTTTACTCTTACTCCAAATGCAGCCTCCTTTGTAAATCACTAGCGGGTCTTAAGTGCCACTAAGATTATTGCACTAAATTTCATAACTGAATCAATTAAGTTATCAGATCCTCATACGTCGAAACTGACGGGAGAGTCCATTATATATATATATATATATATATATATATATATATATATATATATATATATATATAGGCATGTATATATATATATATATATATATATATATATGCTTGTGTGTGTATGTGTGTGTGTGTGCGTGCGCGCGCGCGCGTGTATCAGGCACGTGCCGTCAGTAATTACTCGGGGTAGGCAGTTTGTGACCTTTATGCATAATAATCTTCATCATTTTGTTAGATTACGTGCATATTGTACTACAGATGGAAAATGTAGCTGCTGATCTATTTTATTCAATGTAGACACTGCTACCCTACATACCTAGATGGCACACATACACACACGAGGAAGAGAGAAAATTACCGTGTTGATACATGTTATTTATTCTGAGTATTTTTGACATTAGCACAATGTCATCACCAGGGTGTTGTCTTTTTTCAAGACAAATTTAGTAGCGTTCGCCATTTTCAAAGACAGAATTGCTGTGTTCATCTGAAAGTTAAAATTTTTACTGGTAATGAACACTGGGTTTAGTAGAACTAGTTAAGTGACGCTTCAGTTATGAGGTGTCGAGAGTTTTTTCTTTTTCAATAAGTATTAAGAACTATTGGGACAAACCTCGATGCTTTAAACTATCTACTGTAAACATTTTAAAACATTTGTGCAGTATTCATAATTAATTTTATTAAGGTGTGGTTTCAATTTTTTAATAAAGTTAGCTTCAAGAAGTTTTAGTTTATGTTTAATATTTTCATGAAAAAAGTATAGTTATATTTTCAAGAAGATTATTTTATGAATTGCAAATGTGGACAAGTATGCTTTTGCAAATGTTTAGAAATGTTGGATGCATCATTCAGATGGAAACTCAAGCGCCGAGAAAACGTGGTCGTAGTGTAGCCAACAAAAATATTATTTTTCCGTTGAAGATAAAATCTCCCAGAGGACATTTACATTTATATACAATGTTGGTTTTCTGAAACACGTTAGTTGGTGGCGAAGAGCCATTACAAATAATTAAATTGAAAATACTGGATTTACCGACCAATTGACGGTTCCGTATAGGACACATGATCGATTCCTGTCGAAGAACGCGTACTTTAATTTACACCGGTAAATGTAATTAATGCTGTTTATTTTAAAAAAAAAAAAACAGAGTATTTACTTAAAGTGTATCTCTTTAAAAAAACGTATGAACAGAAAATATATTAAATAATTGTCGGACTTAATCCATTTCATAATATGTTGTCAATGTTTACGTTAATGTACGTTTAGTGAGTAGATATGATTGTTCTGGAAAGATCGTCGAAGATTTGTTGCTTATAAACCGTAATTTGGACTTTGCTAACCAAACGTTTCTCTGTAGCTGAGTGATCTAGCACATCAGATCAATTGATCAAAGGACACAGGTTCGATTCCTGTTGGAGAACCCATATTTTCTACAAAATTTATCGAACATTCAGGCCGGTAAATGTAATTAATGCTGTTTATTTAAAAGAAAACAAAAAAAAAACAAAAAAAAACAGAGCATTTACGTAAATAAATTGTGTCTATTAAAAGTAACGTATAAACAGAAAATATATCAAATATATATGTATGTATAGATATATGTATATATTTATATAAATATATGTATATACATGGTGTGATGGATAAATTGTTGTCCAAATTATGCAAAAATGAAAATTGCACTGATATCTAACAGATATATTTACTAAAATTACAAAAAATATCTTGAAATACTAAAGAGTAAATTTATTCAATAAAATCGCCATTGCCTTCAACCACGACCTCCAGACGTTTTCGGAATCACCTGCAACTTTTCTGGTCGGTGTCCTTGTTTAAATTGATGAATGCTACCATAATCCTTGCCTTCAGTTCATCTTTGGTGTTAGAAGGAGTTTTGTTGCTCTCTCGTTCAACTGCGACTCACACATAATAATCAAAGGGGTTGCAGTAGGGGAAGTTATTTGGCCAAATGTAAGAGGTGATGTGGTCGCAAAAATTGTCTAACAGCCATGAATGGGTTCTCCTGCTTTTATAGCATGCTGCAGAGTCCTGTTACCAGATAGAGAATCTTCCAGCAGCCACCCACTTGACCTAGGGTAGCATTACCTCCTCAAGTATATATATATATATATATATATATATATATATTCTCTCCATCTCTGATATATATATATATATATATATATATATATATATATATATGACGTCACACACTACGAAATGGACATGGTCTGACAATTATTTTTTAATATATTTTATTGTTATACGTAATTTATATAGACACAAATATTTAAGTAAATACTCTGTTTATAATAAATATTTGTGTCGATATAAATAACGTATAACAATAAAATATGTGTGTGAGTGTTTCTCAATCTCTAAAGCGTACCACCTATCGAAGCGTTTTCCCCAGGAATGCTTGACGAAACTTAGACATCATTTGGCAGTATTCTACACCAGACGCAAAAGTCCTTTAGAACGCAAACATAAAGAAACTACTTCTCCGTAATCAAATGTTCTGGACAGGTCATCTGACATGTATGGATGATTGCAGATTGCAAAAAAAAAATTAATAATGAGCTAGTACAAGGTAATTGACACGTTCAAAATCCCCAAAAATTGTGACTCTTGGTATTAATGTTGAAGACTGTGAAAGTGTTGGTGGATATAGATCTGGATGGAGATGGTTGATTTGGAAACGCTGCAAATATTTTGAGCAGAAGAGAACTGAACATTCCAACAAAAAGTGCGCCATTAGGAACGGAGAAATAGAATCCCTCCCAGAGCTATTAGGACACAAACACATTTATAGTAAAAGTCACTCTTTCGGTGGTTGGTCAGAGAGGTCAGGTGCAAATTCATGTGAATACAACCCTACCAGAAAGACCTGATCTAAAGGTTACTTATGCGAGTTTTATGACAAGGTTTGTAAGTCTGTTGCGGGACTCAAACATCACATGATTGCATACAGCGAGAGGCAAGTTTCCAATCATCGGTAACACAGGCAAATTTTATGTTTGCCACATGTGTAATAGAGGTTGTAAAAGTGAAGCTGGCCTTAAAATCACTTATGGGACCATAGCAGAACGTTACGTCGGTTGAAAATGATGGAAATAATACAAGTGAAGCGATTGTCTTCTTTTGCCAAGAAGTGACAATCATTATATATATATATATATATATATATATATATATATATATATATATATATATATATATATATATATGTATATATATATATATATATATATATATATATATGTAAGTGTGTGTGTGCGTGTGTGTGTGCGCGCGCGCGTGTGTGTTTTCTTCAATCTCTAATATATATATGTATGTGTGTGTGTGTGTGTCTATCGGATGTATATTTGATCTTTAACTCATATATTTATATATGTGTGTGCGTGTATCTGTGTGTATGTAAATATATATGTGTGTGTGTATGTATATGTAATTATATATATATATATATATATATATATATATATATATATATTAGCCATGTCCACTGTTTTCGCGGAAAAACAGCATAGCGTAAATGAAAAATGCCACAAACTTAAAGAAAATAAAGTATTATCGTCAAAATGCTTATGTTATTATTAAGATGAAAGAAAAAAGTATTTTTTAATTATTTTTTTGAATTTTTTTAATATTTCCTAACACGTTCGAAATTTTGGTTAAAGTCTTCTTTTGTTTACGTCATCGCGGTGACGTTAAAATAACATTGTTTTTTTGCGCTTTTTTCCCGTTGAAAACATATTGATTTGGAAATTCTTGTAAAAATCAAATAATTGTCCGATCTTAATGAAATTTTCAGGACTTATTCACAAATGAATGAAATTATTTTTGAAATATTTTGTTTTTAGAAAATTTTGGTAAAAAATATTTTTTTTTAAATATGTTACCCCCCACTTATTTAATTTCATGAACTATCGCCCAAAACCTTTTTGGTTCCTGAATTTTTTTTTTTTTTTTGTTAAAAGAAGGAGTCTTTGGAGATGGTAAATAACCTACTTTTTTTTTTCAAATTTGAGCTATTTAACTGAAAATCTTGTCTGAATTGAAAAATAATGAATCCAATAAAACTATGATATTACTTAATTAGAAAAGCTCTTAATTGCTTTTGTAAATAAGTAATATTAAGGACATTATTGTCTGAAGAAATAATTTTTTTCTGATAAATAATTCATTTTTACAAGAATTTTTTCGTTTTTTAAGAAATTTTAATTATAATAATTTATAATAGTTTAACATCGTGTAAAGCTCTGTATTAGGAGGGTTCCTCGATATGATGTAGTAATTAAGTAGAAAAAAAATTTACGAGTCCAAAATTGCTAAGTTTAATAAATTTAGTTGAGCTACTTTTTTTTAAAATAATTTTTTTATGTTGTATTTTTTTACTTAATACATTCCTTATAAAGGTATGAAGTGTATGATATACTGAAATTGTCAGTATTATTACAAGGTCACGTGATTTAAGGGTTTTGTCCCTTTACGTGGCCTTTTCATAACATTTCTTATTTTCCGTTCAACTTTAAAAGTGTAAACTTTAAATTTTAAAATAATTTTTCTTTTTTTCATTTACTATTTCATTAAATAATTTTATTTTATGTATTGTATTTCCATTAGTGTGGGTCATACTCAAATAGAATAATTTTTTAAAAACTCAGACTTTTAAAAATTATGTCATTTATAGTAATCCGTAGTAGCTGTCATCGCTTCGTCATTCAACAATCCATCAATAGTTGGGTCAGATTAACAGGATCGATCGTTAATAATTGGTTGTATATTATTCTTTTACGCTATAAGTAAGAAAGATTTCTTTCAAATCAGATTACTTTAACTTTAAATTTTTTAATTTTACTAAAATAATGTGTCAGAAATTTTTAAAAATATTTTCAAAATCGATAAATTTGTGTTTGTTTACAAATTTCTTAAAATTAAGAAAATGGCCGTTTTTAAGAAAATTTAAAAATTTGAAATTAAATTTGACAATCAAATGTATATAGTTTCTATCTGAAATACACCAGAATTGTTTAATTAATAGAAATCGTAAATTTAATTATTAAACTTTCAATTAAAGCTAAAATGAAATCTTCAAAAATGTTTTTCGTTGTAAAAAAATTCATTTTAAACTTAAATATAGAAAATTTTTGCCGAAATAGTGGAGTTACCTAATATATATATATATATATATATATATATATATATATATATATGTGTGTGTGTGTGTGTGTGTGTGTGTGTGTGTGTGTATATGTATGTATATGTATATATATGTAGGGTGTATCAAATTTGGAGGTGGGTTTCTCACATTAAAACAAGGACAATAGTCCATATATGTCCGCAGATCCTACGTTTTTAAGTTATTAAGTTTAAAGTTTACACTAGACGCTGTTAAATGTACAATCCAAGATACAATCCAAAAGAAGCTTTTACAAATTTTGGGGGCAAGTTCCTGACCAAAACAAGCTAAAATGTCCATATAAACATATGTCCAAAAGGCCGTCGTTGTACCTCAACACAGCAATTCATAACAAATGTTTAAAATGTCCTCTGCTTGCTTTTACTCACGCATGTACGCGTCGTGGGAACGTGCAAGCCATGAAACCGCTCCTTTCCTACCTCCTTTCTATATTTCATGGTAGATGTCAGCCAATGCATCGTGAACAGTGTGACTAAAATGTGCTGGAGCCTCATCATGTATGAACCACATGCGTCTTTGAATTAGCAGGGGTACATCCACTAGCGGATCTGGAAGTGTGTTCGAAATAAAGTCCCTGTAGACAATTCCTGTAAGTCGCGCTGCGAGAACATAAGAACCTATTACCTACAATTCCAACCCACACATTAATCGTAAAATGGTGCTGGTGTCTAGCCTGTATTTCATCATGGGGAATCCGATCCGCCCACAAATCTTGGTTATGTAAATTTGTTATACCATCTCTTCCATATGTTGCTTCATCCGTAAGCAAGACTGAAGAGACAAACAATGGATCGTCAGTTTGTGCAATAACCGTAGGCAAAAGTTCTCCCGTGGTGAGTGATCAGAGGGCGAAAAACACTGCGCACGTTGCAAATGATACGGATACAGGAACTGCTCTTGAAGTACCTTCTATGCGGTACAATGTGATGTAACTTGATGTGTGCTGATACCTGGATCGTTTCCGACAGCCTGGTCAATGTGTTCTTCGTGGTCAGGCGTACGAACGGATTTCGGTCTTCCTCGACCCAAAGTTTGTGGTGCCACGGATCCTGTCTCAGCAACGCAACGGTCAACAGAAGCTAAGTTTGGATAACTTGACTGACTTTGGTCTGGAAACGCAATCTGATACAGCCCTGCAGCCTCGCGGTCATTAGCATTCGCGGTCATATGTAAAAATCCTACTCACGATATGTCATTGTTAAGCGAAACATTTGTCAGTTAACTCACTACTACACAAGTTAAACGTTGAAGACAGACTAGCCACAAATGTACACGAATGACAAATGTAACCTCGTCTTCATGGCAATCTGTACCATCTACCGTAAAATTAATAATTCAAAAACTAAGGATTTGCGGACATATGTTTACATGGATTTTTGTTCTTGTTTCGGTTTGAGGAATCCGCCCCCAATGTTTGTAAAAGTATTTTTGATACATCCTATATATATATATATATATATATATATATATATATGCGCAGATTGTATATTCCTTTGTAATTTCTATCCAAAATTTACATTTATGGCTTAAAATTCAAAGCCTTCTTTTCTATTGGTCTCTTTGGATTTTGCGCATTTTGTCGTGTGCCCGTGTGCATCTGTATCGACCAAATCTTTTATCAATTCCACTAAGGGATCTATTATTATTATTATTATTATTATTATAGCTTCTGCGTAAATTTCTTTTGTCGCTTTTCCTTCCTTTTTTATCACCTCATTTTATCTCTCTCTCTCTCTCTCCCTCCATCCCTACCCCCTCACACTTTTCTTTCTCAATATTTGTCATTTTTCTTGACATTTTCTTTCAGAATACAAGCTAAAAAGTAAAACGAGGGAATCAATTCCCTTGTAGTGGCGATTCTATCAAACTTTCAATAATAAGGCGCAATTTTAACTTGCTTGCAACCGATTCTCTGACTCGTCGTCATGACAACGCGAGACATAAAACATGGATAAAGAGATCGGGATTCTCTAATTTGTTAAATGGCAACTTGCACGTGACCTTTGCTGATTGGCATCGAGCGTCGCCCGTCGGCCATTAATCTTCATTAGAGCGCACTCCGTGCTGACATAGCCGACAAAGCGACGATATTGGCCGTCGACGCGTGTGAAGTTCCACCGGATTCTCTATTTGTCGACATGGCGCCCTTTCTTTTAACGTTCTATACCACAACTGCTTCTAAAATTTCATTGCTGTTGTTAAGTAAGAGGAACAAACACACTGCTGATAATTTACAAGTTCAGTTTCACTAAGCTTTGCTTTGGCACATGGCCACAACTATAGAACACCTAGTGAGGATTGAACTCACTACTCAGCCGTAATTGATATGCGATAACAACTTGCTAGCCATTACACAACGACAAATGCTCAAAATTGACGTGTTTGTGATGTTTTACTCCAAATAATGTTGATTTCAATTTTAATTTTTTTCCTACTCGTTAGTAAATCAAACAGAGATCTCTCTACATTATGGTAACGTCACATTCTCACTAGAGGAAAACAAACATTTTTGGTTTTTAATACTATGCAAAACACATATTGCACAGTCTCTCATCGTTGTTGCAACTACTTTTCAATTATTTTCATAAATATGGAATAAAAATGATATTCTACATTGACAGTTATTTTGCATACTTCATTTCCTTCACTGAATTCTCTTTTAAAACTCGGCTCCAAAATATTAATGCAGACACGTCTGTGTTGGACGTGAATCTGCAAGTAATGATAGATATTCAGATAAAACAAAATCTTATTTATGGTTAAACTGACAAACAGATGTCACACATAAATAAAGCAATGCTGTGATTATTTATTCACTTATTTTTCAAACTTTTATACTCTCAATACAGGTAAAAATAACAGCTTCATTTAAAGCAGTTTTAACGCCAGCAGGTTCACTTCAGTAATGGCTAATATTCCACGGTTTTATAGTAATTTACAAATTTAAAAAAAAAATAAAAAATAAAAATTTACCTTGGTTTATAACCGTAAATATATGTTTAAAATATATTCCTTCTGAAATGGTAAACAAAGCTGTACAAACAGTAAAAAATATGTATCGATTATAGACTATGCTTCCATCTACGATTGGTCAACCGCGACAAAACCGACCCATTTTTTAAAAGAACGTTCACACGTGATGAAAAATGGATTGTTTACAACAGTGTAGAACGTAAAAGTCCTAGGAAAAAACGACATGAGCCACCGTTAACCACTCCAAAAGCTGCGTGAATCTGGTGGGATTGGATAAGTATTGTGTATTATTAACTCCTACAAAATAAGATGTACGCGCTCCTTCCGCGAAATCAAGAACTGTTCCCACTTAAACAGATTAAAGGTAGCAATCGATGAAAATCGACCAGAATGGATGGAAGCCGATATCTTTCTGAATGGCCAACATTCAGAAAGTTATCAGCTTCCATCAGAAGAACGCCAGGTCTGACCTCTCTTTTCAGACCTGATAGAAATTGGTAGAGTTTGGTTGAAATGGGCTACTACTTTTCCTATATTTTCCTGTATTATAAAATGTTCTACTTCTTCAGGCAACACGAAATAACAATCACTATCTTGAGTAACCACTATTCTGCGCTGTAATCAACAAGGTTTCTTTCTAACAACTACATTTCTCTTTTGTTTGTTAATAATTATACAAATGAGAAAAAAGTTCAAAAGAAAATTTAAATGTTATTAATTCATGGAACTGAGTGTTTTTCTTTCATAAGCAAAAATGAGTAAAACGCACGACGTGACTATCATACTGGAAAATTGGGAGGTAATAAAATCTAAACTGATCAGTGGATGATAAATGTTATGAAACTGTGTTTTTATGCAAAAGTTAATTTTCCATTAAAGATTTTTAAATATAAATATTTTATTTGTTACTGTAATATTTCACGATGACAATATATTAATTTCAATATATATTGCTTTATGGTGTGCTATATTTATGGGCAATATTGCTCAATATCAGAGATAGAGTGTATGAAAATATATGACTGGGAGATTGCGTTCAAGGATGAAACAGACTATCGCCACTTACGAGTGGCTAAACAGAGAATAGAATGAATTGAGTTCAAACTCCAACTGAGAAAAATGTATGTTCAGACATGAATCCAGTTATTACTTCCGGATATCTCTGAGTAAATAGTAGGACAATTGGCGCTCTGGAAACTACAGAGAAAGATAGTGAATGAAAGGACCAAACATCAATTGCAAGAAGACCGAACGCATGTTTGTTAGAAAAAGGAACAGCAAAATTACATGCAAATTACAAATCGAAGATATCGAAATCAGACAAGTGAAACAATTTAATATCTGGGAAGCGTTTTAACAAAGGACGGAAAGTGTGACACGGAAATCCGAAGATTTATTGGGATAGCGAAAGATGCCTTCCAAAATCTAAGCAAAGTATTAAGAAAAAGAAAAATCATTAGGAACAAAGAAAAGAGTACTGAACTGATATGTAATATCAATTCAATTACAGAAGGATGCTGAGAATATCATGGACTGAGCAAGGACGAAGAAACAATGGAAACAAAAACGACTAATTGCACCAATGAAATTAACTGTCCGTAAAAATGTCAATTTTAAATATTTAAAAAAAAATAGCTGAACCGTCTTTTTGCAAGTAACTTACAATGCCTTGTGCCATTTTGTTGTTTTTCTTTTGTTTGTTTTTGATGCTTTTATTTCTCTTTCCTTCTTTATTTTATTTTTCCACTGTTAAAATTTTTTAAAC
This sequence comes from Acanthosepion lycidas, assembly GCA_963932145.1. NCBI lineage: Eukaryota > Metazoa > Mollusca > Cephalopoda > Sepiida > Sepiidae > Acanthosepion > Acanthosepion lycidas. Next base: position 71,441,921 of record OZ010583.1, read on the forward strand.
TTTTTACTTCACCCCAACCTCGCGACCACAACTGTTTACCTTGCATTTTAATCTGCTTCATTCAATTGTGTGTCCACACAGACACACAGACACACACACACACATATATATATATATATATATATATATATATATATATATATATGTTATTTGAAATTTGCCATTCGTATGTGGTTGACCTGTTTTTGGTGACTGGGAATGACTCGAATTCTTTTGATAGCCCAATAAAGAAAGGAAAGTAGATTGCAAAGTATAAACATCTCACCCTAGGCCCGTACCATCACCACCCATCCCAAGTGACAGATAGTCGTATGCTTTCGGCCTTAGATATCAAAATTCATTCCAAAGTCGTTCTCATTTATCATAGCACCATTGAAATTAACTCAGCCTGCTCTTTTACACACACACACACTTAATAGTGAAACCTTCAATTTAGCAAAAGCCCTATTAGGCCTATTTAATCCGGATTTAACAATGAACACTACAAATTAGCTACAGAACAATTTGGCCCATTGTATCCATATTTAACATTGCACCCACAATTTAGCTGGAGTCCAATTAGGCCCATTGTATCTGGAATTAATAGTGCCCCCCCCCCAAAAAAAAAAAATTTGTTAGAGACACATTGGGCCCATTATATCCAGAATAAAGAGTGCAGCCCCCAATTAAGATAGAGCCCCATTAGACCAATTTAAACCGGAATTAACAGTGCACCGTATAATTTATCTAGTGCCCAATTAGGCCCATTGTATCCGGAATTAACAGTGCACCACACATTTTAGCTAGAAACTGATTAGGCCCAATGTATTCGGAATTAACACTGCAACCGACAAGTTAGCTAGAGACCTATTAGGCCAATTTGATCCGTAATTAACAGTACACCCTAAAATCAGACCAATCAGGGCCAGTGTATCTGGAATTGACACAACAATTTTCTATTAGACCATTTGTATCCAGAATTAATAGTCACCACACAAATTAGCTAGTGAGACATTAGACTCATTTTATCTGGAATTAACAGTGCACACCACAATTTAGCTAGAGCGTCATTGGGCCCATTGCATCCAGAATTAACAGTGCATTCCACAATTTAGTTAGAGTTCAATAGGCCATTTGTATCCTGAATTAACAATGCATCCAACAATTTAGCTAGAGACACAATAGGCCCTTTCTATCCGGAATAAAAAATGCACCCGAAAATTTAGTTAGACACATTAGGCCCATTGTATCCGGAATTAACAGTGCACCCCACAATTTAACTAGAGACCAATTAGACCCTTTCTATACGGAATTAACAATGTACACTACAATTTAGCTAGAGCAACATTAGGCCCATTGTACCCGGAATTAGCAGAGCACCCTACAATTTAACGAGAAACAAATTAGGCTCATTGTATCCGTAATTAACTGTTCACTCAAAAACAAAGCTAATATCCCATTAGGCCCATTGTATCCGAAATTAAAAATGTACCCTACAACTGAGCTAGTGACCCATTAAGCCCATTGTATATGGAATTAATAGTGCACATAACAATTTAACTAGAGTTACCTTAGCCTCATTGTATCCGGAATTAACAGTGCACCCCACAATTTAGCTTGAGACCAATTAGGCCGAATGTACCCGGAATTAACAGAGCACCCAACAATTTTTCTATAGACATATAGGGCCCATTGTATTCGGAATTAATAGTGCCACCGACAATTTAACTAGAGCCATATCAGCCCAATTTAATCCGGAATTAACATTACACACTAAAATTTAACTAGAGGACAATCTGGTCCATGTTATCCGGAATTAACTGTGTACCCCACAATTTAGGTAGTGACCCATTAGGCCCAATGTATCCAGAATTAACAGAGCATCCAACAATTTTGCTAGAGATAAATAGGACCAATTGTATTCAGGATTAACAGAGTCACACCCGATTTAGCTAGAGCACCGTTAGGCCAATTTAATCCGTAATTAATATTGCACCCTGCAATTTAGCTAGAGAAGAATGTGGACCATTTTATCCTGAATTAATAGTGCGCACCAAAATGTAGCTAGAGAACAATTAGGCGCATTTAATCCGGAATTAACAGTGCACCCGACAATTTAGCTAGTAACCCCTAATGCGTCAATATCTAAAATTGTATCCGGAATTAACAGAGCACCTGACAATTTTGCTAGGACCAAATAGGACCTATTATATTCAGAATTAACAGTGCCACCCCCGATTTAGCTAGAGACACATTAGGGTAATTTAGTCCGGAATTAATATTGCATCCTACAATTTAGCTAGAGAAAAATGTGGACCATTTTATCCAGAATTAGCAGTGCACCTGACAATTTAACTTGAGGCATATTCGGTCCATTTTATCCGGAATTAACAGTGCCGGCCACAATTTAGCTAGTGATCCCTAATGGGTCACTAGCTAAATTGTATCCGGTATTAACCAGAGCATCCAGCAACTTTGCTAGAAACAAATAGGACCCATTGTATTCAGATTTAACAGTGCCACCCCCGATTTAGCTAGAGCCCAATTAGGCCAATTTAATCCGGAATTAATATTGCATCTTACAATTTAGCGCATTTAATCCATAATTAACAGTGCACCTCACAATTTAGCTAGTGACCCGGAATTAACTGTGCATACCATAATTTAACAAGAAAACATTAAGATCCATTTTATCCGGAATTAACAGTTCACCCAACAATTAAGTTAATATCCTATTCGGCCGTTGTATCCGGAATTATCTGTGCACCCCGAAACTTAGCTAGAAACCAATCCGGCTCATTATATCCGGAATTAACAGTACACTCCACAATTTACTAAAGCCCCATTGCACTCCTTTTTATCCGGAATTAATATCGGAACTCACAATTTAGCTAGAGATCCATTAGGCCCATTTTATTCCTAATTAACAGTGCATCTCATAATTAGACCCATTGTATTCGGAATTAAATGTGCACGACACAACTTAGCTAGAGACTAATTAGGCTCATTATATTGGGAATTAAGAATGCACACCACAATTTAGCTAAAACCTCATTAGGCTCATTTTATCCGGAACTGACAGAGCACCCCACAAATTAGCTAGCACTTCATTAGGCTTATTGTATATGGAATTAATAGTGCATATCTCAATTTAGCTAGAGACCCATTAGGCCCATTGTATCCAGAATTAACAGTGCACACTATAATTAAGCTAGAGAATAATCTGGTCATTGTATCTGGAATTAACAATGCACCCCATAATTCAGCTAGTTAACTATTAGGCCCATTTCATCCGGAATTAACTGTACAACCCACAGTTTGCCTAAAGCCCAATTAGGCCCATTGTATCATGAATTAAGAGTGCACTTCACAATTAAGCAAATATCCCATTAGGCTCATTGTACCTGGAATTAACAGTGCACTCCTGAATGTTTTTTCTAGAGACACATTTATTCACAATTAACAGTGCACACCATAATTTAGCTAGAACTCCATTAGACCAATTTCATCTGGAATTAACTGTGCAACCCAGAATTTAGGTAGATATCCATTAGACCCATTATAACAAGAAATTAACAGTGCACCCAACAATTTATCTAGAGTTCCATTAATCCTATTGTATCCGGAATTAACAGTGCACCCCCGCCATTTATGAATGTTTACCTGGCAACTGCTACCAACATCAAAGCATTACTGGCGCATCCTGTCCAATTGCTTGTCGAAGATCCACAATCTTACTCTTCTGAAATGGCTTAAAATGAGCAAAACAAGCACATGTTTATGTTCGTTGGTATTAACACTTGATTGCATTGGACTTTGTGATGTGCCATAAGTTGCAATACTTTTGTTTTTTGGAGGGACGTTGAAGATCGCCATGTATGTCACAAACATGATTCGACTCGCTCTCTTCACATTCCTGCTACATAAAGATGTACTGTTCAACAGGATAATATCCATACACTTGGTATATATGAAGATTTTCTACAACTTCGACATACATGTCTCCCCATTGAACATTTTTGAGACATGATGGGACAAGACCTGACTCATTTAGTTAATCCATCTACACAATTTACAATACTGCGTCAGTAGGTGCAAGAGGAATAATATATTACATTCACCATGTCCTTTTTCGATCAAAAAGGATATGCAGTGGGATCTGAGTACTGTTGCTATACTATTTACTTTGGAACATGTGCACGTATTGATTTGCATATGCGACCATCTACTTTAATCAATCTATATTACCTGTAAGGTAATATTGCCTATTTTGAGTAAATCCAAACATTTATGCTTTTGCAATTTTTTCAGTCACTATATATATATATAACGCAATCTTCCTGAAGATTGCGTTTAAGCAATCTGCTGTCGCTGCTAAGGTGCTGACCTTAATTGTTACCTGATGATGTCAAAAGCGTTAATTATAAATAATCATTTTTAACATAATCCTCTTCCTAGTCAATGCACTTCATTTAGTGGTAAATATTAATCACATAGATGGAACATTTTACATTGAAAATTTCAGATCGAAATTTAGCTGTCAGGCGCCTGACTTATTGATTCACTCTTATGTAATATGTGTGAAAATCAGATAAATTACTTATTAATGAGATCGAACTTCCAAATATGCTAACCATGTACTAAATTTTTGTATTGCTGATAAGTGACTGGATATTAACATTAATAACTAATGAGGATGGGAATTTGAATTCGTAAAGAAGCATTTAAATGTCTCTTTGCTCTGCTTCTGAGTTTTCTTTATGCAAATCATGTCTGTATATCCAGCTGGATAATTCTTCGATTAAATAATGATTAAATAACACTCATCCGGTTCATGTTCATTTGTCTATGAATTATGTTTATGAGTGAATATATAACAAGACACGTAAACACGAGCGCATGTGTGTGTATATATATATATATGTGTGTGTGTGTGCGTGCGTGCGTAAAAGAGAAAGGTGGCTTATTCAGGCGAGCAAAAATTTAGGAAAGACTTTCACATCTTTTTAAGTTCTAGGCAACAAGAGATGGTATGGCATCTAGGGAAGCTCAAAACTTGTGATGTTATCTCTTCTACTCTTAGTACAAACGTAAGAAGATTCAACTCTATCTCGAAAATTTGGGCAACACGATAGGTTTGTAAACTTTTGTTTTTGTATCTTTCCTGCAGATTTTGCTCAAGATATAGTTATGCAATCTAGTAACTTCTTTGTAAGCCAGTCTATCTCATTGTCTAGCTTCATGTCGGAGGATATGATGAAACCTCTGTAGATGGCATTCTAGACTACATTCAGCTTGGTCAGGTGGAGAAGGGAATTAGGTGATACTCTTGTTTAGATGCAAGTTGATCTTCTGAGACTGACTTCCATTCCGAAGATTTTGTACTAAAAACCACAATCACCTTGTCCTGCTGAGAGGAGAGTCACCTCTAAGTGAGCGACCAGAGCTGCGTCATTAGCCATCTCACCCTGCTGCACAGTGGCACGGACGCTTACCATTTTTACATATGCAGATGCGTACGTTTTCATCCATACTCCGCTGTAGCCTGTTTCAGTAGCATGCTAAAGAATATTGAAAACACACATTCTTTCTTGACGCTGTTTACGATTACGAACTATCTGGGCGAGTCACTGCTGCAGCTGACTACCTCGAATAGTGACTCATCAAGATAATCATGGTAAAAAAAATAAACTTTCAACCTAATCTTCCAAGATCATCCAGAATCTCAGCTTGCTTAGCATTGGCGAAAGCATTTACCAGGTTAGCAAAAGTTACATGCAGCCTTTTGTTCTGCTTCGATCTGTCTTGGGATAAAGACAAATGTCAGTTTTATTAACTCTAAAACTGCTTTGGTTCATGAAGATATAATAATCTTTGGCAGCATGCGTTACTCGTCTACTTAGCAATCTTCTTAAGAAGATTTTCGAGTTTTTTTTTATATATTTTGGCATTTTCCTTTAAAATAATAAATGGAAATATTCATGTAACGGAAATCGACTTCACGTTACATTTTATTTACCATAACACTTTTCCTCTTCAGTTTTGTACTATTGTAGATGTACTGTCAAAATAGCAATGTAACTAGTTTGCTAAAATAATCAGTTCCTTCTTAAATTATTTTAGTTTGTTTTATCTTATTTTATAAAGTCTTTGTAATTCTCGTTTGCACTTGTTCAACCCATGAAATGAAATAAATACATTCATTAAAATAATTATGTTAAATTGTGTTTAAAAATTACTTTCTTACGAAAATAGCAAATATTTAAAAATTATTAAAATATATTAGTTGATTTAAATTTTTTTATGTTTCATTTTCAAGTAAAAATAAAATATTGTACTTCCTGGGAAAATACCGATTTAACAGGATAGAAATTCAGGATAGAAATTCAGGATAGAAATTCAGGAAGCAACAATTACATTACAGCTACAATTAACCGTAAAATGTCTTTTTAGCAGTATAAGAAATGTATAGCAGAATAATTATTGATTTACTTAATGAACAATTTTGATCTGTCCAGCCTTCTGTATTCTTTACCCTCGTGGGATGTTACCTCCCTGATTAGTTCTTGTTATTGCCACTTCCAAATGCAAATATTTGCAGATCTCACACTCAGCAGCATTTTTGATCGTGTGGCGCGGACATATCTACCAGCAATCCCGCGTTAGTATCGGCCAACGCACCCGCTATAAGCCCAACCTTTGTGCTAAGGCGGCCAGTAGGCACGTCCAAGAAGAACACTTATAACAAGCTATTCTAGCCTCTCAACCAGTCGTTTTGGACGTTGTATTATTCTTCGCACGATTCAATCTCGACATGAAAGCTACCCGCTTAAATTGTTGGTCGAGTGGAGCGCTGGGGAAGATAGTGGAGGAAACGATATAATGAAGAAAAGAAAAGCGTCTGAAAAGAGACAAAAAGGTAGTTGGATGTCGTGATGCAAAAAGTGAGCTTAGAAAGAGTGTTTTAGAAATAATAAAGGAAATACAAAAAAGTCAAAATCATAAAGTGTTAAGGTTTATAAGGCGTTAAGGTGAGTGGAAAATAAGGTCTCTTCGATCAGCTCTAAAATTAGAATAAAAAAAAGAAAGATAATACTAATCATAATAACAACAATAACAGAGAAAGAAAGAAAGAACATTAATAATATGATATATATTTATGTGTGAAACAATAATGAACATCAGAACTATTTATGCATGACGAAATATATAAAATTTAGATTCGTCTCTTTAAATTTGTGTAATTTGTAGCTCAACAAATTTGTTCAGAAAAAAAATATACCGTTACTACTCGTCTACTGTTCAGTGTTTAGTATTGATAAAAATGTGGAGAAAATTCTAGTTTTCAGTAAAGACAGATTAAAATATGTATTCAATAATAGCAGTTTATGTTCGCTTGAGACAAGATGGTGCCTGCACAAATTTGTCTGAGTTATGAGCAAATAATGACTTTCTTTTCACTACAGCATTGTCGCTTTGGTTTATCTTTGCCTTCACTTATTTTGTCTCGCGGATCAAATAAACATACATTAATTGAATTTGATTTTTACGTTTTATCTTTCTTTTTCGGGTTTTTTAAAGCCAGAAATTATTTTTAGATTGTAAGAATTTTTTTTTTTTTTTTTTTTTGGTGAATAATGATTTACTAATTAACCCATAGCTCGAGGAGAAGCGGTGAATTCCCAATGTCATTTACGCGTAAGTGAATATAACGAACCCAACTTAAATTGAAACTCGACTATCTGATTTCCAATTCCGAACCATTATCCATTACACTACTCGCACATTCAAGCTTATAGTAGCTGATATTCCCAAGCGGTAATCTGTCTAGGTGTTGACCAGTCTTAACGTTGCTTAACTCCGGTGAAGCGGTGTTTCAACGTGATATGGCCGTAAGCTAAGATACAGTGACAGTGCAGGTTTTAAAATAGTACCGATGTTAATGCATCAAACAGACTGGACAGATTTTGTAACACTCAGCAAAAGATTTAGAAATGCAGTTCTATACTTCAAAATATCTGCAATTGCCGACTGTGAGAGCGGTCATATGTAAAATAAGAATAAAATTATTAAAAATAAAGAAACCTAGAACAACGTTTCAACTACAAAAGACTCCACACATGATTCAGTTTGCAAGCAAATATATGTAAATGTAATTAAGACCAAATATAGATAAAAACGGAACTAGTGCTGCGAACGATTCTTAAAATGATGCACATTTTTGAGTAGTGACGCCCCTAATGGCACGAAAACCGCCTATATTTCCGGAAAGAGAGACCGTTCAGGAGTCAGAAACTGGTGACGGCCACTCTAGAAACTGCTGGCGAAATATTTTACAGACCCTCAAATAATCACTTATGACTACTTTTTTGCTAGCTGAGATTTAGTTGCATGGTTATTATATTAGCTGCAATTTGATAATGTCCTATCAAATCAGGCAGATCCAGGGTAGCGCTACTTGCTTATCATCACGTCATGATCTTGTATGACGAATGAGTTTCTTATAGTTATAGAACTAGTATGATGCCATAGTTTCTTATATATAGCGAATGTACAGGGATGTGAGTGATGAATATTTTCCAGTATGCCATAAGAACAACTTTTCAGAACTAACAGCCGATCGATGATGCAGAAGAGTAAGACAAGGACGTCTGTGTCATGTTACTAAGTTTTGGATGGACTCCATTTTCTGAAGCTCTACAACAGCATTTAAAATTATCCTTGAATCAGCTCCCTCTTAGAGAGAAGCTACTGCAAGGCATAACACTGACTCTTCCTTGTTTATTTCATATTGATCTCTCTACCAGCCCACAACTTGTGAAGATCAACTGATCATCTTGAAGTAAATGACCAGTGTGTTCTTTTATATAATGTAACATTTGGCAACATCCATGACTAATGAAGGACTTGACCGTTGACTTGACCTGAATGTTTAGTTGCACATATTGTTGACCCTCACAACCAGCATTTCTGTTCTGCTTGGTGATGTCATTTACGCTGTCCTTATCATACCTGTCACATATCACATGAATCTTTTAATACTTCTCTGTTGTCTACTGATATATTCATAGGAAGTTGAAAGCCATGTTGCTGAACGTCATAGTTTATGCACTACTTTGAACCTGTATCATGGTATGCCCATAAAATATATTTTCCCTAGTCACGAATAAAATTTTATCCCCAGTTAAAGTTCCTCGAGTTTGTGCAGCATAAAATGTGATTATATGTATGTGAAATGAGAATTGTCATCAACAAATACACAAAGTGTCATTGGAAATTTTCAAAATAACGAACCCTTTGAATTAATACATTCTTTAATGCATTTATAATACATTACCTCTACCCTGAGTGAGATACATTTTTGTTCATTGATTTCTTCCCTTGAAATATTGCTCTTGCGTTGGATCGTAAAACATTTTTGGATCTTCTATTACTCAGAAGGGAACATCCGTTCATAGAAAAATGCTGATACCATCGCGGATCCACTTTCCAGCGCTCTAGCCAGGCTGTTGCTCATTAAAGTTTTCCAATAGCGAAATGAATTAGATGTTTTGGTGAATCAGAAATAGTAAACGAATTACTGAGTGTGCCTTCAAACATGTTTATTTTCCATAAATCTCTGTTCTACCTTTTTACTTTTTACTTTGACATACGTTCTCCTTGATGTTTTTCTTCAAAGTTTTTGCTGGTTCATATCTGCTGTGTCGTATTTACAGCAAATACGCCAGAATACTAAAGCAGCTGTTTTAGCGTCGAATCTCTACACATAGATCCAATCCCTGGGATAACAGACATTAAGAAATGTATCCTATCTTCGATAAGTATGACTACTGACAGTTCAACTGAATATGTCCAAATAATTTCCTTTGTTGAAAGATCCATATTAAAACGTGTAGGAATTAATAAATATCCCATGGTAAAAACAGTTTCCTTGAATCTGAGTAGAATGTTATATATTGTTGCAAGGTCATTTCTTGGGGCCTTTAATATAGGACTGAAGGCTACATAGTGTCACTTCTGTGTGGTTCAGTGCCCAAGTTAGGACGTTTTGTACATCAAATACTTTGCATAAGAATGCCACATTGTATTCATCATCAATTTGTAGATCTGCATTTGTTGGGCAAGGTAACAAGCTACATTGATACTGGTACCTGCATGCGCCGTACGTTTTCCAACCACAGTTCTCTAATTATGATCCCAGCAGCGGATATTAAGAAGAAACAAAGTTCAAGATATCATACACAATATAAAAGAGATTAAACAACTTAAATTAATACCTTGCTTCCAAATTCATGACATAGGTGAACAGCTTCTTCCAAAAGAGGCTCCACAGAGAGGGAGTGTCTGTGTGAGTTTTGCTACTGGTCAGAACACTTTTGTTTTTTAAAAAAATCTATTAAAATATCTATTTAACTAATACATCTTTTAACACATAGGTATTGATTTATATATTAATAGTGTATTACCTGTTGGGAGTAGCCATTAAGTTGGTAAAAGTGTATTTTCACATCACATTTTTAGTCGACATCACATTCGCAGATAGCGGAAGAATGGCGACAGGCCTGTTAATAGTCTGTGACAATTTGTTATATATATATATATATATATATATATATATATATATATATATATATATATATATATTACAATCAAAATTAGACATCGATTGTGTGATCACGTGGTTTTGTGTCGGATGGTCGTAATGGATAGAATATGTTAGATATTTAACAAGGAAAACCTCGATAGATGTGAAATTCTTCCCAGACATTTATTCGGTGAACATCACATAAATTAAATGGATTAACAATTCTTAATACTCTTTTATAGAAATGCTTTAGCTCCGAAACTTCTTACTGTGACAAATTACACTGGAACGATTTTTCAATTTTTCATTTTCAGAAATTTGTTGATCACAATATGCTCCATTTATTAGCATATTATAGGCCATTATATAGCTGGATTTTTTTCTTTTTCTATCGGTATGCATAATGTAGGTGTGTTAGAAAACACCATTAAATTATAGCAAATATAAAGACGATACCTGGACATCGTAGTGAGCAACATGAGATCGTAACTACTTGGTTAGTTTTTGGCATATTATAGCCACTGAAACTCTCTTAACTTAAAAATAGGTAAGAGAGTTTCAGTGGCTATAATATGCCAAATACTAACCAAGTAGTTTTCCAATAGATGTGAAATTATTCTCGGACATTTATTTAGTATATTTTATACGAACATATGTTTAATATTCTTGTAAATTTTTAATTACGGAAAAATTTTCTCTCGAAAAATCACAAGAAGAAGCAAGTTAGGTAAAATACTAAACATTTTTGCATATATATCATATGAAAGCGGAATCATTCAGGGGAGCACTACTGCCAACAGTTAATGAGGTTATCCCAAGGGAGATAACAGATGAAAACTTGAGCTGATGAAAGATAGATAGCATATAATACCAATGAATGACAGAGACTATAGGATGTTAAGTAGATATCAGAAAGAAATGCAAGCAGGTAAAAGATGAATGCCTCAAAGAAAAGTGTGCAGAGATATAAATACTACTGAACACAAATATAATAGGCATGCATAAAAAGATAGAAAAAATGTTCTTTATATGCCGTGACCCCTCAGAAGGTAAGCCATCATAGCTCTTTACAATTTCCTGTCCTTTGTAGCTCTTAATACATTTTGTTTTTTTATCATTTCTTCTAAACCTTATCCTGTCATCCATTTACTCAAGCTCACTAAGTATGTTATGCGTTGTTCTCCTTTGTCCCTATATCTGTCTTAATGATTGCCTTCAATCTATCCTGTGAGAATCAGATTTTCCAAGCCTTTATGTGCCCTAGAATTTTCAACCATCTCTTCTTTATGTTAATTATAAGTTTTGATTTCCATTTTCTCTAAAACTTTGTCGTTCCTCACATATTCGGTCCTTGGTATTCTCAGCATCCTGCTGTAGAACCACATATCTGTTTCTTCAAGTTTCTTCTTCATCTTTGAGGAGATTGTACAGCATTTACTACCATATAGGTGGACAGATATCACGTAACTCTTTACTTTGTTTCTAAAGATTTTTTTTCTATTTCTCAAAACTCTGCTTAGCTTTTGGAATGTATCCCAATGCGCCTTCGGATTTCAATGTCGCACTTTCCGTCCATTTACCATCCCTTCAACAGAAAATAAATATCCTTTTGGGGTATTGTAAATTTCTTTATATTCATTGAGATTTATAATGATATTATAAGGAGTGGGACATGTTTTGCTTCAGATTTGTCTCTGATCAATTTCGTTTGCCATGAAACTAGAGGGAAAGATTAGAATCTAGCAATATAGGTAAAATAGTGCATATTCGATGATACTCGAGTCACTTAGCTTTCAATAAAATCTATGATTATCAAGTAGTTTATATAACAAACACACACACACATATATATATATATATATATATATATATATATATATAGAGAGAGAGAGAGAGAGGGAGATGAATGAATGCAAGCTCAGTAAGAGATTAATTATTTATACTCCTACAGCTAAAATGTATTTAGTGACACGTGATTTTGAAAATTCGTATGGCTGTCAATGAAATAAATGGGAAAGTTATGTTAAAATTCACTTAATATAAGACTCTAGAGCCACGTAAGGTAGAAGAATGGTAATGATAATATATATGATAAATATGTCATATTGAGTGAAAGAGGGGGGGGTTGTTGAAAATTTAAACTATGAGGATAAGAAGGATAGATAACGATCGACGCCTTGAATTGAATAGGTTCATTGAAGCGGAAGTCAATTTCACAAAGCGGTAGTTCTTGCGAGCAAAACTGTCTGAGTGGCAATTTCTTCTTACTTTCGAAATACAGGGGAAATGAGTGTTTCGATTCCATGGAAGTAGAAATCTTTTGTTGTTAATTATAGTATGCACTGACTATTTAATTGTTAACGTAGTTGAATAGTGATGAATGATGAGGAATCAGAGCAACGAAACAGTGACAACAACAAATAGTTTCCAAATTCTATCTCAATTGATTATCGGAATGATTGTCATAGCTGTATACTACGTTATTGACATCGAAAGGCCTCACCGGAAACTAAAACGTAATTCAAATGCCGTTAACAAAATGGCAATACAGTAGCTCCGGTATTATACACCTGCAATGGGATAGCCTCTTTAGGACTTACTCAAAGGTTTGGGTCTCTGTACTAGCAATTGCATAACATCAACTCAGAAAAAACGTTTACTTCCAGAAAACAACCAATTCAAAAAGGGAAAGAAAATACAAACATACCACGTGACGTGAACCCGAATCTTAAACATAGAAACCAGAGTAGTCAGAATCATCAAGCCGAAGCGAGGTGACCAAGCAACGAGACAAGCTCGCTCATATATGAGAACTGAAGGACTCGTTGGGTGAAAAGGTTACAAACGCTGCTTGGAAATGAGAGGACATCTTCTACAACAAATATTGTGGTGGTATATCTACGTGTCCTCGTGAGACTCAACACTTACACTCTTATTGTCTTTATTCAATATGCTTCTATAGTCACGTGGCTGCATGCATCTGTTCATATTATTCTTGTTATTACTATTATTATTAGTGGTTGTGGTGACTCCGTTTGTCTCTATCCGAGTGCGCCTACTTTGATGTAAATGTACTTCGGAAATATTCTGCTATCCTTTTTTCTTCTCTTTTTTTTTTTTTTTTTTTTTGGTGTCCATTCCATTCATTCTAGTCAAGTGTTCCATTACGCCATTAGTAGCTAATTTAAGTTGCTGTGATCCCTTTGACTGACATTGAGGAATAACAAAGCTTAACTGAGAAGGACAGAAAAAAAAAGACAGGGAAGAGAAATAAACAAATCAAAGATAAAATAAATTAGTAAGATAGTAAGGAAAAGAGTGAGGTGGAGATGAAGAGAGGAAAGGAGAAAGAAAGAGTGCAAAATAAACGTCTAGAGTAATTGATAAAATCAAGAAAACTCAAGAAGAAATATTCGAGAGTGACGAGAGGGATGTGAAGATTACATTGGAATAGAAAAACGAAAGGTAGAAACATATAAGTAGGAACATAAGAGGAACGGTTAAAAAGAAAGATTTTACGGAAATAGGTTTTTCTAGTTGCATTTCATACGTCCTTCTCTTCAAATCGATTTATATTTCTACTCAACCTCTTTTTGATACAGTTTTTTTTACACTCATGTGAGTCTAAATTATTCGTTGCCTGCCTCTTGGGTGATTTTAAAATAGTGCAGAATCTATGTGGAAAGTATAGATAGACGCATTTGCTTAACACTTTCCTCGATTACACATGACTGTTTATGCTTATGAACGTAAGTTGCGTGTGTAAAACCATGCAATTGTTTATAATGAAAGGATTGTAAATGAGAATGCATATGCACAAATTATTATGTGTTATATACTAGCATAGATGTGTGAATAAAACAGACATTGTATGAGTTGCTGCATATATGTTAAATTTTTATGCGTATATAAACAAATGGATAGGAGATAATTAAATGGTAAACGTGTGTGCGAGTGTTGCTGAAAGCATATGGGTGTCATATCTTTGTGTATGAATGACATGCATGATGTGAGCGAAACAATTAAATAGAATATACATGAAGGGGTGCATAAAGTGAATAAAAAGTTATTCAAATTATTGAGATTGTGTGCATCCATAAAATTTGCGTATTTGCTAATGATTTCTATGCGTATGTGCGCATGTAAAGAAGTGATGTGTTAGCGAAAACCTATCAGACGCGTCTGTCGCCTAAAACATCCAATATGTTGTATGTCGAATAAAGACGTTCCTCTCCCCAAATACATTAAGTCTGGCCATCACCGTAAAATGATGGGTAAGAGAAGTGGGTTTACGTGGGTGTGAGTATGATGATGTTATGGGCTGAGGATATAAGAGGGAGATGATAACAAGGATCGGCAAAATAAGCCTCACGAGGGACACTGAAGAAAAAAGAAAACAGTCGCCAATGTTCAGAGAAGGATTAACAAGAGATGAGAACGAGAGGCTGATTATGAGGACAGTAGAAAGAAGAAAGGAACTGGATACTTCATGTAATGTAGAGAGGCCAAATATAAAAAAAAAATATTGTGTTATCGCCTTAGATGAGAAGGTGCCTTCTTCCCTGTCGTTAAAGACAGTCACACACGTCCATCGCTAGCTGTTCTATATGATGGTCACACTTATTGTGGTGTGCACTGAGTTATGAAGTAGATTCGCATTGCTACTGGATGCTTAGACAATAGAGAGCTGAAAGCGATAAGGGACAAGTTTTCCAAAGAGAGAATGTTTAAGGGTGCACTTTAGAGTGATGCATTGGAAGTGAAATCGTGGTTTGGGGATGACTGAGTGGGTGGGTGGATGGATAATAAGATTTTGAGTAATGTTGATGGATGGAACAATTGTTCAAACCCTCAGTAGCTTTCACTAAAATACCTCTTATAGTGCTTGGGAATTCATAGATCTCCTTGATTGATGTTATCATTATTACTGTTGCTAGCCATTGTAGAAGTGTTGGGAAGCTCTATTTGGAAAAGCTTTTTTTAATAAGCACTAGATATTCTGGTGTTGCTGCCTTGCTGATTGCAGTGTTGCTTTCAAAATGTAAAACCAATTTTTACAAGGAAGCAAACGAAGAAACAAACAAATTAAAAGAAAAGCAATGTATTACAGTAAGTAAAATATTTTGCTGTGCATGCAAAACTGAGCATAAAATAACGTAAGGACTTTCAGTAGATGAAATATATGTACATTTCGAATACAATCGTCAAAATATCACAAACAATAAACCACCAATAGCTAGTAAGCACACGGATTTGGGTTTTCAAAATTTACAAAGTTGTATGATAAATTAAAGTACACACAGAAGAAAGTAGTCCTAACTTAATATGAGTAAATTAAATCTAAACCAAAGAGATACTGAATATGGAGCATTAACAGTCCGTCGTGGACCAATAACTTGCCTACACCTCATGTGGAAAATTCTTACAGGGCAAATTGTGAATAAAACCTCCTTATGAGAAAAGAAAGGCTGCAAAAGAAAAGGTGAAAAAACAAATGATCGACTATAAATTGATCAGATGATTCTAAAAGAGGTTAAAATACAACAAAAATATAGTGAAAGCGATAGAAAAAGAGCAAATGATATCTCTCAGACTAGAATCTTTGAATGTCTTAATATATTGTAAAATTCATGTCTAAATCAGCGTAGAACTAAAATGTTAACGATCTTATAATACGAGGGACGCTGAAAAGGGCCCGACTCAATTTCTAAAATCTGACTAAATATGAAATATAATTAATACAGGCTAATATACAACAATTTGAATGTAATGCTCTTTATAACTGTTCTCCAGTTAATTACAAAACGCCATACATTCGATATTTTTCATTATCACAAACTATACGTTAATTTTTTTTTATTGTTTTTGAAATGTTTGATTTCTAATAGCCACTTGTATTCGCAGTGACTGTTCATTTCAGTATCATGTTTACATTTTAAATATACATTAAAAGACAATTATGTGCATCAATTTCTAGTTTGTGTGAATTCAAGAAAATATTACGACGCAATTTATTAGTCACTAATTTTAGATATTTTAAGAATTTCATTTTTGTCATATTCCACTTTTATTTATTAATTTTCCTTTTTATATCAATTGATATGTTAATGTTACATTTTGTGCGTGAAAGCTAAATTTTAAATATTAACCTTTACAAAAAATTAAAGAACTTTGGGAAAACATGTTTACGAAGGACAAAGTTACAATTTATCGAAATGCAGGAATTTCGAGTTAATGTCTAGCTTATGTCTAGCTTTGAAATATTATATAAGAAAGAAAACGGAAAGGAAAGTTTCTGTCAATATTTATTCTTCATCTTCACTAATTGACGCTTTGGTGCCATTGATTCAATCAATACATTTCTCGAAGTGTTACTCTATTTAAATTCGCTTAGCTTAGAAGCATCGTGAACTGATAAAGTAATTTTAACGAAAGAAAGAAACAAGCCACAGAGACTCCTATCTATAACAGCTGTTAATAGAGAAACTGTTTGTACAAAAAGAGGAAGACCTTAAAAGGTTTTACATTAAAAAAGAGAAAAGAAAAATAAACAAAAATAGCCATTCAGCAGCTCGGCGTTGTGTTGATGATTACGCCACTATTGATTTTAACGCTTCTATGGCATGATCTATTATCTTTATCGTGCAGTTGTAAATTCTATAACATTTTACATAAATCTTAACGTTTGTTAATATGTAGGAATATAAAGATCCACTCATCCATCTTGACTTAGGGTGGCTTCAAAAATTGCCTTTAAATAAAACTAATTGCAACATTAATTATTTTAATCAATTCTCTGTGGAAAAAGATGTTGCTAATTTCATTCAAATTGCTTTCCAAATTATTTTTATCGACTTTACTGTATTTTTTATATATGCTTATTGAATGTAAGTTTCTTTATTTAAATTTAAAGTTAAAAGATATACAAATATGTAATCTACATATAAAAAAATACAAGAAAATACTATTTAACGACGCTAACACAAAGTTTGTCCTTTAAAAAACGATGTATATTTCATATAGATGCCAGGTAGTTTATTGATTCTGGGATTGTTCATATGTTTTTATTTACTTCTCTTGGTGCCCTCAAAACAATGGGAAAAGCATAAACATGTTAAGAAAGTATTGTCATCATCATCATCATCATCATAATCATGTGTATTACTGGGAGCTGTAACAAGACAAGATGCGATAACTGTCAAAAAGCAAGCACAAATGGCGCGCTTTCACGAGTAGTGCGTGTCATACTCACATGTTCCATGACAACTGCCATTTCCTTTTTACTTTCAGCATGTGAACTGGTCACTGACAATAATTCCTCAGAGTCCATAGCTTCTATCACGCACACTCTTCCCAAGACTAAATTTCTCAATTTCTTTATTTTCCAATTTTGTTCGTTGTTTACCTTTGGAGACTAAGGGAGATTTTATCTTCTTATTTTCCTTCTTTATTTCGCAGTCTTTCTCCTAACTTTTTGCTCTGTTTGGACGAATAGACATGCCAGAGTACGTCACACGTTTGTTATGAGCGATTATTTCTGTCGTCCGGTTCGTGACCAAACCCACACTGTCCCTTTGATAGTTCAAATGTATTACGAGATTATTTTCCTGGTGCTTTTATTTGCTGCACTTTGCTAAGTTTTGATATCAGGAGATCAATTCGATTTTGAAATGATAAAAAGCTAAATATATAAAAATATAAATTTGTATATAAACTTCACACGCTTACAAATATAGAATAGTTTTGTACTCCAGAATCTAAACAATATGTGTGTGTGTAAAAATGTATGTTAAATAGCTTTCTCTGAATTAACAAAATTTTGATTCTCAGACGTTAAAGTTATTTCTATGAAGGCATTTTATTGAACAAAATATTCGTACAAACATGTATACAATACCTACTTGAAAAAACTCAATGTTATCAATCCAACAAAGATATTTAATTGAGTAACAACTTATATACATCCACACACATTTGAACATATTTGGAGAAAAGAGCCCTTTCGAATATGTATGTAAGTATGACCTCTCGCATGTACATTGATAATCCAGTGAAAGTACTTCAGTTCACATGATCCACATTTCTATCATCATCATTATTATTATTATTATTATTATTATTATTATTATTATTATTATTATTATTATTCTCCATGGTCTTATTTTCTTCATCTTACTCACCACATCTTCCCCAGCCACAAACTGAATCCTGTTCTTGAGCTGGAATTGCTTTTGCCCCGACAGAGACGCTGACATAAAAGACCCCGCTTATCAGTCTAAACATTAATTCACTTGATTTTAATCAAAATTATGATGAAGAGATGACGATTGCAACGGCCCACAATAAATACACATTTGAAGTGAATAAATATTTGTGGTAATGGGCCTGGCCAGTGAAGGCAACACAATCAACGGGCCAGACCTCCATTAACCCATGCTCGCCACGTGGAGCTTGCCTACAGATGAGACGCGCTTCCACTTCCTCAATAACCACCTTTGACGTCAACACACATGTGTGTCACTGTCTACTTATGAGTTCGGCTCGTGTAGTTTGAATATTAATATGTGAAGTGATTTTTTAAAGATTTTCCCCTGATTACCAGTGTGTTTATGTGTATTGAATACACGTCGTAGTATTTCTAAGATCGCTCTATCCTTTCAAAGTTTTACTCTCTGTCAATTTTGCATCTGATTTTAAAGATTCCTCTGGCAACAAAGCCAACTCTAATAAAATAAGCTTGGCCAAATTTGAATCCAAATGCAATCATTTTTATAATCCTCGCATCTTCTCTCGATTTTCTCATTAACTTCTTTCCTCTCGTTTCTTTGTTATTTTTTCTCTTTCACTTTCTGTTTCCCAGACCTTCAAACAAATATTGAATTCTTCTTCACCTCTTTTTTACCGTTCTTATCAATGTTCTTCCAAGATTCTCACACAAATTTCATATTATCTTCCATCATTATCTTTGGTTTTCTTTTTTTTACTATTTATCAAACTGCTGTTTTTAATAATTTCTTTTGCACACTTCCTTTCCATTACTTATACATGCTTTCTGTCTTTTGAGGCTTTTAATCATCTGTTCACGTTTTCTAAACAATTAACATTCATTCTTTTCTCTTTTTTCATCCTTTAGAAGTTCACAAGAACCACGATCTTATAACGTTCTTTCATTATTCTTCTTACATCCATAGATTTGCATTCTGCCTGAGCTATGGATCCGCCAAATCAAACAAGTCCATTGAACCTTTATATTCATCTTTTTTTTAATCTTTTAATCTGTTCCAAATGGATTATAGGAAACTAAATGCGAACAATATTGGAATTTAACTGGTGAGAGATATTTTCAGAAAATATCGATAAATTTCAAAATCAGTTAGGACAAAAGATCTCCAATCTTCAAGGAAAATGCGAGTAATTCCTATCGTGATAAGATGAAAAGGATCATTTATGTTTTACGCTAGTATTTATATAACATATTTTACAAACAATAAAATTATCTTTTTTTATTTACAGACTTGGCTTTCCTAAATTAATTATTATTAGACCAAGACCAATGTGATTAAGTGGAATTTAAATATGTATTCGGCGCTCATGCAATATGAAAATTCATTGTAATAAAAACATTGCTCAAGAAAAATTATTCCACTTCGCTTTTCAGTAGATTTTCTCCAAATAAATCACACATTTTCTGCTCATTTTATGAGACAATGATTTACATGTACAAAGAGCATTTTATAATAAAAAATTATATTTGAATTATATCAAATAACATTATCTCGACAATAAAGATTTCAACCCAGAATAAACAAAGAAAAAAATCTATAAAGATGGAGTGAATACATTGGAGACTTCTTCCAGTACACCAGAAAATTGAAGCCTACAATACATAAGCAGGACTCATAGTATTAAAATATGAAATAAGATCAGCTCTGGCCAAGATCAACAGTAAGAAAACAGTAAGAAAACAGCAAGATAAAATAGGATTGTAATAAAGATGATGTCAATTTTAGACGATTTAGGGATCGATAATAATAACGAAATAATAATAATAATGAAATAATAAATAAAATATACGGCAGCATCGAAATAGCGGAAGACCTCAGTAGATCTATTTTTATAGTGATAACAAGAAAGCTTCTAGCAGAATTAGACCGGGAATAAGGCAAGAGCGGAATGGCTTTTTTCAGGACACTGGAATAAGCAATACTATTTTTATCAGACGGCTATGTGAGCGAGCATTACAAATGCAGAAAGACATATAATTATCTTTCATAAATGACACAAAAGCACTTGATATGATACAACAGGAATAACTAGAAATACTAAAAAAATGATTTGCATGAGAAAGATATTAGAATAATCCATAACCATTGATAGAGAGCGACTTCAGTGTATACATGCAAACAGAATTTATTTAACCTATACAGCGAATCAATTGTAAGAAATAGATCACCAACCGGGATCTATTATTGACGAATATAATATATGTGGGTGACATTGTTCTAATAGCAGACTCAGAAATAATTCTGAAATAACGCTCAGACAAGTGTAAAAAGTAATGTAAAGTAAATAGAAATGAAGAACTATTAACCGTAAGAAGATCGAATGTATGATCTCCAACAAAGAGACAGCTTGTATAGCGGGCGCCAAAATCACGAAAGTGTAGAAATTTAACTTTCTGTAAACTCTTATATGGCAATGAATGCTGAGAAGTCTCTTTACAGACGAAGAAAAGATGAAATAGTAAGAATACGATAGTAGAATATATGAGTAACGAGGAAGTGTTAAGGAAACTTTTTACTTACAAATTGAAATTTGTGGAATACATAATGTAGAAAGAGTACTTAGAGAATTTAACACAAACAGGATATTGAAAGCAAAAATAGGGGAAATGTGAGTAATCTATTTAATAAGTTTATGCAATGAC
Organism: Acanthosepion lycidas; assembly: GCA_963932145.1. Classification (NCBI taxonomy): domain Eukaryota; kingdom Metazoa; phylum Mollusca; class Cephalopoda; order Sepiida; family Sepiidae; genus Acanthosepion; species Acanthosepion lycidas. Next base: position 71,463,412 of record OZ010583.1, read on the forward strand.
GATCTTTACCTCAGATCAAGTCAGAACTGAAGACGTATTTCAAATCGCGCCGTTCCAATGGGAGCAATGATTTTTAATTTTGATTTCAGTTTACGGTAGGTGGCTGCTGTAGTCAATTTAAGAAATTCAAAGAAAAAAATAGAGATTAAGAGCATAATTAATTTGGCTCAAAAAGTTACTCCTCTTCCATTTGTTATATTTTTCTTTACTTAGGTCTTATTACAATTAATATATAATTTGGCCGATATTCGAATACATTGCCGCCAACCCCGTTAAAATGCTATACGAAATGTATGCATTTTAATCTTTTAAATCCTTAAAAGCATTTTAATGAAGCCAAAACCTTATCGTAGCTATGAATTCTGGGATAAAAAATGACATGAAACCAAATAAATATGAAAGTAATTTATTTTATATTATTTTTAGAAATGACGTGACTATTGTTATACTAACTTATTTTGTCATAAATATATTTTTTTGATTAAAGAAGTACCGAGAATAACTCTTAAAATGCATGCTTTAGCAGCAGGGTTCACGTTTTGTACACCTCCTTTACGATATCTAAAAATATCAGATTAAATTTATTGAATTTAATTATATGACAATATTCTTTACGTAACACCATTCATAATAAACGATTTTCATTCATCCTTTAGTATAAAATATTACATTTTCTCATATTTTATGTTTTTAATGGTAAACTAAACTAAAATTCAACATACTTGTTTTTAAAATACCCTTTAGAAAGAAAAACACAAATTACCCATGAATAATTAAATTTTATGATCAATATATTCGTTGTAATGAATAACAATGTCATAGAGAAAAATATTAAATTAACTTTATGTAGCAATAACATTTTTAAATTTCAAAGTAAAAACAGAATCAAAGAAAATGCTGTTAGAAATTAAACATAACAAAACATTATTAAAATTAACTTGGCAGATGTTTTGTAAAAATGATTAGAAAAAGACTAGAAAAATCGGTTTGATAAATTATTTCTTTATATCAAGTAAAATTAAAAAGTTACATTTAGGTATAAGAAGTGTGGTAAAAATTCAACATATTCTTTTCATTTGTTAGAAACAGAAATACGATTTAATTAATAAATGTTAAATTAATATCCAAGGAACAAGACCAAGTTTCTTCAGTTGCATTTTTAGTGAATTTCGCACAAAAATTTGTTTTTGCAATGAAAAAATTGAAGATGGTAAATCCGAAGGAAATAAAATAAATTTTACACTTACTTCAAATAAATAAGCTAAAGTTATTCCAAAAGCAATAATTTATTAAACCGACTACAACAGCGAACTACCCAAATTAAAAATCTTCGTTCTCTGTGGAACTACGAGATTTGGAATAGGCCCCTGATGCTTGCCATCAGTTGCACTCTGATTCGGCCTGAAGTAAAGAATGTCTTGGCTTGTATAAATGGATATCAAAACAGGGTCAAAGAAGGATGATAAATTGTCAAAAGTTATTTAGAACAACAAAGTACAAGAAGGTGTGGAGAGCCATAAACCCCCATGTTTTGAGGGATATAGTACATAGAAGATGATTTGTATGTACATTCATAGGCTGATAATTACTTATAGACTTAGTTAATTCAGAATAAAAGAAAGTCCACCCCTGTGAATTCAATAACCAATTGTAAAATGACCCCCGCCCAATAAGAAATATTTTCATAATTACGTAGGTGTATTGAAAAGTTCTTTGTTTGGCAAAAAGGATTTTCCAAATTTCATTTGCTCAAATTTTTCAAATTTGGTCCAACTGAGAACTTTTTAGCACCACTTCGTATCAAAGGTCACATCTATTTTATATTTACGTTGTTTTATTTGCTTTGTCTCTAGTGTGGGGATTGGTGGAATATTAAAACGATTATGTATTTTAACGTCTAAAGATCATTTTTCAGTATTATACCATCTGAAAAGAATCTACATTGATTTTTTTAATAAATATTTGATGAAATATCTGAAAAGAGAAAGCAAAATATTTTACCATTTATTGTATATTCAATTTACGGTTTTGTATTTGTAAATAGTTTTGTCCCTTTAGCACTTTTTCGAAGTACTATTGATCTTGCCCCTCAAACACTATACAAAATACATTGACTGTGATCGTAATAAGGTAGATTGTTCTGCAGACTCGATTAATGGAAAGTATACTTTTATCCCAAATTGCGTTGCCAAAAATATATATAGACAATTTATCATCTAACAACACTATCAAATTTAAGTAAAATATACAACATTATTGTATTTAATTTTCTAGCATGTTTACCAATATGGAGTATTTTGATTTTCTAAAGTCCTTCACTCTTCCTTCATTCATGGTCGTTAGATAGAGACAGGTCTGTACCCCTAAGAAAATCATTTGATTTTAGTGTGTGAATTCTTACTTGCTCTCCTCGCTTCAGACTAAAGGCCTGACTCCTCACTAAAAACATCAGGCTTGGTTATAAAAGCAGACAAAACATCTTTTTCATAATAGGCAACAAAACAAACAAACTGAAAGTTAACTTTTATTGGTTGACTTTAAATAGTAGAAAAATAATTAAGTGATAGAAAAATAAATAAATAAATAATAACAAGGAGACTAAAATCCACTATCTCTAAAAATAGATGTATATTCAGAATTGCTTGGGTATGAAGTCATATTTCGCCCAACCAATCAGAAACCACCCCGACCAGGATATGAGCCAATCAAACACAAGATCTGTTTCCAAACAGGATATGAGATCACAGCTCGTGGACCAATTAAAGGTGAAGCGGTAATCTCGAAACGTATCACTTGGTCTAGAAAGCATACATATATAAGAAGAGAAGACAGTCGAATGAAATGAGAATCAATGAATTAATTTGATCAATTCTCCGATGATGCGGTCAATATAATATACCCAGAGCCGAAATACGAAACTTATGCACGACCCACACAATTTTGCATAGATACTTTTTCAACATTATTCCTTGAGGCTGTAGGCCAACATATTTTGGAATCGGGAGAACTCCGTGAGCAAATTAAAATCATTCTGCCGGATCCGAACCCGCAATCCTGAAATTTTGAATTCCCAAGTTTTCATTACTGCGATTGTTTTCGGTGATTTTTTGTGACGAATTTTTTTTACGGTAATAATTTTTATAACTTAGAAATAAATTTGGGAATGATTGAAATTAATTGCGAAATCCAGCGAAAGTCAAATGTGAAATAAAAATAATTGTTTGTACGGAAGGTAAGAACCTACGTACATCAAATTGTCTTTGAATTTAAGTGACGACAGAAGAATTGTCGTTGAATTTTTCAAAGGTATGCTTAAATATTAATACAATACTTAAATGCAGCGATCAATTTTGAGTTCTTCTGGAGTATGTTGCACACGGCAGCAGAAAGAAATCTCCGCCAACAGAGGACCAGATTGCAATAAAAAGAGCCAAGGCTGCAGCGAGGAAAACCCAAATCAAATGGTAGCCAGGAGACCTTCCAATGCTGAAAATATGCAAAGACTTAGGGACTTCTAAACGAGCCGAAGGTCCAATCAAGAACCCTCTGCAGGAGCTAACTTAAATGCCGCTTGATAGGGCGGATTTTAAGCTAGTACATAATACGTCCGAATATATAAGTACATATACATATATATATATATATATATATATATATATATATATATATATATATATATATATATATATATATATGCACGCGCACAATCTCTCTCTCTCTATCTATCTATCTATCTATCTTATGCACCAGAACATTTCCATTTGAACTCTTGAACTTCCAACATATCACTCTATTTTTCTGTCTATTTATTTTGTATATATCAACTCTGTGCATTTTCTTTCAATCCTTATACAGGATCATATAAATATATGGTGGGAAAAGATGTTGTCATAAGATAACCTGTACCAAGCAACCTATCCACGTTTAGCTATTTACTCGTGCCTATTATCTCATCTTTCTCTCGTGATATAAATATTTCTGATATTTATGTAATTGAGTAAAACTAAACACATATATTACCATTAATTTGATTCTTGTCATGTAAACATTGTTTGAAAAGTTTAGCAGTTTCGGCATTCCGTTCAATTCCTTTGAAAGTAGTTATGAAAAACCCAAATTTACTTCAATAAAAGTAAAATTTACATGAAAATCATTCACAGAATAACAAAATATTAACAGGTAATTTTCTATACTTAAAAAAATCAAATTTCATCTTCGAATGAATTGTTTCTTGTTAAAACTTCAATAATTAATTGTCCTTACATTGACAAGCTAAATAAGTTATGACTACTTGGCCAATAAGTTGTTAACGGCTATTTTAACTGGTGGAGTTTTAGAAGAACGAATTAGATTCAATACATCGTATATGTGCTCAATGGGGCTGAGATCTAGGGAGTTTAGTGGCCAAAGCAATAAAGGGATTTTTTTTTTAATATTCCTAAAATCATTCCTATACCACTTGTGCATTGTGACAAGGCGCCTCGTATAAAAGTGTTTCGAGAAGAACCTGACTTCATCTGTTTTCAGTTTTCCCACAGTGCATCCTTGTATCATCGCTTTTCCCGGATAACGACACACACGTATACTGCTATCCAACTCATTCAGAATAAAGCAAAACATTAGACCAAGCAAACTTCCAAGCGTGCCCGTTGAAGACGCCTTCGGCGATTGACATTACTCATTACTCATGCTAAGAGAAGTGCGGTTATGCAGTCCCATACGCAACAAGGATCGATATACTATGTTATGGCGCATTCCTTCTTCAGCTTGATTAGAGCTGTCTGAAATTTGTTTCCACAATAACATTACCCTTTGCTCACACTTGACGAGAAAGCTTTCATTCACTTCCCACATCGACGAGTTTTGGCCACTCAATGCTTTGTCGTTAGTTGGTAGTTATTTCTTATTGATGATAGGTGCCCACCAGAATTTTTAAATTGTGTTAAAATCTGCATTCGGCTTGTTAAAATATTAATTTATTAACAAATACATATTTATTACGTCACCTTACATCGTAGCTGCTTAGAGGAAACGGCTTCGCACACCTTCTACCATTGACCCCGGGTCCGCCCCTTATGGGACCATGTCGGCGAGCTGACGGCTCGTCTCGCTCCCGAAAAGCTCGTGCCCATTGATCGCGCATACGCGTGTGACAATGTGTCGCCCCCGTATTCCGGGGTGAAACGGATGGTGTTTCTCACGCTGCTAGCCACGACCCGAATGGTGATATGGACGACGCGACAGGAGGAAGTCTTGCGGGGTATCCGTCTTTCTCATCAGGATCTGTTCCGATTCTTTGAGCATCAGCTCAAGATGAAGATCAGAACTGATAGGAAACGCTTGCATTCGACAGTCTTCAGCGAAAGGTGGGTGACTGAGGAGAGCTTGGTTCGTGTGAACGGGGCTAGCCTTGATTTTGTCTTTTAGGTCAAGCCTACGTTTCATCGGGGTGGTTTCCTGTGGAGCCTTCCCCTTGGTTAGGTTAGACAAGCTTTTGTGTACCTAGTTAATGTGAGTGAGTGTTGTTCCCGGCTGCTCTTTAGTTATGATCCAGCCTTAGATTCCCTACCTCCCCAGTTTGTTTTTTGGCCCCCCACTTTCTATCTCGTCTGGGTCAGCTTTATATTTTCCCATGCCCTTATGATTTTTTTATCCTTTTCCCACTCCCTTAGCGAGGGAGCTGCTTGATTTTGTCCGAGGGGCAGAATACAGTGGCCTCTCTGTTTTGAGGGTTGGACGGGTCCTACTAACATCAGTTATGTTTAATTTGAATTGTGTTAATATATTTTAGTTCGTTATTGGGTTCATTTCCCTTCCCCTCTCATATTTTCATCATAGAATTTTGTATATATCTTTATAGTATCATTAAAATTTTTATGACACGGGGCGCGTTTTGTAGGTCTCCCTCGAGCGGATGCGGTATTATGGTGCATGGAGGATCGATTGGCGACGGACGAGTTCTTGTGGTGAATGGGTAAATTGTAAAGTACGAATGGGTCGCGAATCAGATTAGCTAAGTATAAGATAGTTAGTGAAGACCAGCCTTCTACCCCACCCCCTTCTTCGGCCTAGTGCCACAATTTTGTATTTTTTACGAAATAAATATCCATCGTAGCTGCTTACCTAATATTTTCACGTCATACTAGCGAACGCATTTTCTCTCTACACATGTTCTGCTTGATTTAAAATATATTGAGTGCATTTTTATCGTTTCGGTAACTTATGTGGAATAAAGTAACTGTTATGGGGCTCACCCCTTTTTCATATAAGTGGGCTCTACCAGAGTTACTTGGAGTGCTGCCGTTAAATACCCAGAGTTACAGTCGGTAGGCGAATAGTAGTCGGTAGTCAGATAGTGAGAGAATATACGAATGGAGATAGTGGGAGGTAACCTCTGGTAGAAGTCAGTTACAAGCACGTAGACTCTAAGGAAGTCCTACTTCGAGACTGTATATATCTATCTGTATTTGCTACTAACCGCGTTCCTAGATTCACTAACAGTATTACTCTTTGTATGATTGTGTAAATACATTTTATTTCTTATATTTAATTATTGCGTTTGTCATTCCTTGGAGACCGAATTCATCTCGGAATCCACAACAATTTGGCGAACGAGGATTCGAAACTCACGCGGGAAAAGAAAAACTTTTCGTACGCCTAACCAACAAACAACTAGGCGAACACAGGCGGAAAACAAATCAACAAAAGAAAAAATCCTTCCCTCGTCGTCCAACAACAAATTAGCGACAAACAATTTCGAGGAGTAAAAATACATAAAATTGAGCTATCATGGAAGATTTTAAAAATATGTTGGTAGAACTGATAAAACACCAAAATGAGCAACAATTACAAATGCAGAAATACCAAAATGATCAACAGTTACAGCTACAAGAAAAATGGCAAAAGCAAATATTACAAACGCAAAAGGAAAATCAAGATAGACAAACAGAGCTCCAGGAACTAATATTGAAAGTAGCGGGCAACAAGCAATTAGATATGGGAAAAGAAGCAACATTTTCGCAAGACGCAGTGTGGAATACCATAGAGATTTTCAAATATTCTCTAGATGAGGACAAAAATTTTGGAGATTACTTCAGAAGACATGAAGACATCTTTAACATAGACTGTCAAAATTGGACAGAAGCAAAAAAGCTACGTCTATTGCTTAGAAAATTAGGAACTGAAGAATATACAAAGTTCGTGGATTATATCTTGCCAAAAAAGACGAACAAATTAAAATTTGACGAAGCAGTGACATGTCTTAAAGAACTCTTCAGCCCCAAAACATCACTCTTCCACAGGAGGTGGAAATGCCTTAACTTGGTAAAGGGCGATAATGAGGATTATTTCACGTTTGCCGCAATCGTAAATAAACATTGTGACGACTTCAAACTAGCGGAATTAACCCCAGACAATTTCAAATGTCTCATCTTTGTTCAAGGGCTAGTTTCTACAAAAGATAGCGTAATGCGTAGAAGAATGCTTGCAAAATTACAAAATGAACCAGGTCTAACATTACAGCAATTATCGTAAGATTTCCAGAGATATTTAAGCATAAAGAAAGACGCAAAGGACATTGAAGATTCAGCTTTTTCTCATATACGTAAGTTAAACAAATGTCTACGTTCTTCACCCTCCCCGGAAAGAAAACTAAAATTTTACGACAATGAAAAAAGATTGTCACCCTCCCCGGAAAGAAAAATAAAATTTTATGATAAGAGAAAAAGTACAACATACAGGACAAATTATGACGAATATCGAAAGAAATATAAGCCCCCTCCATCAGCATGTTATCGATGTGGAGGATTACATTGGAACAAGGATTGCCGCTTCAGATATAAAAACTGTCATGAATGTGGAAAAAAGGCCACAAGGCATCCCAGTGTAGAAATAGAAAAGATACTAATAGAATAAGAGCTACAAGGATGAATAATGATGACAACAACAATGTAAGGAAATATGTGGAACTGGAAATTTTAAACAAAAAGATTAAATTACAACTGGATTCAGATTCCTACCTCACGATAATCAACTTACAGACATGGAAAAAAACTCAACAGACCTACCATGTTACACACTCAAAAAATTGCCAAGTCGGTTACAGACAAACGAATAAAATTTGAGGGAGAAATAACCGTGAATGTTAAATTTCACGGCAAAACAAAAAAACTTAAGATATAATTCATGAAAATTTAATAGGTATCGACTGGATGCAGAAATTCAACGTTTGGGACCTACCTATCAACTCGTTTTGCAAAAAGTTAGAGGTTGAACCATCAGATACTATAAAATTGAAGGAGGAATTATATAATGAATTTCCTGAGGTATTTTCAAGCGGGTTGGAACGATGCAACAAATTTAAGGCCAAAATAGAATTAAAAGAAAACTTCCAACCAATTTTTAGAAAGAAGCGAAATGTACCGTTTGCTACTATAGAAAAAATAGACAAAGAATTTCGCGAGACATACCAAGTAAAACATATTAAGATAGCGCCATACCACCCGATCAAACGGACAAGCCGAGAGATTTATCGACACATTGAAAAGAGCACTAAAAAAAGTTGAGGACGTACCGACGACAACAGCTATACAGCAATTTCTACAAGTGTACAAGATAACACCCAACGTAAACTCGCCATCGAGTTTTTCTCCAGCAGAATTGATGTTTGCGCGGAAAATAAGGTCGGTGTTTGACAAATTATTGCCAAACAAGAGCAAAAATCAATATACACCGATGGTGCCAAAGAGATCATTCAAACCTGGAGAACGGGTTTATTTCAAAAAATTTAGAAACAATATGGCTTACTGGGAGCCTGGCACAGTAATCAATAGAATAGGGAATCTAATGTACACCATAAAAGGCGAAAAGTTTTCACACAGAAGACATATCGACCAACTACAGAAAAGACGAATGGAGAAGCCAAGCTCGTCAACCGCAGATAAGGACGATGCTATAGATAGAATCTTTGAAGCGTTTGAGATACAAAGACCGCAGGAAAATACAGTAATGAGACGGTCAAACAGGAAAAGAAAATTCGTCGAACCCCTGACCATCAACCACAAGAGACAAAAATATTAACTCCCTCCAAAAAGGGATCTAAAGAGGGTTATGGGGTTCACCCATTTTTCATATAAGTGGGCTCTACCAGAGTTACTTGGAGTGCTGCCGTTAAATACCCAGAATTACAGTCGGTAGGCGAATAGTAGTCGGTAGTCAGATAGTGAGAGAATATACGAACGGAGATAGTGGGAGGTAACCTCTGGTAGAAGTCAGTTACAAGCACGTAGACTCTAAGGAAGTCCTACTTCGAGACTGTATATATCTATCTGTATTTGCTACTAACCGCGTTCCTGGATTCACTAACAGTATTACTCTTTGTATGATTGTGTAAATACATTTTATTTCTTATATTTAATTATTGCGTTTGTCATTCCTTGGAGACCGAATTCATCTCGGAATCCACAACAGTAACAATTAATGATTGGTGTTCTCAGATATTATTCGTTTTGTACATATCCGAAATTTTCGTGTGCCATTGATTAATTATTTTTATGGTTTATTGTGCATACGAATTCATTTATGCTGTAATTATTATGAGTTTATCCCAGCCTTGCTGGTAACATTTTTCCACAAAACGTTGTTTAAGGCTAAAGCGTGTATATTGGTTTCTTATACATACAAGAGGGTGCTGAAAAGTGTTCGCCCGACCCACTTACTAAAATCTAGCCATCATCAGAATTTTGTTCTAGCCGAGAACTTTTCAACACCCGGTTTTCATCTTGAATATGTAGATCACCTGAGAAGATTTTAATGATACCGTTCTCTGGACCAAATCCTTAAAGTATTCCAGCGAAAGTATTATACAGCTTATAGACAGGGTATTTTTAGTGTTATTTTTACAATAATATTCACTCTATACAAGTCCCAAGAGCCACTCGAGGTAAAGGATTACATGTGATGAAGATAAAAGTTAACCCTAAATTTGAACAGGTTCATCGGGGAAGCATCCTCTTGGAAGTCGGTTCAACAAAACAGCTGTTCATGTAAAGAAGCTGTTCGAGTCGAACTTATATCTCACTAATGGAATACGAAACGAATGAGGGTGGTTCGCTACAATGTGCGTGGAATGGCACTTCTTAGCCGTGAAGTTTAGGAGTGGTGGAACTAAGGGACATAGTTAATCTGAACATTTTTCATGGTAATAGCGATAGAGTAGCAAGAGGCTTACAACGTTTTATCTGTGGAAAAGGTTATAGAGTGGAATATAAGGCTGTGTAGACGCTTTTAGACTATATTGAGACTGGAAAGTGAAGACTGGACAGCTCCTGTCCAGATATGGCAACAGTATTCCATTTTTCAGTTTGATCTGGCTCCTGCAAGAGAAGTCAGATCCTTTCTGGAGCGATACAGTGAACCAACCAATTTCCGAATCAAGTCCCACTTGAGATCAATGGACACTGAAAGCACATGCCCGCCCTGAGAAAGCACCTGTTCATTACGATATACGAAAATTCAGGGTCCACGTCACTAGTTTGGCTTTCGTATTTATGGTATAGTGCTCCACTGATGATGAAACATTGGACTGAGCTGATTGAAATTCGCACTGCATGTCACTCAAGTGACTGTTCTAGTTGAGGTAATCAACAACCTTCTTGTTGATTATAGCCTCAAAAAGATTGCTAATGACAATGAGGATGCTAATGGATCCATACAGGGAAGAGCGTTTACCCGCATTCTTGAAAACGGAGTATACACTTCATATCTTCCACTGACTTGAGAAGGATTTTTTTTTCAGTTAAATAGTTTTTCTAAGCTCAAAGATAAATCAGAGTTAATATTCTTAAGGACAACCACTGGGATTTTATCTGAACAGGTAGCCTTCTTAGGATCAAAACTTTTGATATGTCTCAAGATTTCTCCAGCTGTGATAAAAATATTACTTCTTTACATGAAAACATTGTTCTCAATGTCTCTTGGGTCTGTCTGTTTTCTTTATATGATCTAGAAGTTAGGGTAAGTAAGGAAAGTCATCGTTATAATGGCCGAATTCAAGTCAGTCTTGCGCAGAGTTGAAACGACCAAAGAAAAGGGTGTACTTAATTCATCGTTGGAGAGACAACATGGTTATAATCGCCGAGCTCAAGTCCTTGCGCTTAATTGGAACGACCAAAGAAACGGTTGATTTACTTCATAGTAACCTAGGTTTTGGAAGGCACGTGGGAACGCTATGCGTTGGAAAGTGAAGAGTGAGTTCAGTTGACAGCTGACAAGGAAAATGAAAGCGTCTCAGTGGGAACGTCTTTTTTCTAACTCCTGATACAATATTGGAACAAGAGGGAAAGAGATGAAAAAGGAGAAGGAAAATGTTTGTCTTTTTATAGACTTAAACACCGCCACCTAACGGCGTTTGAGGAAGCCAAGTGGAGTAATGAAATTTCTAGTTCCTTTATTACTAGCATCATAGGAAAATGTATTTCTTTTTCTTCTTTTTTTATTATATATTATTATTATTATTTTATTGATTGATTTTATTTAATTTTCCCACAAATCCATGAAAGGTCTTGCTGTATGCCTAAGTTCAGTGTTAAATATTTATGTCTATAATGGAATTGTACACTGCACTTAGAGCAGACTTTTTCGGAATCTTCAATTTATTCGCTGAGAAGCTGGAATTAGCTTTTATCTGTGCTCCACTGACGAGCAGAAATTTTAATCTGGTATTTCTATCTGTACATATATATATATATAGAAAAAATATATGTATCTATAGAAAAAGTTTGTCTTATTCTTTTCCTGGGACTTTTAACCGCATGGAGTGGTGCATCTAATAGACTGTTCACCCAATCTTTTGTTATAAAGCAAATATTCTCACGTGGTCCTGATTTTTCCTTAAACCGTTGTCTACTTCTGGAAGGACGATATTTGTTTCATCTGCGCTGTCAACACCTCCACTTGCTTTTCGAGTTTTTTTTTTGGGGGGGGGGGGTTTCAGCGCGTCGGACTAACTGGTCTGGTGGCGAGGCATTCACTAATTTGTCCGTCATATTTGCCAAATTTGCATAGTCCTCTCCTGCGGTGGTTAAAAACATTTGACATCGCTGTGGCAGGCGTTTTAGGAATATGTGCCGTAGCAAACTGTCGTTGAATGGTTACTGGGCAGAGTCTGCAGACGACGAAAATCTGAAAGGCGTTTATGCCCTTAACGTTTCATTTTTTTTATAAGTTGTTGCAGCGTCTTTCTCTCTCAAAGAACCAATTCCTTAATATTATTTCCTTCTTTGACATGTCGTACGAGTTTCTTTGAGTTTATTTTGCTAATATGTCCCGCGCGTATGCGACTGTCACTTGTGGAAGCGATCTCACGACATACACGATTTTTTTCTGCTTTAATAAAAATTTACCCATGTCGTCGCATCGCTAACACAAGAGATAGCAGAACATTTTTTTCATTATTTCTTTTGTTTTTTGCATATTTGTCTATACTTCCCATGTAGAGAAATTCACCTCACATGGTTAAATCTAAATCTTAGTAAAAAGGTTTTAACTTTTTCACGTGTGTCATATTTTTAAAAAAAACTGTCAAGCTTTTGTGAAAATTGCTTTGTGTTTGTTAAAGAAAATTGGTTTTTTTATTCTAAAGTCGTGGTCACGAGTGATGTGATATTTTTATATCGCAATAATACTCAATATACTATTATCAAAATGATATAGAACAAGAGTAAAATGCAAGACAAAATGAAATCTTATAAAATATTTCTTTGTTAGTAATGAAATAATAAAAATTTGATTACAGAATAGTAGACTTTTGTTGGCCAGACACTCAACGGGTCTACATTTTGAAACGAAAAAATTATTACTTACATGAACAACTGTATGGAAGTATTCTGGGCGAAGGCACAGAAAAAGAGAAAGTTTCATTTGACAAATAATATTGGCACTTTTTAAAACTATCTTCACTCCAATTGTTGAAGAAATGTTTTATATTTGAAATGAACAGCTATATAATTTTATAATTTCCTGGGCGGTGTGTCTATTCTTAGTGTTAAATAGAAAAAGTGAATCTTTTCATTACGTAAATTGTCATCGGCTAAATTTTGAAAAATATTGCTGTCCTAATTCTGAAAATTCTGATGGATTTTTCCAGTAGAATATTTCAAGATTATATTTCATGTAATGTAAAGGGTGTAAACTGAGGTAAATAAATTTATTTTTCTATTTAATTTGGATATATTACAAAGATAATTACCAGAGAAATATTGTTCAATTTTAATCTGCATTAGTTTTTGTTGTCTCTCACGATTAATTTTATATTCAAAAGGTAATTTATTATAATACGAATGTCACTTAAACGTTCTCGACTCAAACTCACTTCCCAAAATCTGATTAGATATTCATGTTAAGTTTTCATTAAATAACACAGAAATTCTGACCAAATCTGATCGGAAATTTTGTAGATCATTTAAAACGAATTGAGATTTTAAATAACCTTTGTCCCAAATTCTCCCCAATATAATAATATGCATATCCAGACTAACGTTTTCACGCTAACTGCAGTTTTCTTTTAGAGATTAAAAAAGAAGTTGAATCTGAGGCATCGCTTTAAAACCAATAAATTGTTTTAGCATGTTTTCTCGGACCCTGAGGATATTAGAGAAATTTACTGCTTGTTCAACTTAAGGCTCTTTCCTGTGCTTCGGGTATGTGTCGACTGAACTCAAGAGGCTTCAGTTCGTGATAAAAACAGATTTAGCTAAAATGGCTGTCAAATAAGTCCCTAAGAGTCCATTCAGTAATAATAATAAATACCGTCGAAACATTAATTTTCTCTTTTTATTGTTGTTCACAGACAGACAAGTAAATTTTAGAATTTTGACTTGATTCATTAAGCGATTTCATATTCACGAAAAGTTGTTAATCTCACTCTACATTCAGAATAGAAGTTTACAATGTTTTGGAAATATTTACTTTAATGTAATTGTCTACAACAAGAGAAAAAGAAATCATTTGTTAAACAAAGTACATTCAGTGTTATCATTCAAAAAAGGAGAACAAATTTTAATCATTTACCACTTGCATATTCTAATATATGTGTCAATACAGAAATACGCAAAGTAGAAGCTAACCTTCGTTGTAGCGCGAGGATAGCACATATTTTTCTGTAATAACATTTCTCGAATATTTAGGCCGGTAGACGAAAATAAATAAATATACTGTTTAATAAATAAACAGAGCGTCTACTCAAATATGAGTATCCACTAAAAATAAAGTTTAAATTGATAAAAAAAATATGTGTGTGAGAGAGATTTTTCATTCAGACAAGTATTATTGTATTATTGAATATGAGACAAGGAATAAGTAAAAGAAATCTGACTTTATTTTGTACATGAGGAACTATGTTCATTTTCCTGATTCCGATTTCCACTCTAGGGGTAGATTTTATATCAACACTCACCAGTTTCATTCACTATTGTGTCGCTTGTTCTTTTCATCCACACAACCAGAACATATGATTTTTTTCAAGACCCTATGATTTATATCAGAACTTTTAAAATACTACATACGTTTTTCATCAACGCTTTAATCCATGTGTCGCTTGAACAAAATCTGTTTGAATAATTTTGGCCCGAATAACAAGGCATATAATAAAGAACACTTAGTTGATTATTTTTGCATTTTCTGTTATCATACGAAGGGAGGGAGGATTGGTTGATACAAGACTCTTCATAAATTATCCATCTTATCGACTATTCTAGCGTTTTAGACCATTCTCAAGAACAAAGCATAAGAATATTTATCAAAAGATGATGAGATGGATTCAAATTGACATCAGATTTGTCTTTCCGTCAACGTTATAATTTAAAATTTTACACCAGAGGGCGTTACCGGTTAACCCTGTAAAAAATCTTCTGGTTAGATTTTGAATTAATGGTTAAAGATATTCAAAACTTGGTAAGTTAATATGCGAGAAAGAGTTGTAGTGGTATGATTAATATAAGCATAATTTTGTTTGGTGTTAAAATCTCCTGTTGTGCATACCACCACAACATTCTGAACAATAACAATAGTCTTACCAATCTATAAAAGTCGATAATACTCACAATAAAAGTTCAGATAAAAGTTCCAATTTCTCGAAACTCTTATAAAAAAAAAAAATCAATCCTTAGTCTAGGAAATAGAGTTTTGAATGTTTTCAATAATTACTAATTCCTATTACAAGGTCAAAGATACCAACAGTGTAAGCAATGGTTTTTCTGATCTAAAATATTAAATCATACCAATTCAATTGAGAGAAATGACAATAAGACTTTATTTTTTGTTCCCCATCTGACAAATAGCAAAAAGGAACACGGATTAATTCCGACTTCGATTTTCTTGCGATGACACTTTGCAACTTTCTTCTATTTCTCTCTGTATTTTTTCACCTGAAAATGTTGCATATTAGGTTTGTTGGACTCTCAATGTGAACTTCCGAAAAAATTCGGTAGCATTATTACTGCTTTACAAGCTGAACTAGCATTAATGTGTTCTTCGTTAATGTAACACACAACTTCTTGCCTCCCTAATGCTCAACAGTTGACGTCGATATATTCCCCACTACAAAAATTGTGTCATACTATATTTCTTACATGTACCATCGTCAATACTCAATTGTTATTAATTCTTCGACCAATATCTGTTTCATCCCAAGTTCATCCCCCACCACACACACACGCGCGCGCGCTGCAGTTCTCAAACCGTCATTCTGGGAAAGTTAACAAATAATTTAAAAAAATAATATTACTACTGATAGGACTCTTGTATATAACTAAAAATGACAGCCTATCTTGGAGTTGAGAAGTATGAGGAATGTCTCTATGGTTTAAATTTGAATGAGTGCTGCCGAAAATCTCTATGGGATAATTGGTAAGGAAGCGGTTTCATTAAAATAAGCTTCCCAGTGAAAAATATGTGTGAATTTCGATGGCAAATTATTTATTTGCGTTCCATGTTGCTTACAAACGGCGACGAGTTTCAGCTAAATGAAGGGATGAAAGCAAGACAGTCCTTAACCAAGACAGTCCTTAACCAAGACAGTCCTTAACCAAGACCCTGTACAGCGCGCGTGTAACTGCGTGTGACTGCGGGCAAACAGTTAACACGCGAAAGTTCGTTACTGGAATTGGATTAAGAAATTATTTCTTTTTAAAGAAAGTTTTACTTTTTACCGTTGGATTAACTTAATTCAAGATACTGCATTAAGTATAATGTATTTGTTTGAACAATATTTTATCTTTAAACAAACTTTTTCGGCGCGAAATTCATAAGTGTCATTATTAATTTTATCATATATTATAAAGTTAATATAAATTAGATATTTTACAACTATTCTTATAAATATCCCACAAAACTGTAAAGAAGAAAACATTGTCGTGTCAATATCGTCTTTTTTACTTTTTTGGCGATTATTTTAAACAATGATATTCTTCATAACAAACATATTCATTTAAAAAAATAATTATTTACTAGTATTTTAAAAATGCATGTTGAATTTTACTAACATTCTTCTTGTTAAAAATGTAAAACAAAATTAACCAGTTTAATATTCGTTTTAAGTATACTGTAAAAATATTAAACTGGTTAATTTTGTTTAAATAACCGTTTTTATGAGGGACGAGGTGATCGATCTGTACCCCGCATAAAATACGATTATCCGAAGACGGAGGGTCAGTTTGCTCTGTAACTTCAACATAAAATGGACCAACCAGTGAAACAATTTGGAAATCCTCTGAAACCACGGAAAGTAACATAAGATGACAAATTCCCACTTTCACACAAATTTTAAATACTTAATTCTGAATCCTAAATCCTCCAGACCTTAGAATATAAGGTTCTTACACTTTTTAGAGGCGCCATGTAATTATTACAAAATAATAGTTTAGTGAATATTTTTTAATTTCAGTTCCCCAAATTCTTAGACTGTCCTGTTAACTATGATTCACAAAATAAGGATTGTATATTTTATCTTCCCCAAGATCAGAATGAACGAGAAAGATGGTTAGAGGCAATACCTCGAGACATTACCACTCTCGTTTGTGAAAGGCATTTCTATCTGATTATGAAACAGTGGTTATTAAAGAAAAGTGCGACCCAGAAAACCACAATCAATATATGATCATTTGCCACAAATGTATTACCTAGAACTCAACCAAAACCAACAAATAAAACTTCTACTTCTGTGCGAAATGCGCAAAATGAGGATGTTCCAACCGGAGTTTGTTAGCAACCGGAAGTGGATTAAATCCCCTGACAATGCTTTTTTTTTACGTACCTCCACGTGCCAGTGTTTCTCAATTCTAACAAAACTTTCAATGTTTCAAAAAGTATGTGTATACAATACATAAAACCCTGATGGACAGTTCCAGGAATACTAATAGGAACATTTACTTTAAGAAATGATGTTTTCCAAGTGTTTTTACAAATGCCTACTTAATTTCTTAGGCAAAGAAATAGGAAAGACACGCCAAGTTACGTGGGCGTAACAACCTTAAATATATACAGAGCGATTCTTCCGAAAGGATTGAAGAAGTGTATGTTTCGTGCCGAAGGCCTTCTCTCCGCCCTTACTTTCCCCCACCGTTGTGTTACATCTGTTAGCGGTGGTATTACCAGATTAGACAGGTTTTGGCCAGCGGCCCGAGTGGAAACACTCGGTTCCCACATTAAAAAGCGACATGATTGGGGCAAGATAAATCTCAGGCTCCTTTCTCCCAGGGTTGAAAATAATGGATGGTAATTGTCCATTTTTATTGGGAAGGAAGAAATCCCAACATTCTTCTGCGGGATTTTTCTATCAATTTGTGGGGATATTTAACATTCCTAATGAAAGTGCTGTTTTCTTCTGTTGGGCAATTTTATTTTTGTAAAAAGAAAAGTGTCACGTTTTTGTACGTGTTTTTACTATTTGTCTTGTAAATATTGTTTATGTGTTTATTAGTTGGACTATTTTCGTCGTGTGAGCCTACCCCCCCCCCTACAACAGCCAGCATTGTCAGCCTCTACCATATGAGCTTGGGCCTCTAACAATCCCAAGAATAAATTTCGAGCGCTTGTTGTCCACCATGTTGTCGCAAGCAGAAGATCCGTAAAGAAGTCCTATATCCAGCGTCCGTATCATGGGGTGGAGGCTGAGAATGCCACAATTAGTGAATCATCGATGCGTCTAGAGGTTGGCTTTTCTATGCCTCGATTTTGTCGGGGAGTGTTAGGGACCCCTTCCCTAGCCTTACTATTATTCCTCCCATTTCTTGGACTAAGCGCTGTCATAGGCCCGGGAAATCTGTCGAGTTGCCTTGAGGGTCGTTCCTCGGTCTAGGGACTTTTCACGGCCTCGTAGGATATTGTATCGTGAATTAGTAGAGGGGTCGCGACGGACCCTCTTTGTAGCCAACTCGGCTTATCGGCATTGGAATTGCGCTCTTTCTGGTTTTGGGTGCCGGCGGCGGATATCTCAGTAACCCTGAGATTTTGCTTACCTGGCTATTGATTCGGAAGGTGCTACTTCTCAATGTCGAAGCCTTCAGATAAGGCGTGGAAGATTTTCCCGACTGTCATCGGTGTGACCTTGGCTTAGATGACATAGCTGCTCACGCCTTCTACCATTGGTCCTGTCATTAATGATCGCCTCTCTGACCGAAAGTGTTACCTGAAGGAAGTAGAAATGACTTCCGCCTAATCGATGAAGCACTCCTCCTTCCTGTTTTTTTCATGTTTGCTTTCTTTCATTTCTTTTCCTTTTCACCTCTTGGAAAGACGCAGATACTCACTCTCTCTCTCTCTCTCTCCCTCAAATGCAGTGAATGTGTCCCTTGTTTTGTTTAGATTCGTTCTTGTTCTTATTTAAATTGTTTAAATTCGTTCTTATTAATTTATTCATTGTTTTTGTATGTTAATTCTTTTAACATTTGTCCGCAGAAACAACATTTTGATGACTAATGTTATCATGTTTGGTTACTTAGCAACCACATTTCGGTGTTTTTTTGTTTTTGTTTTTTTTTCATCGGCATACCGCCATATTGTATTCTACATAGCAACACGTCATTGTGACTTGGAATTCCACCAATTTCTGAATTTGCGTAACGACATGCCTCTTTCAGCATTTTCTTCATTCAACACGCCACCATTTTTGGATAATACTTACCAGTCCTAAAGCATTTTATTCAAATGATTTCAGTTTCGACGAGTTTCAACCACGAACTTTTCCTTTCATCAAATACCACATCAAACACGAAAATTTTCAAAGACGTACCACTTCCCTATGGTTACCTTGCTCCTGTTCAGGACTATTAAATTAACCACATTTGCATTACTTTTGATATTTCACCCCTTACCAGGTGGTGACTCCTTTCAGTTCTTAGACATCAACAAATGTACATGATTGTAATTAAGCTGTTGGTTGTTTTGCCAATAATAAAACTTTGGCCTTTTAGTAAGAACACTGTCTTTGTTGTAACTGATTTTTTTGTGTGCCAATATCTTTCTGTACATTCCTTATATTTTATTTACATGGCAATAGGCTATGGGCTGCTACAATTTGGCAAAAAAATGACAAAATCTTCAATTTTGAAAAATTATATCAGAATATTGATCCACATGTTTTTGTCTCAGCAGTTACGTGCTATAAATGAAAAAGCAGCTATTTTCCCAATCTGTTGATTTTTTTCATTGGAAGTATTCCAAGGTTTTTAATTAAAATTTTTGAAAACTTGAGATTTGAATGTTACCATGTTGATATATATACAACAATTTTTTTTCTCTTTCAAAATGTTGAATATCAATGTTTCATCACTTGTCACAAATCAGAAGCAATTTGTTATTTTAGTAACTTAAAAATTGATAAGAAAAAAATTTAAAAAGTGCATATTAATGTTATGTCACTACAAAGGATTGAGACAAAACATTCTGATTCTGATATTCTTATCAGGGCATTTGATGATTTTGTTACATCTCGGTCATTATATAACAGACTTCAGGATGATTTTGATTTACCCAGTATGAGAGCATTGCCAGCTTTGACATCAGAAGTTTCAAAATTAAATGACTTTAAATCTCTGAAAATCAGAAAAAGTTTCTTTTAGTTGATGAAGTGTATGCCAAGGTTGCTCTACAATATCATGGAGGTTTGGTTGAAAATTTTGAGGGATTAGCATAAACAGTGTTGGGCATCATGGTAAAATGTTTAAACGGTGGACCAAAAATTTTACTTAAAATGATCCCAGTTTCAAAATTAGAGGCAACTTTTTTTATATGAAAAATTTTATATATTGTTTATGCAATAAAATGGTCAAGTAATTACAATTGTATGTGACAATAACAGTACCCATCAATCTTTTTTATCAAAAATTTGACATTGTTTTTAATAAGCCTTACATAACTAATGTGACACTATTTAGCACTTGCAAATTAAGAGAAGTGCTAATGAATAGAATGATGGATATAACGAGAGAATGCTGGTTAATTAAAAAAAAGGGGGGGTTAATGATGATAGTGATGGATAGATTGTGAGAAAGATTGAAGAATTCTCTTCTCAAAAACTGTAGCTGTCATTAAAACACACATATTATTAAATCAAAAGGATACAGCAGAAACAGTTAATTTCATTGAAAAGTTTTAAAATTTTGGAAAAGAAATATATGGTGACACTAAGAAAATGATCCACTGAAAAAGGTGATATCAGATTTAGATGATAAATATCTGTTATTTCTTTCTAATTCTGGAAAAATGACAAAAAGAATGGAAGGACAGCAAGGAAAAAGAATGAAATCATTAACAAGAGATATTAGTTTAACCGTTGACCATGCATACAATGGCTTAATTGATGATTGTAGATAAGTAGTGGGTTTAATTTTGTTATGCTCGGTGAATTTACCACAGACTATTTAGAAAATGAATTTGGAAAATTAAGATAAAGTCCTGGAGGTGCATATTTTATAACAGTTCAAAATGTCATTGAAAAAATTCGTATTGAAAAAACTAAACTACTTCTTAAATTAAATGTTGACGTCAAAGAATGCAACTTTGATCCGGGAAATAATTGCTTAAAATGTGGACATTTGCTGGATGAAATGGGGTCCCAAACATGTGATGATTTACCAGACCTTGAAACTAGGACCCCTAAGTATATTAAAATGCTACATTTGTATATAGCAGGCTGTTTTATAAGAAAATATTGTCCCACATAAGAGGAAATATTTAATAATATTAGTCTTTATTTTCAAGAATATAAACATTTTTGAAAGAAATAGATTGGGGTAACTTAAAAATTTCACTGGTATCTTATTTTCAATTTCCCCACTTTTTGCATATATTTAATTGGTAACCTGTTAATTAATGTTGAGTAATTATTAATGTAAATTGGTTTTAATTTTCAAAACTATGTATACTGGTAATATCTGTTAGTGTATTATAGCGAAATAAATATTTCTTGATTTTCCGTGAAACAAATTGTACATGTATGTTACGTGTTGATAATTGTAACAAAACAAAAAAAAAGATTTACCACAATACAGAGCTAAATTACAAACACATATTTAATTTACTAAAACAGAACATAAAATATATACAAGATAAACAATTGTGGCCTACAAAACAGAAAACACAGAGTTACTGGCGAAGTGTTACGAGGGAGAAGGAAAGGGAATCAAATATCTTTATCACTTTACGGCTAGTGAAGTAATCTAAGTGCTATATTTGGAAATCAACAAAGTTACAAAGGTGTGTAAATAAATATTAATTTTTAGTTTGGTCAATGAAAATTAGTCAAAATTCTATTTACCAAATTTGTTCCATGAAATTCTCTTTTGGGTTTTGGCTGGTCGGCAACTTTTTATAGAGATTCTTTCGGCTGGATATAATAGTCCTTGAATCAAAAGCCGGAGTTGATAACAGCAGAAATTCCCACTCATCAACTGACAACCCTTTTCCAAAATCCCAACACCTAATTTGCATATTTCTAGATGTTTCTCGAATCATCTAGATTTTTCTCGAATATATTAGAATGATCTAGAATCTTCCAAACATTCTATTTCTAATTTCTCTATTTTACAACTACTTCATGAATGAAAACTTTTTTGTAATAATAATTAGAACTCAGTGGAATCCCTTACTATAGAAATGCATCCTCGTAACAATGTAACAAAAATCACAATAAATTTTGTAAAGATTGCCAAAATTATTGTTTTTCTGAAATTCACATTTTTTGTAAAATCATTTTGTTGATACACAATTTTGTAAAATATTGAAATTGCTTTCTGATTGTATTAAACAATTCTATTTTCTGTAATCAATTAGTATAAACAAATTAACTCATTATTTTTGCAATATCATCTAAAAATGTCTAATTTATGTTGAATAAAGTGATTTTTGCGCATTTAGTTATTTTATGATATTTTTGTTCTTTCTTTGTATATTTGCATTTATGAAAGTCAATAATTATAAAATACTGCCTAATTATTATATACAGTTGCTAATTAACTGGATATTACTAATAATGTTCTCAATAATTGCTATTTAGTAGCAATTTAGTTCTCTACATATCCACCCCCAGACGTGGACACGAGTCGCATGGTTGCCAGGTCTGTTATATAAGGATCGCCTTAGATGAAAGTGATTCGTGATTCTAACTGAATGCTTAATAATAATAATAAATGTCAATTTTTTCAATTTATGACTTTTCACCATTGCACTTTACATGACTAAGACCCAACTAGAAACAAATTTTTAGTGCTTTAGAACATTAAATAGTAAATGTATTTATACTCTTGTAAAATTTCGTTTCCGTGTTAAAAACAAAAATATTAATATAGAGTATAAGAAAATGTTTCACTGTTACATTCGAGTGAAATCTGACGAATTTGTTTAATAAATCCTACTCGTAATAGATGTTTTGCATACATTGTTTAGATTGTCAAGAATTGCATATTTTGACTGTTGCTTCTATCACGTATATTGGAAAAAACTAAACATTTTCAACATATTCTACTTTTTATTTTAAGATCAATAAACACAATATTGAAGGTTGGCACAGTTTATGGAGAAGATATTGTGTACAATTGTAGTTAGCAAAAGTTGTTTGTGAAGTTTTTTAATGGGGATTTCTCGGTGCAAAAATGATTCATTCGAACGAGTAGTGCTTCCATCAGACCAACTGAATTCAACAGCTGATAAAGTGTGGCCGGAATTCTACCTTCAGATTTGCATTTATATCAGGCTTGATAAAACATCCCCCACAAAAATAAAAATAATTATCTGCAAGACTATAAAAAGAAAGATTTTAAAAAATTTGGGTGACGAGGGGGGGGGGAATTATGAAGTTGCGTAAAATAGAGTGGGAAATGATGAAACAAAACTGTAAATATGTCACGTTAATCACAAAAATTAAAATTAATATATTAAACTGAATAAACTTTCAGGCCACTACACACACGCGCGTGCAGACACACACACACACACATATATATATGTGTGTGTGTGTTATATATATATATGTGTGTGTGTGTTATATATATGTGTGTGTGTGTGTGTTATATATATGTGTGTGTGTGTCTCACACACACACGCACACACACACATATGTGAGAAGTGCAAGATAAGAAACTGTTAGCATAACACTTAAGCTTACATCTAGCCATTTCAAACTGTAAAAGGATGATACCATGCTGCTCAATTATGAATGGCATAAGTCACAATACTTTATTCTCCTGAAAAAGCTTTTCGGCAAATGATATGCAAAATTTGCCGAAAAGCTGTCGTATTTCAAGCTTTAATTAATCGTTCAAACAAATTACATACGAAAAGCGTTTATTCATTAAAATATATCCCATAATACTCTATTATCTGTTGCCATTGTTGTGCCAGAAGCCCAATTCCACCCTTATACCATTTGGCTAGTTTAGAGCAACAAAAAAAAAGTCCCTGCACCCGTTTTCAATCTCATGTACACTGTTGGAGCTCCGTCTGCACAGAAAATGACCAATGTCTCGAAAAAGGTGATAACCTGATGATATAAAGCTTGGACTGTAAGCATGTTGGGGTAGCACTTCCAGTTTCAAGTTCCTCAAGTTTGGACTTGGTCACATTGGCAGTGCATGCAGGAGCACTGTCATACTGTCGAAGTGCATGTCTTCGATGGACCACTATCAGTAGCTGGCTTTCAAAGCCCCACATACTCGCATCCAAAGCCAACGTTCACAGCATGACCATCTGGGACAAGCTCAAAGTACAACCCCACCTCGAAACACACATGACCTTCGGTTCAAACCGCCATTATTGACAACGTTCTCTGAAATCTGACAGGAATTAAATCACTGATTACTATTATTAGTTACAAGTCGACGCCAAAATCAGACATATTTGGTAGCAGTTGTTTGCAAATGTTCACACATCGTTGAACCTCGTCATTGGTCAGTTCATGAGGAACAGCGTGGGTTCACAAGGCCAAACTTATAGAGGTGTCGATTGATTGTGGTTTATGAAGGATCAAGTTCTGCTAACAATATACAGGTACTCACGCTTGGCTGCTGTTCAGCATTATTCAAGCAAGGCCTCATATTCCACAACCGGTCTCCTTGACCTTGTTTTGTCTTCGTGGCTAGTGTCACCGTCCTTGAAACATATGAACTATTTTGTGCTGCACATTCGTTGACAGTTCCTGGACCTTCTACACCATTAATTTCTTTTAACACTTCCTTTGTACTTAGTCCTTTTTTCCACGGGTAGCATAAAATGTTTTTGTTTTTTTCCACAGGTAACATAAAATGTAATTTTTTTCCACAGGTAACATAAAATGTATTTTTTTTCCACCCATCAAAGCTGTAGAATAAACAATTAATGTTTATATGTTATATATGAAAATAAAGAATAAAAAATTCAACAACGATCGAACAAGTTGTATCAAATTACTGATATAACATGGAGATACAAGTTTCATCAGTGAAAATGCGAAAAATCTTTTATCTCAACCTGGTAGTAAAAAGCACTTCACTTGTAATTACTATTTTAACGAAAATATAAAAAAAATAGTATCTTGTCTTATTATTTTAAATAGTTTGTGATAATTAATTACGCAACTTATATATTACTTCAGTTTTAACAGGAATTTGTTTCTTTCGTTAATTCTCATAAATGTCAGAATTGGAAAGATCTTGTTTTTATGCTTAAAAACCTGTTTATGTACCAAAATTGTGATTTAAAATGGTTGTCCCAGCAAATAAACTTAGGTCCATATTGAATTATGCTGCAACAACATTGAAATAATTAATGAATAACTTTCAATATAACCAATAAATGGTCAACCAAAAAACATAACCACAAAAATTGTTAGGATTATAAAGCGTCAAATTCTTTTTACTGCAATGCACCCACAGCCAATTTTAAGGCTGAAGCCTTGAAATTAAATGTGAAAAAACATTCTTGTAAGGAATCATTTGATAAAAGCCAAGAATCGTTGTTTCGATTTAAATGTTTATTGCATCGTTTTCAAACAACATTACCTCCACGCTTATTTCTAGCGATCCTTTTCACCTTGTCGCTGAGATTGTAAGTCAATGTTGTCAATAGAACTATCTTGCCTTCATGTTTTAAAAGTGTCTAAGCATATTGTAATTTTGTTTATAGTTTACATCAATCCTGGGAAGACTATGGATATTGTCAGTGGTATGAATAGCAGTGAAATATTTTCAGATGTGTTTTAATTTTGCATGCAAACTCGAAAAATATTTATATATATTATGTCGGTATGTGTGTTTACATTTTTACAGTTAATTTCAAATGAGTGCGACTGCAAAACAAAAAGATATCAAAGGTGTTATTCTGTCATCAAAGCCTATCATCGCATTCAACAATTCGGTTCAAGGTCAAAAGCAAAATTTGATTACTGAATCTCATATAAGAGACGTTCAGAAGTAGGTCTGCTCTAAACATTTTGGAAAGCCTCATGTTTCTAATGCAGCTAGTATCATAAGATATGGATAAATTTAATCATAAATGAGACTCTAGCAAACTTGGTCTAATGAAATGTGCCATTGAATGAAAGGATGATACTACTTTATGAAAAAGATACGAATATAATCCAAAGCTTTCTAGTCAAACAACTACTGCGTTTTACAAAAGATATTGTAGTGGTAATTAATTTATTGCAGTGTCACAATTAATATAGTAAATGTTGTGACCAAGTAAATGATTAAAGAAATAATAGATATATCATATATTAAACAGTAAGTACAACAGAAGAGTATTACACGACTAGTGAGAGTGTGTCGGTTGACCCAGCGTTCAATCTATTCGACTGTTATATTTAACAGTCCCCCCCCCGAGGAATGTATGTGGTACAAGGCCGAGTTTACCGTGGGTTCTCAAAGAAAATAATCCTTTAGAACCAGTATAAACGGGTTCAGGGTCTGTCTACCACCCCGGACGGACTTTCCCTTCAGTAAAGCCTCGTCCGGGTTACGCTCTGATCAAGGGAGAGAGTTCGACAGTAATGAACAATCTGGCCGACGCCGACTGTTAATATTTAACAGTGCCGCCCGACCAGCACCACGTGGGATGTATGTGGTACAAGGCAGACTTTGCAATGGGTTCTCTCGGCCCAAAATATTGCTTTAGAAGCCGTATAAATGGATTCAGGGCCTCTCTACCTCCCCGGACGAATCTTTGCCCTTCGGAAAGCCTCGTACGGGTTCCTCTCTGTCGAGGCAGAGAATTTGACAGTTACGAATAGTCTGGTCGACTGTTATATTTAACAGCCTCGGCCCCCCACGAGGGATGAATGTGGCACAAGGCAAAGTTTACCGTGGGTTCTCCGAGCCCGTACCCTCGGCCAAAAATATTCCCTTTGAACCCACCTAAACGGGTTCAGGGACTGTCTACCTCCACGGACAAATCTTTGCCCTGCGGCAAAGCTTCGTCCGAGTTCCTCTCTGCCAAGGCAGAGAGTTCGACAGCATTAAACAGTCTGGTCGACTGCTCCCCCAAGGCCTTCTCTCCTTATAGTATCTTATGGAAGAGTCCAACTTAGACCTTTTAGACGGATGACACCATAACAGTAAATAAACTTCCAGTAATTGTGGTGCAATTAAAATTTCACTTTATTTACATATTTATAACAAATGTGTTGTATGTAAAGGTGTTTATCAATTGATTTTCTGCAAATGTATCTATCCTTAAAAAGCAGTCTTGTTGTTTTAAATGTTTGCAGAAATAGACATGTTTTTTATATAGAGACAGTTTATACATTTTAGCAAATGTCATTACTAATAGTTTACAATATTAAGTACAAGCATATTGACTTGGCATGTAACTCAGTGATCAGTAAGTCTTTTGATCTCTAGATACTTCACTCTCCCTCTTTGAGAATAGAAAGTCACTTGATGTGGATTTGTGTAAACAAGCAGTCATTTCTGTTGTAAATTCTGGTACTTAACCTCTTTTGAATTTACTCAAATCAACTAATACCTTTTGATCAGATTCCTACTAAGCCCGTAAACTTTTAATCTTACTTTAGATTTGGAGAGGGGGGTTGTTTATCTTTTTGGTATGCCTCTGATAACTTTACCGGCAAGATAATTTAATAATGAAATTTTCAATATTGCCACACTTTTACTTCACGTTGTATGCACAACTTTTAAACCTTACAAATGTTAACTATTTTCGATGCATGTGAAAAGGAAAATAGAAACAGTGTCTGCTTCTACAATGCATTTAATTTAGCAGAATGGATTGGAAAATAATATCAGAAGAATCATAAAAAGAATTCTACAGAAAATTTTTCAAAAAAGGAAAAGATTCAAGTAATAAATCTGCATCTAAATTGTATGAAATAAATCGTTCTCCAAGAAAGAAAGCTCGAA
This sequence comes from Acanthosepion lycidas, assembly GCA_963932145.1. Lineage (NCBI taxonomy): Eukaryota > Metazoa > Mollusca > Cephalopoda > Sepiida > Sepiidae > Acanthosepion > Acanthosepion lycidas. The sequence goes on from OZ010583.1 coordinate 71,491,296, forward strand.
TGAAAATGTTTAAATATTCATGAGTTTTGTAAAAAAATAAATGTTATATATAATGCTTATATATTGTATATATATATATATATATATATATGTATGTATGTATGTATTTTCGTATTTTAATAATACAAAAATCTGCTTATTAGTTCTACATACTGCATAAAAATTAATGAAATTGTGACAGAAGCAAATATTTCTAGGATAATCGCAAATGAGTTTTTAATAGATTTTCTACTTAAAAATATTGGTTGAAAATCTTCTTTGGAAATTGTTCAAGTAAAAAGTTTGAAGTAAAATTTAACGAATTATCGTTAAATAAACCTAATATTTTATAATGTTTTCCTAGTTTTTAAATTTCTGCACATTAGATGCATTGAATATTCGTGTCATTGAATAAACACGTCATGATTTTTCATATATAATGAAATATATAAACATATCAAGAACAACCATTTTTTATTTAAGAGAAGCACAATTCTTCGTAATTAATTTTAATGATGTGTACAAAGATTTAATCATGTCTGTACATGCCAAATATATATACATACCTAGATATATTTACAATGTTATTTACAGTATATTTACAATGTTATTTACAGTATATTTACAATTTAAATACAATTATTTACAATGACACACGCATTATTAATAACAGCCGCATGTAAAGACCCAGTTACACATTCAGTTACTTGCTTATGTGCATATATAATGTCAATGAAAACAATATTTATTAATCAAATTTAAATCTCCACACAAAAAGTAAATTTAGAAGACATTTCTTTTTGCATGAAAAATTACGTTATTTACGAACGAATTAGGAATGTGCCAGAAAGGTATTAAAAAAATCGAGATTTGTACGCGGGGCAAGTTTATTGAATATGTTTTGCAGTTTGCTATATGAAGTGTGAAAGTACGCATGAAATGATTAGCGAGATTGATAAGAGAAAAAAAGAGCAAATAGAAAGAATTAAATCTAAGACAAAAAAGGTAGATAAGGACTCGTTTGACAGAAAGGCTCATTAGATGCAACAAGATTCACCAATTTTTAACGAATTTGAAGTTCGAAAATTGAAAACTTACAGTAAAAAGATCACTACAAAAAGACAATGGACAGAGAAAGATAAGATGGATATTTATTAAGCAACCTTTATTTTGTTTGTATATACCAAGTGGAAATATTCATGCTCGTGACACTCGGCAAGCGTGTTCAGTGTTACTTACAAAGTTCTTTTAATTAAAAGGCAATTAATTAATAGATAACAAGATTATGGTTACTCTTCATTATTTTATTTTACAGAATTTTGTAAATTTTTCAAGAAATGTAATCAGTTTACTTTTCAAATGTTTTGGGTTTTCAAATAGCGTTTTAAATATAAACATTTTTAATGTGTACAGTAAGTGTACGACGACTGGAAAATAAAATGAACAGTCTGCAATACGTTATTAAATATTAATGAATGATAGAAACTTTTCTCAAGAAAGTAAAAAGGAAACCCGGTCTTACTCTCGTTACTTATTATCATTTGTGTTTAAACTTATCAAAGTTAGGTTATTAAATCTCAAAACCGATGACATACTGAAATGTCTTCACCAGAAGTATCTAAGATTTTTAATATATGTTCACAGGTTTGTACAAATTACAGATAAGGAAATTATCTCGAATGTATATTGGACAACCATATTGGTACATTAGGACAACTATTCTGGATTTTACTAACATGTGTGCTGTACATTTACGCCATTTTCTCAGCGATCGATTACCCTACAAAGCATTTGGAGAAGTAAACCACGATTTTTACAAGAATGCATAAAATCATATTTTTCTTTTTAGTAAATTATTTAGTTAGTATTACATGGCAATGCAATATAACACACGGGGCACTCTGGTGAATATCCAATCACGATTTTATTTTTCACTAAACCATTTTGTAGACAGAAAACATCCACGACATATAAATATCTAAACTCCAATAATGTTAAAATTACTAGTGTTTAGCTATGACTTATTTTTAATAATGGAAATAGTTTTTTAACAAAAAAAAAATTTCCATATTTGTATTTATATTTTACGAATCTGTAAAATGCAGTGATTTTGTATTATTATTTATTATTGAGTTATTTATCGCCTTCATGTCATCCCAACAATGCTTGTCGATTCGGTGACTGACTGCCAAACAATTCACATTAGCATCACTCGCCTCTGTGGAGGTTACCCATTCTTGTGACGGCACTAAGCCGAATTCATTAACACTGTCCTCATCCTACAGTTCCAACAATGAACATTTTTTATATCAATACATTCTTTCCGAAAAAAAACCCAATACTCACGCTTGTAAGTAGACACACACAATTCGTCTCTTTTCACACACACACACACACACAATTCCTCTCTCTCTTTCTTTCTTTCTCTCTCTCTCTCACACACACACAGAAATGGATGAATGAATGTGATGTCAAAAGTTGACTCCAAGTACACACTCTTTTTTTTTTAGTTGGGAGTGTAAGTTTTCTTTTCTTTTTTTTCATAGGAGATAATTCTACCTGCATACTAACATTAAACTTTGCTTTTCAAATGATACTCATCTTCATTAAATCTCAAGCACAAACTGCCCTCTCTATAGCAGCCTACAAGTAGTCTTTTTAAATTATTTTTTATTCAAATTCATCGACAGAACAAAAGATTACTTAGATCTTTCTTTCACAGACCTTTTTAGTTAGAGTATTTTTTTTAGTTGGGTGAGTAATTTGTAATTCAGTCTTTTCAATAGCAATACCAAGATTCTTGGCTATCATTCGATGTCGTCTAAATTCGAGATCGATTCTTCATATAGTAGTAGTTCTCTTGATAAAATAGATCGATTAATGCAGACTGTCTCTACTGAATCAATTTCTTTGGATATATTCTGAAATTATCTTTTATTTATTTAAGAGTAACTTCCAGTTAGCTTGATGACTTGGTGCTTACAAGACTAAATTAATTCATTTTTATTTAGATAATGTGTTTTATTTTAATTCTTTTCGTATTGAGCAGAATTAATTTAATAGTATTTTTCAAGAAGTAATCAATAATCATCTCAGAATGTGAGATCCTGCGTTTAACAATGTTGACATCTAATAAATGCTTTATTTATTTCATAAAAATATTTTACTTTTGCGGAAAAAATCATGCCATTTGTTTGATATCACCAACGGACTAAAACATTTAAATATCTTCTTTGAAATCAAATTTTGTTTTTGTTTTAATAGCTTAAAAGCTATTTTGTAGAAAATATATAAGAATTAATAGTCTATGAATATATTTTTTATTCTATATACACTTTTATGAAATTTAGTAGAATAAACAATGTTATTTTTTATATAACAATGTAGTATAAAAAGAAATTAATTAAAAATAGTTAAATTTTTCAGTTTTTTATATATTTTATTTATTTATTTTCTTTATTATTTTCTTGGATATTTGACGTCACAAAATATTTAATTGCACTTAATTAATTAGGTCTTTTTCTAATTATTTTGAATTTAGAATTTATTAAACTAAAGCAACATAAAACTGGGAAAACTACTAACGATTTCTTGAATTGATAATTTAAATAATTGATAATGTTAAATATTTGATAATGTTAAATAATTGATAATGTTAAATAATTGATAATGCTAATTTATTGCCGTCACAGTATTATTGATTAATTTCCTTTTAATAATAATCTTGTTGGGAATCTTGATAACGATACACTCATTTATTCACTTAAGAAGTGATAACATAAACTTTGATGCCATAACAAAAACAAAACTGAAAGTATTTTCACACAACTGTTAGTGCAAAATAAAAACTAAATAAGTTGCGTTCATGAAGCCAAATGTCACATCGTTTTGTTCAATTCTAAAATTAGTTAAACTTAAAAGAATAAATAATGAGAATCCATGAATTATATTTTAAATTTAAAATCATGCATGTCGTTTTGACATTCTGTTATTTTAGTTATCTACCCTTACCTAAGCAATCCAACGTCGAATTTTTGACATGACGGGTTGCTGAAAAGTTAACACTAAGCACTTCTCAAGTCAGGCCAAATGATCAAACATTGATTTTAAATTTCCTTTTTTTTTTTTAATCTCTTAGATCGAGGAATTTTCAATATCTCTTCGTACAAATGATATTATTTCAATATTGCAAAACATTTATAGGAATGATTTATCGCTAACCAAAATCTTTCAATATCTACTTTCATTTCACATCGGTTCCTGTACGACCACCAAAGTTAAACAACATCGTGCTTGGTCTGTACCTAAGAGGAGTGACCGCTTGGGAAAACAAGATGCCGTAAATTTGCATGTGCAGATGGTGTAATGAATAATGGCCCAGAATTTTTAATTATCTTCACTTAACCTTGGGAAGGGTATGAATCCAATTCTTCACACACACACCCAGCTATAGGCTAATTAATAAGATTTGTATCACTAAAACTGTTATTATCTCAAAAAAGATTATTAGAATCTAAGAAAAATATTTCCGGTTTTAAATAACCGGCAAAGGGTTGATAAGCTGTAGAAAACGAATTATTAACTAACCATTTCTGTTTCAGCATATTATATGAAGCAGCTAAAATGCGTTGAGCGTGAGGGTAGCGGATGAAAAATGAAATTCAAAAAATTATCACCTAACAAAATAAGATTACAATACATTAATTGAGGATAACAGCTGAATTTAATATAAAAATCGATCAAAAATTAATGCCGGTAAAAAAAATTCACCAAAAATTTGAGAGAATACTGACTTTAAAACCTTTGAATTAAAAAAGTCATCGAGGAACCAAGTTTTAAAAAGCTTAATAAGTATTGTTAATTACGCAATTTTAAAATTTTCTCACATTTTCAGATACATTTTCTTTTTAATTATTACAAAAGCAGTTTATTAAAATTCTAAGAGAAGAAAGAATCAATGTCTGTGTTAGAAATAATAATCCATATGATTTTTGAAAGTTTTATCACCTGAGTCCCTTAGAAAGCCTTCACAAGATAAATTATTTTTTCGTAAGACAACAGGTAAACGATTCGATTGACAGTAACTATGAATTTAGCTTTTACTGGTAGCTTTGTTGCAGAGGCAGAAATTTTAATGCTACTCAGATGCCGTTATATATGGCTTTGAACCTCTCAGTAGTAATAATAAGTATGGAATATGTCTAATTAATTATCAGCCTCATACTTTCATCATTATACAACACAAAAAGGATTTTTCTATAGGATAGGAAATTCAACTGCATTAAAAATTTTCAAAAATATCAACGCGTTAACTTATATTCAGAATTCAAATAAAACGTTTTCTTTTATATAAAAATAAAATTATTTTATAACAATTGTATATATAAAATACTATAAAATTTAAAATAGTAACGAAACGAATTAGCAATTATTCTCAAAGTTCCTTCTACATATCAATCAAAAATATGTCAACAAACTCCTAGCATAAGTACAAATTTGAAAGAAAGAAAGAAATTATCTTTTGGATTGGAGAAATTTATTAATATTTTCTGAATCGACGTTTAAATTTTTACAAAAGGTTACATTTTTATACAAAAAAATAATCGTTCTTTATTCAACGATTCGTTTTTAATGACAAAAAAATTAAAATCCTTCAATATGTGTGAATGAAAACAACGCAAACAATAAGGGGTATCAAGAAAATCTGCTTTTTGCCAAGGAAAGACTTTGGCAGTTGGCTAACACAGCAACACGCACACACGCACAAATTAACATATATATTTTATCTTTAAAATTATATAAGTTTTGAGAAACTGCTTATAATTTTAAAAAATCAGTTTTTAACAGAGGATATAGATAGAGTGTTTATTTTTTGTTTTTTGCTCTTTTTAACGTTTAGATATTCAAATCTAAATTAGTTAAACCAACAACGGTTTTAAAAATTTATTCTAGAACGCGAAGTGATCTTATTTGTCAGTCACGCAGCTTGATCACCGTTTCTTATTAATGTGACATTATGTTGTTAGCGGGAGTGGGGGGAGCATTAGTCAACGCAAAAACAACACGTGATATCATAACGAAATATATCTTTAATCAGTTTCGGGGATCAAGCTGTTAGTCTTAGATTGATTTTCTTTGGTTTCTTCTTTTAATGGCTTACAAAACAGACTACTCTTATACTTGCCAGTTGACTGTATGGATAAAGGAATTCCTAGAAAATTCGTGTGCAAAATATAACCAATGTATTTACACAAAATTATTTAATTATAGCTGTTCTTATGGTTGTATGAAAATAAAAATATAGTAAAAAGATTACCTAAAAATTAATTATTTATACAAGGGAAATAACTGCTTTATATCAGTAAAATTACTATCCCTTTATAACACATTAAAATTTATAATGTATCAGTTTTTTAAGGTTAAATATTCGATATTTTTAATTCGTATTTTAAATAAATTCGAAAACCTAAAAAATATTAATTCGTATAAATGTGTATTTGTTATCGATGATAAATTCGTAAAATTTGTTTCGTTTATTGATTTTCTGCTGCTGTTAATATATTAATTGTTTTTATTTCCCACAGGCATTGACATCAATCTGTCTGACATTACTGGGCGTAACAGTGCAAATAAAATAATATCCACTCGTACATCAGCAAAACATTACTCTGTTGAGATCTACTTCAAAATTATACTTGTGTAATAATAGCTTAACAAATCATAATTCTTTTTTAATTTGTTTTAAAAGTTGAACATTATTATTAGGTGGTTTGGAAAATAACATCCGATTTTTGAACAAACGTTTTAATTGTGTTCTAATATATATTATTATAAATAGTTTCACAAAAATATATTACTCATTCTTAATCATTAAAGTGTCCTCTTAGTTAATTTTGTATCAGTGTCTTTCAGAATTTAACTTAAAACATTAATATATACTCTGCATCTTAAACATGAAAAAAGAAGAAATGCGTTTACTTTTTGCATGAGTTCAAACTGAGTGATAATGCTTCTCAAATATTAACAGAACATGGGATGAAAGGATCCACTTGTAATCGGACAGTACGGCGCTGGTTTCTGAAGTTCCACAGTGGGGATACGAGTCTTGAAGATCAAGGTGGTAGAGGACGCCCATCTGCAAATGACAACATCTGAAAACACATTTTATAGTGTCAGAGAAATGTCTCTGATAATGGATGTCGACATTTCAACAATATTGAAATAACATCTGGCAAGGTAAAGAAACTCGATAACTGGGTTACACATGAACTCAGTGAAAGTCAAAGAGTTTGTTGGTTAGCTTCGCCAAGATGCCCATTAGGTTGCGCTGTTAAATTGCTATAAAACGGAACAGTTCCCGTTTTCTTTCCCTTTTTCTCTTTTCTCTCTTTTCCTCCACCCTAACTTTGTCCTGGATATGGGATATCTTTTCCCTTAGTGACTGAATTTTCACACGGACACGTGTATCACACACTCAATTCATAATTGTTAACTTTCAATGTCTTCTTTCTTTAGTAGCCTACTAGTATATTTCCGTTCCTTTGTTACTCACTTGTATAAAGACACATGAAAATATCTCCTTGTTGAAATTTATTCAATTTCCATCTTTTAGTTTAACTAGGAACAGTGTCGCAACAAGTTCGACGTTTTGAAGTGTATTATTATTCGATGCTGCATTTGCGAAATTCAAATGATCCATTTCTTGATCGAATCGTAACTTTTTGATGATAAAATAAATGGATCTTTTATGACAATCGTAAATAATCGGCTCAGTGGCTTGATCGTGACGAAGAACCCATACAATTTCCAAAACCGAAATTGTACCAACAGTACGTTAAATGTGCTCGAAATTTTACAAAGATACAAGTACCAATTTTTAAAAAGTATTTTTATTAATCGATGGCAAGCAACATATTAAAAAAAAAAAACATCTACAAAAACCCAGGAAATCTTAGATTTACTATATGATGAAAAAAATAACCAACATATAAAAAAATTAACTATATATTTTTTTACTATATGAATGAACTAAAAATTCACTAACATATAATTTGTTGTTTTACGATGCCGCAGTTATCAAATTTTCAACGCGAGGGACTGAAAATTGCCAATAAATTTCATTAAGTTTGAATACGACATCTAACATTTGTGTTTTTGTTGTTTTAAGCTATTAAATTTCTTTCCTTTGCTTTTTTTTTTTCAAATAACTGAAAAAAAAATCCAACAGTTAAATTGTACCAAATTTCCTGTTTTTGTTTTTTTGTTGTTTTTCTTTTTTTTGATTGGGGGGTATTTTATTTTTTTTTTGTGGGACACCCTGTAACTTAAAAGAAATATTTTTTCTGCTTTTCTTAGAGGAAAAATTATAAATGAATTGTTCATTTTCACATGTTAGCATACTTACGCTAAATATTGACCCATATGTCTTCATTCGTCTGGAAAATGGCACGACGTTTTGAAAATTCGAAAGGGAAACTTTATTTTACAATATTTAAGTTCAGCACACATTTAAAAATATATATATATATATATATATATATATATATATATATATATATATATATATATATATATATATATATAATATATATATATATATATATAATTTTTAGTAATTGCACGAGTTCGTTTGTAAACAAGGAAAATCTGAAAATTTCTCTTCGAAAAAACTTTGACCACAGGACTAGTGGCGTAGCTAGTGTTCTTTCCGCCCCTTCCCAGAAGAAATACAATATTACAATGCACATTAACCCCTTAAACTTTATACATTTTATATATATATATATATATATATATATACACATTATTCGGACTATTGTTTTCATCTTTGTCACCATATTTATTACAAAGTTTCGGCCGTTGTACGCTCCGGCCTTCTTCAGTTGGTTGGAATATCGAACTGAACCCTTTATTTCGCTCACTGGGGTAGATTGTTCTAGTTCCACGTGCCATGTCTAATGGATATCAGTTATAGTTATCTCCTGTTCTCCACCGACTTAACCAGGTATTGAACTCACACTCTTTGGATCCTGTCACTGGATCTAACTAACGCCTTTATCCACTGTGCTATGTGTCCTTGAAAACATTCCAACCACCTGAAGAAGGCCGGGGCGTACAACGGCCGAAACATTGTAATAAATATAGCGACAAAGATGAGGACAATAGTCCGAATAATGTAAATAGTGTACATAATACCTCATCTCATAAATATAATAAGTCAACGTATGATCAGCGGCCCCCATCTCTACTCTTTCAAGTAATATACACATTCTGATACTTACCGATAACATGGATCCGTCTCTGCGCTGGTAGTAGAACTGTCTATGACTAGCTTCTCAGACCAGCTCTGACCAGCTTGAACAAGCTATGACCAGCTAAGACCAGCAGCCACGTGAAGACCCTTGGGTCCTCACGTTAAAAACTGATCTTGTGTCACAACCTGACACAATGGAGCTGTCAAGTAAATACAAACTGCTCTCTCGAGTAGTTTGTAACTCATCTATTTATCATCTCTCAGTTGCGTCTCTGTCTTTGGGCAGAGTGCAGTCAGGGACGGCTCTGTCAAAAGACACCAGAGAGAGCGATCGGTGCTCACACCGAGGCCAGTGCAACAGACGGTTGAGGAAGCTGCGGGAAATTTTTGTTCCTAGCCCCCGGGTGTAGGCACTCGAGCTCCCCACATTAAAGCGACTTTGTGTCACAACGCGATTCCGTGGGGAGTCGTACAAATACCAAATTACTATAAAGTAGAGTTGGAGGTCTTTTAACTCCAGAATTCTTGGAAGAATTGAGCTCCAATTTTGCTTTTATTCATATGGGAAAAAACACGTTGTACTTTAACTTTTGTCATAATTTATCATTCTTTTTATTTATTTCAATTCTAACAAGTGAAGATTCATAAATTAAATACTACGATAACAGAAACACGGTTTGTTTTTCTTTTAACAATATAAAAAAAATGCAATGTCTTTTAAAATTATTTTGTTATTATAGTTATTATTATTATTAAGTTATTATTAGCGAAGTAGTAGACTAAGAATTAAAAGTCCGATAAAGTAAAATTTAAATTTATTTATCTATTTTATAATTTATGAAAAGTAAGGACTTTATATCGGTATTAAAGCTAGTACTATGATAAAATAAAAAAACAATTGGTTCACCTATTTATTTATTTATTTATTTCGCTTTTAAAAACTGAAATAAATGTTATCATACTTTTAAATTCTTAGTCTCTTTTGCTTAATAAAACTACAACTATCTAAACAAACAAAAAAAAAACATTGGACTGTTTTACTGCCGTGAAAACTTAAAATTGCACCGTGAAAACCGTAAATTGAAAAAAATGACATGGCATTTTTGGACTTTAAATAAAGTTTCTGCACATATTCATTTTCAATTTTCTTTTAAATTTCCGTTTGATATTTCCGGAAAAAATTGGAATGCATGTGATATCCTTAAAGTATTGGAATTATTTCAATTTATTTATCTATTTTATAATTTATGAAAAGTAAGGACTTTATATCGGTATTAAAGCTATGATAAAATAAAAAAACAATTGGTTCACCTATTTATTTATTTATTTATTTCACTAACAGTTCACAGACATGAAAAGTCAAAATCAAAGAACTGACGCCAAAGTCTGGACTTATCACATAGGTGTGAAAAAACTGTGGATTCACTAAAAATTCACTTAATCCAACACCACATCAAGCCCTTTAAATTAAAAAATGTTCAAAATTTTTTCACGCCTACAACGCGTTTTGGAGACAATTTTTTTATTGGTGGCTGGCTGGTTGGCTTTGAGCCAGCCATATCAAAGACAAATTGACTTCATTTGAATCCTATCTTCTTACTTATCGCTCTTTTGCTTGTTTTTTTTTTTTTTTTTTTTTTTTCCCCAAAAAATTATTGAAATTATGATATTGTTTTTTTTTCTGAAAACTCATCGCGGACCAAAAGTGCCACCCGGAGCGGACCGCCCCTTCCGCCTCTCCGTAGCTATGCAATTGCACAGGACAAATGATATACAAATAAATAAAATTTAAGTAAGAAGAATCAGACACAAATCAAATTCAGATTTCGCCAAAATCATTTTCTCAAGTGAACAGTTTATTTCTTTCAGAAAAAAACGCTTCTGACCGGAATCTTTTCGTCAAACTGAAAATAGGTATTTTTCTTGCAACATTCATATTTTAATTCGAATCAGCTACTTCAAAATAAAATGGAATGGAATTTCTTTCTTGTCGAAGCTGGAATTTTAAAAAAAATATTTTTTTCTTCACGGCTTGTCGATTCGAATCACCTGATTCTTTGAATCGGTCTAAGGGCGATAACTTTTGAAAAAAATTCTCTGGTTTTGGGACATAAGTGCTAAAAATGAGTTTTACTGCTATGAATAGTTCTAACGTGTTTTCTTTGTATTCAAAATGTAAATGCTTCCAACATTTTGCATTTACTTTCACTATTAAACCGTTTATGTATTCCTTCCATGATAAGATTTACTGTACAAAAATATTTCCCTAGGCAGGATGTACGATACAACGTACAAAGAACCGAGAAAAACTTGTAGAGACTAAAACTAACACTCAACTTCACTTTATAAAATGAAATAAGGTGAATAAAATATAATACCATACTGAAACATTGTAAACGTCGTCAAATCAATCAAAATATTTCATCCAAATCTATTTTACTGCCACTAATATTACAAAACAGCATTTGAACAGACAATAATACTGCTCCAAGAGAGAAGGTGGTAAATTAGATAACACCAAAATGGATTGCCTTTTTATTTTTTGTTGTTTGTTTTTCTTGTTCTTTTTGGAGGGGATGTTGTTCTTTCAGAACTAAAAGCGAAAAAAGTTAACAAAAATCAGGTAATTATTATATTTAAATCAAATTTTAAGGACAATTACTGTGTGGAGCGAAGACGGAAGACAATCAAACTCAAACACTAAATGACAAAAAATGGTTTCTGAATAGGAAAGATTCGTGCATGCTTCCGGTTAATAAATTAATCCTTTGAAAATAAATATTTAACATTTTTCAAACAATGGATCGCGTTACAACCGACAATAAAAAAAATTAGCTTCGTGATCCTTTTGTAGAGTATATAAGCCAAATTACTAGTCCAGACAAGCACTAAGGAGAAATAGCAGCAACATATTCAACAGATTCACAACACTACGGCTTAAATTCCCTTTCTCATTCACCCGTCTTCCTCGTCAAGCTACGTGACACTTACACACTTCCTCACCAAGCTATATGAGACACTTACACTTTCCTCCTCACTTTCTCCCTTGCTTCTTTTTTCTTACACATACACGAAATCACATTTCTTTTCATCTTAACAAACTACTACAAACAAGAAACTTTAACGCTCACACACGCTCAATTAGTTGTAAAAACACGAAAATAAAAATATTTTATATTTTTATATTTAAAAAAAACTTGACTTGTTCTTTGTTGTGGGTTGATACATACAAATTTACTACTAGCACATTTCAACAAACCCAATGGAAGATTTACTAACTTGAATATTGACATTGTTGGACCCCTTCCCAATATTAATGGATTCAGCTATTTGTTAACAATAGTGGACCCTTTTAGTAGGTGACTTACCGCGAAAATTTCAGCAGAAACTATTGCCAGGACCACCCTACAGCAATGGGTCACAACATAAGGTGTACCTTTACTCATTACAACTGACAGAAAGGCACAGTTTCAATCTGTGTTGTTTCGAAAATTTGTGAACTTGTTGGGTGTTAAACACAAGAAACGTAATCAAAGATTTTACACTTTTTTCCTTTTTTCCATTTATGCTATTCCTACATTTCTCATGATTTTTAGTGTTTTTTTTTGTTCTGATTTTCTAATTATTTTCCTTTTTCTGCTTATCTGTTTTTCAGCTTTTCTTTTTTTTCTGTTTTTCCTCCTTTTTCCATTTCCCTACTTTTTGCTTTTTTCTTCTCATTTCCTTTATTTTTGCTTTTTTATAGTTTTTTCTGTTGTAATCCATTTCTAGTGTTTGTCTTTTTTTTCCATGCTACTGTGCTTTTTTCTCTTTTTTTCTATTTTTGTATTTTCCTTATATCCTGCTTTTCTGCATTTTTTCTCCTTTTTTCTCTGCTCTTCTCCATTTTTTTTCCTTTTTCTGCTTTTATTTTCCATTTTTGTCTTTTTTCACTTTTTTTGCTTTCGGTGAATTGGATTATTTCCCGGGTTTATAACGGCACTCAACCCCAGAAGTGTGAGGAGTGACGGTAAGGTTATCGAAGGCATCCCTAACTCTCCTCTCCCAGAGCGAATATTCTGTCAATGCACGCCATAGGAAAACCAGCCTTGAGGCATGTCAATAACTCACCAAGTATGGCATTCCCAGCATCCCTATGACACAGACGGCAAAGGAGAGGTTTTTTTTTTTTTTCAATTGACAAGGATAACATCTGTAGTATTCACTACCATGGTAGATCAATACAAAATAGTTTTCTTTTCCAAAGACCTTAGCATGCCCTCTCTAGCCCTTGATCTTTTTATGTTTATAATAAATTCTTTCACCAGCTACAGATTTAACTTCTGAAATCTGAAACTTTTCCGGCTTTATTTTGCTTTTATTTTCATTTTCCCTACTTTTTCTGTTCACTTCTTTGATCCTATTTTCAACATTCATGCACTGTTCATTTTTTTATGCCTTTTACCATTTTCTGCTTTTTTTTTCAGTTTTCCTGCTATTCTTTTTTTTTTTTTTCTTTTTTTTTTTTTGACATTATTTTTTCGGCTTTTCCTGTTTATCTGATTTCTTTTTCTTTTTTTTTCTTTTTTCTGCTTTTTCTTATTCTGGTTTTCATCCTTTTTCTGCTTTTTCCCATTTTCTAGTTTTCTCTTTCTTTTTTCTCTTTTTCTATTACCTTCTTTTTTTTTTTTTTTGTAATTTTTAACTTTTCATTTTTTTCTTCTTTTTCTTCTATTTTTCGTTTTGTTGCTTTTCTGCATTTTTTACGTTTTCTCTATTTTTCCTATTATTGCTTTTTCATTTTCCGTTTTTTTCATTTTTCATTTTTCTTTTTTCCTTTTTCTCTTATTTTTTTATTATTTATGTTTTATTCCTCCTTTTTTTTCTTTTTTTTTTCTACATTTTACTCTTTTCGACATATATCACTTTTGTGTTATTTTTAATTTTTCAGCATTTTTCCTTTTTCACGTTTTTTTTTTCCATTTTCTGCTTTTTCGTTTTTCTTGCTTTTTTTTCTATATCTTCATTTTTTTTATAGTTTCTGCTCTTTTTCCTTTTTGCCTTTTCTTTTATATTTTCCATTGTTTTCATTTTCTATTTTCCATTTTCTCTGCTTTGTTTGGGCTTTACAATTTTTTAATTTTCTCATTTCCTGCTAATTTTCTTTCTTTTTTTTTTTTTACTTTTCCATTTTGACGTGATTTTCTGGATTGTTCACTCTTTGTTGGGTTTATTTTTTGTTTTTTCCCTGATGTTCTACTTTTTTTTTAATTTGGCTGTTTTTCCTGTTCTTTTCCCATTCGAAGCTTATTCCTACTCTTTTTTCTCGTTCTGTTTTTTTTCTTCTTCTTGCTTTTCTGATATTTTTCCATTTTTTCCTGTTTCAGCTTCTTTGTTTTAATTTTTTCTCAGATATTCATTTATTTTTATTTGTTTTTTTACTACTTTTCTGAATATTTCCTATTTTTATTCTTTTACCAAGTTTTGTGCGTTTTTTCATAATTTCTGTTTTTATTTGTTTTTTTCTTTTTCAGCTTTTATTTCTTTTTCAAAATTTTTATCTATCCCCGATTCCTTTTCTACTATCTTTCATATTTATGTTTTTTTTTTTTCCATTTTCTCCTCTTCGGCATTTTTTCTTTTTCAGTTTTACTGTTTCCGTTTTTTCTTTCTTGCTTTTTTATTTTTTTTCGTTTTCTATGCTTGTTTTCTATTCCTGATATTTTTCGATTTTACATTTTCTGTTATTTTCTATTTTTTCATTTTTTTTCTTTTCTGCTTTTACACTTTTTCTTTCCTCCATTTCTACTATTTGCAGTTTTTTCATTTCCTTATATTTTTCAATTTTGTCTTTTCTGATATTTTCTCCTTTTTTACCAAATCATTCTTCTTTATTTTTGTTTTTCTGATTTTTGCATTTTTGTCTGTTTTTTCTACCTTTCTGATTTTTTCTGCTTTTTTCAGCTTTTCCTATTTTTCTGTGGGGGTCCTCATTACTGATTTTTTTCACTTTTTTCAGTTGTTTTAAGCTTTTCTACTTTTTTGTTTCTTTATTTTTCTGCTTTTTCTAGCTTTTTTGCTTCTTTGTTTTTCTGCTTCTTTCCTTTTTATTTTTATTCTACATTTAACTTTTCTAGTTTTTTTTCTTTTTCTCCTATTTTGCCTATTTGTTTTTTTCAATTTCTGCTTATTTTCCAACTTTTCTGCTTTTCCTGCGTTTTTCATTTTTTCATACATTTTTATCTAATTTTCTATTTCCTTTTTCTCCTGATTTTCTGCATTTTTTATGTTATTATTCTCTCTTTTTGACATTTCCCTTCTTTTCTGCATTTTTTCTATCCCATCTGATTATTTTCAGCTTTCTGCATTTCCAAAATTTTTTCTTTTTTCTGCCTTTCTTCTTTTTTTCATCTTTCTTCATTTTACCCGATTCTTGCTTTTTATAAATATTTTCTATTTTTTCCTTTTTACTGCTTCACTGCTATTTTCTTTTTTCAGTTTTCCTTTGTTTGCTTTGTTTTTCTTTTTTCATTTTTTTTGTTTTTTCCTTTTTCTATTTTTTTTTTCTTTTCCTGATAATTTTCTATTTTACATTTTCTGTTATTTTCCTTCTATTTTTCCTTTTCTCCCATTTATCCATTTTCTTTTATTTTTATTTTTCTGCTTTTTACACTTTTTTCTTTCTTCCTTTTCTACTATTTTTACTTTTTGTTTCTCCTTTCCTAATAATTTTTCTATTTTGTCTTTTCTAATATCTTTCCATTTTTTGCATTATTTTTTTTCCATTATATTTTTTTGGGGGGGTGGGGGGTTCTGTTTTGTTTTGTTTTCGCTATTTCCAGTTTTTCTGAATTGTTTCAGCTTTTCTACTTTTATCAGCTTTTTTCATACTTTTTCTGCCTTTTTCTAGCATTTTTCTGCTCCTTTCTTTTTCAGTTTTTCTCTTTTTTCTACTTTTTGTTTTTTATATTTCGTTTTTCTACACTTTTTCTTTTATTCCTATTTTTCACATTTGTTTTTTGTTTTTTTGTTCTTATTTTCCAACTTTGGTGTTTTTTCCTTTTCTTGCATTTTTTTTCTGCTTTTTTCTTTTTTACTGCTTTTCTACATTCTTTTTTTCTTTTGTCATGATTTTCAACATTTTGTGCTTTTTTAGGCTATTCTTCTTTCTTTTTGGTTTTTCCTTCTTTTCTGCATTTTTTCATTTCCTACTTTTCTGCTTTTTTTTTTCAGCATTTCTTTTTCTCAGCTTTTCAATTTTTCTAAATTTTTTTATCCAGCCTTTCTACATTTCTCAGATTTTCTTCCTTTTTTTTTCACTCTTTCTTCCTTTTACACGATTTATGCTTTTTATCCATTTTTCCTGCTATTTTTTTCCTTTTTCTGCTTATTTCCTTTTCACTACTTTCCTGCTTTTTTCTTTTTCTGCTCTTTCTTTTTCTGTTTTTTTTCTGTTTTTCTGGGGGATTTCCTGATATTTTCCTTTTTTTCTTTTTATGCTTTTGTTAGCATTTTATGCTTCTTTCTTTTTATGCTTTTTTCATCTTTTCTAATTTCCTACAGTTTCATTTTTTTCTGTCTTTTTCTTTTTTCCTTTTTTTCATGCTTTTCTGCATTTTATCCTTTTTCAAACTATTCTTCTTTTTTTGGCTCTATTAAAACCTTTTTGCATTTTTTCTTATTTTTCCTACTTTGTGATTTTCTATTTTTCAGCTTTTCTTTTTTCATATTTTATAATTTTTTCACTTAACCCTAATACACCCAAGAGATACACCCTCCTGGAAGGTGCCACTAGCCTTACACAATAAACTTTCAAAGGAATTAGCAAGGATAAAAGCAGACTGCATCACAAAGAAGCCACAACACCCATACAGTGAGTAAATTGCCTTCGTCTAATAAAAAAGGTAAAGAGGTAAATGAAGACTTACTTTGATCTCAGCAGAGCAACCCAAAGATTACATAACCACATGAGAACCTTGGAGAACACCCCCTGAATTAAATGGAGCTAAGGTATTTAAAAAACCGGATATCGCATGTGCATATTGGACCATACCACTAACCAGTAAATACTCATACCTGACAGCCTTCAACACTCTATTTGGGAGATATATGTACATTTGCATACCATTTGGGCTGAAATCATCCCAGGATGACTTTTAAAGAAAAGTAGATGAATACTTTGAATGCATTCCAGGTGTTGTTGCCTTGGAAGTTGACCTATTAGTGTATGGCAAGATGTGCACAAATCACAGTTAGAGCCTCATTAGGATTTTGGGATGTGCAGGGCAAAATGAGTTACAAGTTGCAGTCTTGAGAGTGAAATACTTATAAACATACTAACCCCTGATGAAATAAAACCAGGCCCTGACAAAACTAAAGCAATATGGAATATAGCAACAAGGCCAAACTGGAAACAATACTTGATATGGTCACCTACCTGTCCAAATTTGCTCAAAACTTATCCAAAGTCATGAGCTAACTGCTAGGCAAAGATGCACTGTTCACATGGGAAAAACCCCAAGTTGGAGATTTTTAAAAAATCAAGAACACACTAACACTGCCCTAGTCCTTATATACTTTGACACCTCCAAGCCCATAACTCTCCAAATTGATACTTCCAAGGACGGTCTGGGTGCTGCATTCCTACAAGAAGGCAAACCTACTGTATATGTATTCAAGTCCTTCATTGAAAGTGAAATAAACTATACATAGATTGAAAAGGAACTATTTGTTATTGTGACACTATTTAGCTATGGTAATTGGCTAACTAATTAACCATAGAAATTAAAAACAGGAAAGACTTAAGGCGAGAAAGAGCTATATTGAAAGATAGACTGAGCGACATTAAAAAGAAGATTTTATTTTATTTACGAAGAAAGATACTTTTCACACGAGACAGAAAATCTGTAAGAAAAAGCGAGATATGAGATTCTGTCAAAACTGATTAATGTCATGGTAAGGGAATGACGCGCCAAGGGAAACAGAATTCAGAAAGAAAAACAAAGCCAACCGACACATAGCGTCCATAAAAAAATTTCGGCTTGAGACTACCGCGGTACAGGCAGAGAGAATTGATATTAGTTATCTTTCAGAGATATCATTTAATTTTGATTCCTGGGTTCAACAAAGGGAAATCATCTGGTATGTGTTAGAATTCTGGCATGAGGAAGAAAATCATAGAGGAAATTATTATTATTATTACTTTTTCAAACTATTCACGTAAGAAACAGCGTCGTCGAAAATGGGCATCTGGTGATAAGAGGATTTTAAGGCATGAGAAAAATAAAGAATTTGATTCTCAGGTAAAACACGGATACCCCAGTTAAAAGTTGACTTAGCAGAGAAGTCAGATGTCAGGTTTTGACAGTAATTGATAAGTCGGTAGAGAGACCTGACTAAGTGAATTTTGGGTGTCCACAAAAGAAAGATGTGATAAGAATTATTTGGCAATCCGAGGTTTGTGAAAAAAATGTTTTGGCCGAGGTAAAAAAGAAAAAAAAATTCTGGATAATAATTTTAAGAGTGCCAGTCTAGCCACACCCACACTGCTGAGAGATCATTGGTCAAGTGGTAGCATGGGTGATAGGCGGAGGTGAATGTATGAGAAAGACGGAGAAGTTGTTAACACCCACTGAGGAGATTGGTATGAGATACCAATGTGAGAGAGGAAGAGTCTAGGAGGATAACTCTCCTCCAACCTTCCCTCACGGACGGGGGAGAAACCTCCGAAATGGAAAGTGATTAATCTTCCAAAAATGGGAAGTAATTAATTTTCCTGGCCTAAGAACAAAGAGAATTCTTGTTGGGAATCGAGAATTATCGAGGAACCTAAACCACGTCAGGCCCCAAACCTGGTTTCGGTTGGTATCCATATAAAGGAACGTCTCCAGGCAGTTTCAGTTGGAGTTGGAGTTCAGTTTCGGACAGAATCAGTGTTGCCTCACAGAAGCTGACCAAAAGCAAGTTATATTGACAAACGACTTAAGATGCCAAAACTCGCTTAAGAAACGCAAAAGTGTCACAAATCCATAGAAACGGACTGGGAGAGAAATACACTCCTGTATATAATGGACGGATAAAGATAATTTGTTATTTCTCAACATATTTGAACCTCTTGAGTTTTGTTTTATTGCTTCTTTTACTTACAATTGTGCGATATCACCTTCATCCTGGATTCAGCTTGATGCCTGATTGATTTCGTCTACCTAAGATCAAAGTCACAACGTGGGTAGGTTAGACTTGAGATCAAAGTAGTTACTTCGGTAACCAGACGTTGGAAGAGAGCTGGGAATGACGAAACTGGTATATAACCGGGAACGACCAGATCGACCGGGACACAGGCTGGTGGCCGCGACAACAAGTCAACCCCAAATGCTGTTGGAAGAAACCTTACAGCTTTGCACCGCAACTGGGAGTTGACCATGGCCGACAGCGCAGTGCCACATATTGGCGTCACAACCATAGGATGTCACATATTGGCACTGCAACCACCAGTGGATACCACATTATCCTGATTGGATATAACTGATTTTACCACTGTGCCTATGGCCACAGTATCACAGTTGAGACAGACCACAAACCATTAGAGAAAATATTAAAAAAAAACTTCATTTAGCCCCTCCTCAACTGCAAATGATGTTGCTGCAGTTAGGTAATTACAACCTAAAAAATTGTCTATATCCAAGAAACCAAAATACCCTTGACTGACACTCTTTCACGGAAATACCAAGAGTATTCTAAAGGGATGGATGCTCAAATTCACAGTATAATCAGTTGACTTCCAGTGATTGACCAAATGATGGTGGATATCAGGATTGCCACTACAAATGATCCTGAACTCCAGCCCCTCAACAAAATTATCCATGATGAGTAGCCTGAAAAAGAGAATTGAGCCACAATTCAGGTACATAATACTGGAACCACCAGGATAAACTATCATATGTACAAGGCCTAATACTGAATGCCATAAGATTCTGATCCCAAGATCCTGCCAACGTGGATACAGTAGCATTGAGAAAACACTGAAAAAGGCTCACACTGCCCTATTTTGGCCTGGGATCTCAGCTGACATACAGAACTTTGTGTTAAAATGTCCAGAATGCATAGTACACCGGAACTCCAACCTGAAGGAACCCTTAAAGCCCTACTATCCAGTACTGCTGAGCTCCTAGAACACCAAGATCAATATTACCAGTGCTACCAGCGCAGTTAAAGCCCAAAGCAGTGGACCATGAAGATATCAAGCAGCAGATGCAAACTCAAAAAGACAAAATGCCAGAGGAGTATAAATCCAGCCAAACACAAGCCCCAATGCAAAAATGGACAATGTCTTCTTTCAACTTGACAAGCTGTGGAATATGGCCATACTCACAAGGTGGATGATCACTCTTCTATAGTTAAGTCCCAAAATGGTAGTACCTTCTGATGGAACAGGAGCCAACTTATGAGGGCTAGAGAAAGCTTTGATCCAGAAATATCCCAAGATAGGAACAAACATCACTTTACTGGTATTCAAAATGATCTCACACAGACAATGCAAGCTACCTAGATTAGCACATTTACTGACATGCCTACATTGGGTGAAAAGAAAACACCCTCTGAGCATGCTGCCACTACCCTTGATCCAGTACCAAAGTGGACAAACCCTGACAGAACCCTAACAATATGCAAGCCCTTACCAGCATTAATGAATAATAAAGAAAAACAGACAGTCAAGAAACAAATAAACCATATATAATGTACTCCTTTATTTCAGAAGGTTAAACTTGTAGACACCACTCGACCCATTGACGTTATTAAGAAACAATTTAACAGTACATTCTATAAATATTCATTTCTTTACTGTTTTTCTTCTTTCTTTGAAGAAGGATGTTGTAATATAGATTAGTCTGGATGTGAACCCTGGCATGAATAAGCACACACACACACTCACTCTCACAGCTGATGTTGTATAAGTTCAATAATATATATCCTGTTGCCTTAAATACATACATTTTTTTACAGTCACCTCTACTCAGTGTCTGAGGCTTGACAACAAAACACATAACATTGCTAGTGCCATCATGTGGTATGAGTATATAAAGCAGTGCATTTTCAAAATCTTCCTCTTTTCCCATTTTTCTGTTTCCTGAACAAAGCTGTTATCCAGTATGTAAGTAATTTTGCTACAACCACCATGCATTCACACATGCACACTCACTTACATACTCATTGTTTCCAAAAAATTATAATTTTTTTGAAAATACATTGTTTTTAAATTAAAGAAAAAAATGTTTGTTAATTTCCCTGTGAAAATTTTGATTGCCACTGCTTTTAGTTGAACTCAAAGTAGTGGCAGCAACAAGAGATAAAGTTAAAGTTCCCTCATATTTGTGGATGTTTTAACCTCTCAGCAGTCAAGATCAAATGTAACATTCATAAAGAATATTAGTGGCATAGAAGGCAAAATGAGAAATTTTGGTTGCAGCTTCATAACTTTAAGAAATGTTTGATCTGCTGTGCTTGAGGTTAATTTCAGAACAAATTGTTAGATTTTAGTTGCAGTCATGTTTCTGAAGATTTTAGTTGGTCACTTGGGTTTTCAAAATCTTTTCATTCAGCCAGAAGTTTTGTTAAGTTTATCTTTAGCATCATAAATAGGCTCAAATTCATCACATTGATTATTAAATCTGTGCTCATGGTTTACTTCCTCAGTGGAGAAAAGCATATTATTTGAAAGCACATAATGCAAGAGTCATGTAATTCTAGGATGGCACAGTTTCTTGAGGGATACTCAATGCACCAGCAACAACATAATAGTGCCCTGTGTGGTAGTGGATATCATAGCT
Source organism: Acanthosepion lycidas (assembly GCA_963932145.1). Classification (NCBI taxonomy): domain Eukaryota; kingdom Metazoa; phylum Mollusca; class Cephalopoda; order Sepiida; family Sepiidae; genus Acanthosepion; species Acanthosepion lycidas. The sequence continues at coordinate 71,513,334 of OZ010583.1, forward strand.
GAAGTTAGCAAGTTCCAATCACCAGCCAGTCCTGAATTTTGTCATTCTTGATTTTGGACCGTTTATAGTTATCCATCATAAAAGCTAATTGATTTTTGGTCAGTGTTGGTAACACTGGTTAGCCAGATAGAAAATGGGATTATTTCCTCACAGCTCCAATTAGTGCAGTAGCCTTTTTCTCGAGAGCAGGATAGCGAGTTTCATGATGATTCATGGTTCATGACATGAATGCAACAGGTTGTCCAGATTGATTTAGTGTAGCTAATATGTCTACATCTGAGGTATCACATTCTATTACATATGGCTTAGAGCTATGCAGGCAGTGCATTGCAATGCAGTATTGATGAATAGTTGCTTCAAAGTGTTCAGACTCCACTGAGAAATGATTTACCCTGATTAGGGGCTGGGCATAGCCTGAAAAGTAAATAATCCACTTTGTATAATATACAAACATACCCAAAACTTGATTCAGTGCCACCATATTTATAGGTATTTCAAGATAAAAAGTGACTGCAATCAGAATTAATTTGACCAGGTCAATCCACCACCAATTTTATAATCAAGCACAGCCACCTTCTTCACAGACAGAATTGATTTATTTTCATTTAGGCATACAGCAGTAAGCTACTTTTGAAAATCAAAACCAAGAAGTACATTTCCCATAGTTCCAAACAAGTATTTGGGTACTTTTTATTATTGACTGTATATCAACATGACAAGTACCCTTAACTGGAATACTTTAAAATATATAGTTAATGTAATATAGTATGCACAAGGTTTCATCTTTAGTTTAAGTCTCTGGGCTAATTTGTAGTATATTTGTGCAGTGTATATGGATACAATAAAGGTCCATTCAAGTCAGCTATGACTTAAAAGGTTTGAAAGTGGCAAATGGAACATAATTGACAAACCTCACACTGGAAGATGACCTACTCTGAATGAAGAACATCTTGAAAGAGACTATTGAATTGGATCCACATCAAAGCACCAAAATTTAATGTGCTATGTTAAACTGTCCACAAACATCTGAAGTGAATTAAAAAAATATAAAAAGAAAGTATTTGGCTTTCTCATTAGTTAGCTGGCTCTTGGATTCTACACATGATTGCATGTCTTAACAAAGCTATGTTGATTTTCAGGGATCTCTCTCTTCACTCTTGTTACACGTAGAGTAGAAATTGTCCACTAGACTTTCGTTGTCAACTTTACATTGAAACAGATATGTATATCCAGGGAACATCTATTCAAGCATTTGCTTGACAGAGGTAGATTCTTCCACTCATTCATGCAAAGCCATTGTTTCAACAGTAAGTGGATATCTTGCATGCTCTCTATACAATAGGACATCTTTTATCCTCTCCAATTACAAATGTACTTTATTGATGAACTAACAGCATCACAAAAATTGGCTAGATCCAAGAATATAGTTATTATCCAATATTCAGGTCTATCAATATTGGAGAAAAGTGTTTGGAAGTTCATCCTTGATTTTCCTTACAGTTTAACAGCTCCTTCCATGTCTCATTTTATTGCATTCTTAAATTTTCTGCTAAGATCATCTCAAAAGCAGCATCTCAATTGGCTCCATGCACAGACCACTTGACAGAATCAACCATTGATCTGAAAAGTGTGTTTTCCTTATCAGATAGCATGTTTTCTTTGCAGGTCTTGAATTTGGAAGTTATCAATATGTTGGATATAGTCAGTTTGATTAAATACCACATTTACATTGGTTGATTTGATATCTTACATTGATGAAGTCCTTGTTTTCTAAGTTTCCTGCAAAGAAATGTTCTCAACATTTCTTGATTACTTGTTTTTGAAACATTTTACCACCAACATGCATGAAATCATCTATGTGACTAACAAAAATTACAATGAGATTGTTGAAGAAAAGAGATGGATCTAGTTCTGATCTAAATTTTCAACAAGCTCTTTCTTTACAGAGAAGTACAACTGCCTGGAAGCATCATTATGAATATATAGGCTCTTCTTCAAAAACTACAAAGATCCTAAATCTCAAGCCTCTTTTCGTGGTTGTACATAAACATGTCTATTTCATTACTCTGAAGAAATGCAAATTTGATATCATTTGATGCTGTATTTCCATCCTTTACTGGCTGCAATCATCAAACAAATTTTCATCCTACATTTTGAAACAGTGATTTTCAACCTGTATGCCATAAGAATATTGTAAGTGTGCTACCAAAATTTTTAAAGGTAATTAATCATTTTTGAAAGAAATCCAAAGCATAATAAGATATCAAAATTAAAATTATAAAATAATATAAAAAGCTTTTCTGCAATAAAGAATATTAGGAACACAAATCGATAACAACTAGAAACCTCAGAATGTCTGTCCAAAAAATATTCTAAAGAAACATCAACCTCAAATATTTCATTAAATGTTAAATTATAATAAACAGAAAAATAAACAGAATTTTAATTTTCTTTTTATTGCAAATTATAATAAATTATTTTGTTTGTGTTAATAAATAAATCATAAAAGTAGACTCTTTTTTACTATTTTTTTATCATCACAATCTAATGTGCTTCAGTTTAACTATAGGTTCAAATGTGCCTGAGATGAAAAAAAAGTTGAAAAGCATTGCAATTAGTGAATCTGCTTGTATTTCTGAAGTTTCTTCAAATCTAGTAACTAATCTGGCTTTTATGCTGTCATTTTTCTTTGATAGTAACCATCTATTATACATTCTCTGTTGTCCATCAGCAGAAACAAATTCATATGCATCAAAATCTTTTAGTTTTTGTAGTTCTTTCTTTTTAGCTATCATAAAGTCATCATTATCTTAAATATGTTGAGGTATAAGTGTAAAATATACACAGATTGATTAGTTGAACATTCAGACTTAAAGATGTATGATTCAGTTTTTGAATTGAATAGATGAAGTGATCTTTTTTATGTAACTGTAGTATGGTTGCTGTGTGTTTTTCTCTTGCAGGAAGCTCATTTACTTGGTTATTTTGCTGTTGATGATGTTTTATACTAGTACTGTCATCAGATTCATAATGCAACTGTACTGATTTGGGTATACATTTTTTATCTTTCTCAATTCCACTTGCAGAATGCATGCTTATTTTATCTTCAGATGTGTCAAATGTATTTGTATATGTTTCAAGTTATCTGCCGATTCATCTCTCCATACACCAGCATCTTTAAGCAGACCTTTCCATTTCTCCTCCTGTCTATGGAGTTTGAAATAAATTGATCTCTGTTCCTGCAATGGTATTTCTTCTAATTTTACTGCAAGCACTTCCAAGACTGACTGAAAAGCCTGTGAAGGAAGAATAGATATGCAATAGTGGCCTGATGTAGTAAGATTCATGTTAACATGCTCAACAAAAACAGTAACACAGTCATCTGCCATGTTTGAGCCTTTTTTATAGATGATTTAGAAAGAAGCAAAGGAATATTACAACCAACTAAATCCATTCCAATTATCACATAATTATGATTGATTATATTGGCAGGTATATCATATTGACCAGAATTAATTTTTGGTCCTGTTCGAAATTTTAAAACATGATCACTTTTCTTCTCTCCAATGGTTGTGATAAATTGCCTAATGTTTCCATATATGCTGTCAGCCATTCTTTTCTATAGACAGTTCTGGTTTTATCAAAGCAAATGATGAGTATTACAAGAGACTCAGTTGAAGTTTCATTTTCTGTATTATTTTCATAATATTCATAGGAGCCACCTGAATGTTCATTATAACATCTTTTATAATCTTTATCTTTATAATAAAACCCATCATTTTCAGTTATGACAATTTATTTTGTTACTAATAAAATTCTGTCTGATCTTGTCCCATGAAAATGATGGTAATTTCTACATCCATCACAGAGCAAATGTTAACCATTAGAACCAATTCAATTTAGAGGACATTAATCATGATTGTCATACTTTGCTGTTACTTTGTTATATTGATAATTAGCATGCCGTGCACTATTCTTACTCCTCCAATTGCCTTGCATGCACTGCCATTTTCATTACTCCTCCAGTTACTGACTCTACTGTATGCTGGGAAATTTCCTCTGCCAGCATTTCTGGTTAGAAAAGCTTCATTATCAAAGTCATGATCTTGAACTTTGATGTTACTACTAGAGCTATAGCCATGGGAGGAGCTTCCCCCAACCCCAAAGCTTCCATCACCACAGTACTTTTTAAGGTTTTCTGTGCATTCTTACACAAAGAATTTTTAGCATTATAATCCATGCCTGCAAAGACAAACTTCTTGTCATGCTTAGATATGTCAGCTCATTAACTTGAAAGCTAAGACTTCAGGTGGCAGTATAATGCCCTTTATTCTTAACCTTGTCATATTTACTTTCAAAATTCTTAATATATGGTGCTATATTTTCATTATTCAATCTCTTGGAATCTTCAAATTCTTCATATTTCTGGAGACTGTTTTCCAATTCATCTTCTGCTAATAGCTCATCTAACAAAGAAATCAGTTTATTTAAACCATGTGCACTTTTTGTTTGATGGATTTTCTGCTTCTTCCCAGATATGGAAAACTCAGTTTTGAATAAATCCTATGTCCTACCAAGATCATGCATAGTGGTCGATGGGCCTCTGTAAGACATGATTTTGTGTCAATTGATCAGTCAAAAATATTTTAAATGAATAATAATAATTCATTTTAAAATTTTTATTAGTTAAGATATACTCACTATAAAAGTGAAAAATCAAGGTTGCACTTATATTACTCTGGAGATAATAATGTTACTTCAGAATGGTTGAAAAATGATCTGACAAATACTTTTCACTAGTGGAAACCTTACGTTGGTGTGACAAGAGAAGTCAATAGAAAATCAATATCTATGAATTGTCAATAGCTGTATGCAAAATGTCAAAAAACACTTATTTTGTGTTTAAAAATATATGGTCACGTGAAAATTTCTGATTAATGCATTACTAAGTTGTAATTGTTTATAATACATTCATATAAAATTACCTGGACATCTGCCTTTCAAAATACTCTCACATAATATAAAATGATTTGAAAACTCTCACCTGTTGCTGTTAAAAAATGACTAAGTCTGGCATTCTCAGGCTACACAAATAACACTGACCTGTGACATTTTCAAGGTCAAATATATAATAGCTGATTTTAAGGCAGTTTTTTTACACTGAATCCAAAAATCATACTCATTTTCTCTCATTAGATCAAATTTTTAACATACAAGCTCTTACCTAGAACAATATTATAACTATTTTCTTGTTGAATTAAACAAATAATGTTAAATTTAGGGCTGATATATTCACAGAAAGCTCACACTAAGTAAAAAGTAAACTGAAAAATACACAAAAGAAGCCATTCATGGATGAAAGGTCTTTTAAGAGACTTCTTCCTCTGCTTAGCAGCCACTGCATCCCATTTCAAGCACCAGCGGTAGTCAGCAAGAAAGTTTACATCCCACCAGCTTTAGTAGCACTCTTCTATAAGTGCTTCATCAAACATTGGGTCCTTCATGAGTTCTCTTATTTGAGGGCTGTCAAATATATCAGCTTTGAGTTTCTCCACGCTTATCCATGAGGACTTCTCCTGGAAGAAATCAAATCCACTGCCTTCCATGTGCATTGCCTTCACAAAGTTCTTCATTACTCCTAACTTGATATTTAAGAGTGGAAGCAGTATTTTGTTCCGTTCAACGAGAGTGTGAAACTGAACGTTATGCGAGCCAGATTTTAACCCGTGTCTTAACGGCCACTCTTGTCTGATATAATGTTGGTTGTCAGCCCAGCTGTCCCAGAAACACAAAAAACAAGGATACTTTGTGTACCCACCTTGGAGCCCTAGGACCAGTCCAACCACCTTAAGATCTCCATAGATCAACCATTTGTGCTCCTAGTAGTTAACAGCAGACAACAAATGATCTATGCTTTTGTGAGTTTCTTTCATTTGTACTGAATGACCAATAGGGATAGATAAAAAACTTACCATTATGTAGAACTGCTTTGAGACTTCTCCTGGATGAGTCAATGTCTCTATTCCATCACATCATACTCTAAGCCCATTGATTTGATCAATCCAGAATGTTGTTGCAATAAACCAATGATGACTTATACTTGAACATGAAAAACTGTCTTAATTCTCTCCCACAGTCTTGATACCAGTCGAACGTTGTTCCTGGTGCCAACAGATGTTTCTTTTTTGAGACATGAACCCAACAACTGAAAAGAATCCTTTGAAAGGTTCAGGTCTCATGTCAGGTCAGAGTTCCTTGTGTCAAGGGTACTGGCTGGTTGTCCTCTTCTGGCTTGTATGTATCATCCCTAGCTACAACAGTCATGTCACTATGTTCTGAAATAGAGCTGTATTCCATATTACTATCTGGCTCAGGGACAGGAAGGTCTGGGCCATGAGGGATTGGCTTTATGGCAGAACAAACACCCGGTTATTGGACATGATGCTTGTTCTTGCAATTTATTCCTTTTAGGTTTATCATGTAGAAATAGCAATCTGTAATGTGATTTTTTCCTTCCCTCTAGACCATTGAAATGGTAAATGGCATACTCTTCCTTTTACCATTCCTCAAATCCCTCAAGTTCTCCACACGTTTTACAGCAAACATGGGGAGCAAATGGCTTATCCTGAGCCCCTAGTTTGACTCCAAAGTAATCACGATATGCCTTCTTCACAAAGTCAGTGATTTTTACTTGATGGTTAGGAAAAACCACATTAGCGCAAATATAACAGTACCTGTTAGGATTATTCTTACACTTGCGATCCATTCTTACAGGAATACAAATGTCAAACTGGAAAGAGAAAAAAATAAATCAGCACTCAGCTTGTCGTTAATACTTGACACAGTACATTAAAATCATTTTAAGCTGAGGGATAAGCCCCACCCCTCTATGTATGTGGGTGTTAGCGAGTAGGGTAGTACACTGTAGTTAGGCACACATACAACATTATATATATGTTATATTAAACATCAGGCACCCACAAACAACTGTGACAATTAAAGCCAATGGCTTTTGAATAAGTGTTATTATTGTGTACACCTTGTTGTACACACATCTTAAAAACCAGACCTGACCAAACACAATGAATGGTATTTTTGAATTCAGCATAAAATGGCGATCACTTGATCAACCTCTGACCTTTGGAAAAAATTTTTTTAACGCAGGTCAGTGTAATGAATCCTTTTTGGTACTACAGTTAAAAAATGAAAACACACCAAAATTGTTCAAATACATATGATTACACCCAATACTGATTGATAATCTATAAATATTACTTGGATATTGCTGTCACTATTTTGCACTCCATGTCTGTTATAATCGAAAACCACTCAGAATTTAGCACTAAATATATCAGTAAAATACTATTTATTCAATGGATTCATGCAACAAAAAGCATATTCACAATATCTCATTTTATGCAAAGTAATGATCTTTGTATTTCTCCACTATGAATCATGAACTATATCAAATGTAAGAACTTATTCAATAATACACAAATGGGATCCATAACACTCACAATGATGATCCCCACCAATGACTCATCCCACTTCTGGTCCTGTCCTCTGGTGTTGACTCTCAACCCAGATGGAGAACTAGATCAGGTCACTGAAGTCAGGTGTAATGAGTGTGTATGCAGTAGTCTATTAACTATTAGGTTGGTGCAAAAATAATATCGTTTTTTGATGTCAAAAAACGATATTATTTTTGCACCAACCTAATAAAAATGTCAATCTTTCATTTTTTTTCACATCAGTTACAGGTAATGAAAAATGGGTTTTGCATGTCAAAAAGAAAAAAAAAAAAAAAATGATAAACCAGTGACAACACCAAAATCAGGACTGCATATGCAAAAGTCCTTGTTTGCATCTGGTGGAATATGAAAGATGTTGTCTATTACTGGAAAATAAGAGGACCATCATTTCGAATTTCTTTATGATAGATATCTCCAAATTTCATCACAGATATTTTCACCTCAGTAAAAGAAAAAAAAAATCCTTGGAAACAAGTATAAAATTTAATTTTATATTCAAATTTTCAGCTAATGAAAAGAAGGAAGAATGAAAAAAATCTTCTACAAATATTATTTCTATATTTTAAGCAGAATTGGATATATTTGCAATTAAAAAATTTTTTTGTGTAAATAGTCAATATAAAATATATCATTGCCTTTTTTTGGATTGTAAAACACGAGTTTAAAAATCCTACAAAATTATTAGAACTTTTGACTTTTATACAAAAGAGTAAAAGCAGTCTCTCTTCAAAATTTCAGAGAAAAAAAATTATGCAATTTACATCTGCCTTTTTTAATTTGATTTTCAATTGTGTATTGAGGCATAACATATTGAGATTGACACATTTTAAAAATAAGTTCTTGAAAAATAAATACTGACAAAATGAAAATACAGAAACCCAGAAAAGCCAATATAGATGCCTTAGTCTAGAATTTTTTAAAAATAAAAATAAAATATAGACTCCTTTTAAACATTTTTTCAAAATTTTGTATTTTAATTTATATTCTAGGGCTAGGCTTGGTCTTTTAAAAAAAAGATTTCTTTGATATTTTCTAGTTAGAGTTTTGAAGGGGGGGGGCAATTCTTTGTAATATCATAATCAACAATCAACAGCTAATATTTTTGAAATATATATTTTTAAAATATATAAATTATTTTTTTTATTTTTAAAAAATTATTTTATATTTTTCTTTGCATATTTTTGATTTATTAAATGACATCCAGTATTTAAACATAAAGTAAAAATTTTTTAAAATGTCAAATTATTACCTAATAATTTGACATTTAAAATTTTTACCTTATTCTTATTTTTAAATACTGGATGTCATTTAATAAAACAAAAATATGCAAAGATATTGGGAAAATGCAAAATAATTTTTAAAAATAAAAAAATAATTTATATATTTTAAAAATATATATTCTTATATCTTTCAAAAATATTACACAACTGTTGATTGTTGATTTTATTAACTATGAGTGCACAGACTTAATCATTTTCACTTTTCATCATTCTCATTCCAGCTATATTGTAGCTAAGTCATGCTAATTGAAAGAAAAAATAAATCTATATCTCCAACATTCCAAAGAATTTTCTACAGAATTTGTCAAAGAATTAACCAATATATTATAATGTAATATTGAAAGTAGAGACATTTATCATATATGGAATTTAAGTAATTGCAATGTGTAGCTTCATAAACAAATCTTAAATTTCATCAATAATATTTATAAAATCCTTTATTTTACAGATGAAGATGAGACCAACACAATTTTAAAATATGACCTAGAAATAAATTATTTAAATAAAGATTTATTTTTTTAAATTAAATGTAGTAGATAGTGCATTGATTTCTCATATCTTCATTGAAATATTTTTGCACTTGTCTTTGATGTAAAATTCTTTTTCTAATTGCTCTAATACTTGATTTATCCATAAGCTATTTTTTTCTATTTTGGAAATAAAATAGTATACTGCCTAAATTTTTTCACAGTGAAAATTATATTTCTTTATATATAATCTTCACCAAAAATATTTTATTACTTGAGATCAAAAAATATCAAATTTATTGAGATTTTTTATTACTCTTTATAATCAACATTTAATGACAAAATTACTTTTAAAAGTAATGAGTGTTCTATTAAAAAAAAAAAAAAAAAAAAAAACCCTTGATGATCAACAACAAAAAATTACAAAAAAAATAATTAGTTTGCAAAAAATAAAATTGTTTCATTTTATTAAGGGCCATCATACTTACAAACAGAAGCCATTCAGTTCTAAGCTGTCAATATGAATTAAGAGTGGCTGCTGTCAATCAGTAATACAAATATTACCTCACCCACTCAAATTGACCTTTAACTCATACTGACTGATGCAAGCCACCCATGTTATAAAAATACATTTTTAATGTTTTTGACAGTAAATTGTGCAAAGATTAAAGTTATTGTTTGCCATAATAATGTTTTGATGTTACAATTATTTTTATTTTTAATAGGTTTTTATTTATTTACAATATTGTTTTTTGTCAACAGGATATCAATGTCAAGTACTGTAGATTTTAACCAATTTTGAATTTGTAGTCATTTAATTCAACTTTAATTAAAATGATTTTTATTTACAAGACATAAATTTGGGCTCATATGTTTGTGTGAAATTTTTAAAGAAAAATCAAGATATTACTATTTTTAAATAACACATTAAGCTTTCAGTTGGTGATACCGACTTTATGAACATACTATGGAATTTATTGTTGATCGTGCCATTTTCCAAACTTTTGCAGTAAACAAATTATAACTGAAGGTAAATCTGGATAAACTCCATATAAACTCTTATAAAAGTTTACTGATTAAACAAGACTGTTTTTCTCTTATGATTGATTAGAAATTATGCATTTTGTTTCTGATTGATAAGAAAAAAATCAATTTGCACAGAATTTATGCTCAATCTAAAGAATGTCTACAACCAGTAATCACTTTCATATCCAAATTTGTACTTTTATACAAGTTTTCTGAATACATGATAGATATGAAGAGGATCTGATCAAAAACCTTGTTCAGTTCAGTATCCACTTTCGCCCACATTCCATACTCTTGCATTCTGGTAGGTTTACTACAATTTTCTGTAACATGCAATGTCATGAATAGAAAAAAAAATAAAATGAAACAGAGAGAGATTAAGCAAAACTCAGTTGCACTGCAGTTGGACTTATGGAAGGATTTTGAGTCCCTTTACTTGGAATGACAATTTAAAACAATAGATATAGGACAGCAGTTAAAAAATATAACAGTTTGTACAATAAAATTATCAGCACAAGGTTTATCCAGAATTATGCAGATATTGGAAAAGGCCAAATTAGCAAAAAAGTATTTTCTCTCAAAATGAGAATATGGTAATGGTAATATTAACTATTTCCTTATAAAGAAAAATTTGGCATTCATTGACTAAACAGCCAGTGTTACTGTTGGTTGAAATTTATAAAATTTTTCTCTTAAAACATTTTTTCAGGAAAATAGATTTTTCAAGTTCAGTAAATGTTATCCCTCTTTACAATATTGATGGGGCTTCCTTCCTAACTTTGTATTCAAAGTAGTGTGGAATATCAATAACTTATACCATTATTTTCTCTTATTGTACTTACTATCCATTTTAGTTTTTTCTGTTGTTGAAAGTCCTGAAGAGATGTGATTTCTGTTATTTAGTACAGTTCTTTAGATTATCCTCAAAAATTAAGATAATAGTGTTTTGCTAATTGGTTGAGGAATCAAAAAACTTCCCAGAAAAAGGAATAACAAAGTGATAATCTTTGTAGTCTTGCAATGTTTAAGATAGGTGATCTGCAGAAAAACAAGATAAAGTCACCTTATCTCAATTTTAACATCAGCTCTTCTAAATCCCAGAATTCCCAAAAGAAAACAAGCTCATGCTAGATTCTTTGGTTAACATTCACTCAATAAATACAGGACACCCAAATCAAGTATATGGGTTTCATTGGATAACCAAATGTAATTTAAAGGAAAGAGGAAAAAAATCACACTGAAATAAAGTGAAAATTACAAATAATCTTGATATTTTTTTTTTTTACTGGAAGAAAGTATACAAATTAAAAAGTTATCATGAATTATATAATCAGAATCTAATATCATTTTTAAGTAAATGAAATTAACATTTAAACATGTTTTTTTAATCCAATAGCATGATTAGCATTACAGCCTTTTCAATTTTTATTTTGAAAAAATATGTGAAAAAAATTAAGAATGAAAAAGAAAAACCAATGTGTGTTGATTTTATTTAGCACCAAAGAAAATATCTTTTGGGTTTCCTCCAAATGGAAAATGATGACATAAAAATACAAATTGACAGCAGAAATTTTGTAAATGAAAACTTTAAAATTTAGCTCTCTTTTCTGCATTAACAACTTCTGATACATCTCCAAGCCTTTTCTTGCATTTTTCTGTCTGAGAAAGATTCCCATTGTCACCTAAAATTAAAAAAAAAATCATTAAAGGTTAAAAATCTTCAAAATGCAATGCATTCCCTAATTTTTTTAAATCACTAGACCTTAATACTAAAATTGAAATCTTGCCTGGAAATAAATCTACTTTCAGTACATACTGATAATTTTAACACCACACAAATATTTTTTAGTTGAATACTTTAACATGCATATATTTGAGATAAAATGAATACTCACATGTTGTTTGAGAAGGCACAATTTTGAGTATAACACAGAAGTTTAATTTGGCTCCAGGTACAACAGCACTAAAGACTTCTACCTGTCCTTGCCAAATTTCATTTTTGGGTAAAATCTGGAATGCTTGGGAGATGCCTCTTGCTTCACCAATGTCAAGGATACAATAAATGGTTGAACACTGGTCTTCAAGTTTTGTGATAAATTGAAGCAGAGCTTTTTCACAATAATTAAGATAATTCACAATATCTGTATTAACAGAACCAATGCATAAAACATAATCCATTTTATCTGAAACATCCAACATGTTTAGTTTGCCGTAACCAACAGCATTTCCTGTGGTAGTATTGAGTGCATGCTGCTTCAAGTACATGTATAACTGATTTGTACAAGAAGTTTCTAAGTCTGATAAACTGATAACATCATCATCTGGTTTATAAAAAACTTGGTAGCGCTCCTGTAAGTTGACTTGCAACCAAGATTTTAGAGTATATGCTTCTTGTGTGACATCCTGGATTGATGTGTCCATCACCTGTGATTTGGAACGCAACCGTAGTAGCTGTCTTCGAATCTTACAACTTCTATCATTCACTTCATTGATTGGCAAGAGCATCACTTCCTGTTCTTCAAGTGACATCAAAATTCCAACCTCTTTACCACTATCAAGAGATGCTTTCTTCAGATAACTAGCCACTGTTGTCCAAATATTATCTTCTTGTTCTTTAATCACTGAATCATCTTCAATATCAATCAAATACTGAAATTTTTCTGAATGTTTTTGATCAAATCTGAACAAGAGAGTAAAGAAGACTTCATACATCTTTAACCTGAAACAAGAAAAGTAAAGATAACAATAGAGTTAAGATATAGATTAAGTTAGCACATGTACATGAGTGGAGAATAAAAGATGGGACCAATTTAAGTTTAGACTCTGTTCTGATTTATCAGCAGGAATATATAGAAATTAGATACCATGAAATAAAAAATAGTAACAAAAACACACTGGATTAAAAGCCACTGAAATGTGTGGCTGACATCCTTATCCTATCATTATACTAAATAAATTCCAGTGGATAATATAGGAAAGAATATCAAGATTCATATCCCATTCAAGTGCATACAAAATGATAGTGATTTTTATTTAAGTAAATGTAATAATATCAATACTTGATGTTCCACACAAGAGACAACCTTTGACCTTCTCATTAACTTATGATAAAGATTTATTGATAGTCAAATTCAGAAAAAACTACAAAAAGCAACAATTACACTGTTCTTATTCAAAGTACCACAGATGTGACTGCCTAAGGCACAAGAGTGTACTAGAATTAAAAACATTCTTCACTAGAAGATTGAAATGTTTGCAATAGGATTACTAAACATAGTTCTTAGCAATACCTAATGAAAAGATTACTGAAAGATTGATTTGTTATAAACACAATAAATCAAAGGATTATATACAGAAGACTGATTTTACTAAAACACAGTTTAGTAAATTAGACTAGATTTACAGATAACAAGAATTTCCATGGTGACAGTTCTATGGCTTAATTCTGAGTGATAGAAATTGTTGCAGTTAAATCAAAAAATGACCTAATTGTGATGCAATGGAAGCCATTGTTCATTCCTGCACTGTAACATCAGAATTATTAAATATTTAACAGAAAATTACTTGATGCAAAGATCCTCATACACCCAACTACCAATCTCAGGAAAGAATAGATACCTTATAACTAAAATAAATAGTGACCAAGACTAAATAAATACTAAGACAAAAGAATGTCATAATTGAAATAAAGAAACAGAGACCAGAAAAAAATATCAGCAAGTGATTAATTTCTGATTTCAAAGTCCAACTATAAGGAGATCTGTACACTGTTTTCAAATCAGGTTGACCAATATAAAAAGTCAGTGAGATATTTTTGCAGTCATCAGCAGAGCAAATTCAGATTATCATTAGGACATGGTCAAGACCTGTATATTAAACCTAAGCCACTTTGTCTCTGTAAGCAGAAGGGATGGTTGCTGTATCTTTATGTAATCTGTTTGTGACTCATATTGATGATTCTTGGATAATAAATCAGAAAATTTATTTAACTTCCTTTCTTGCTTATTTGTTAATTCTTAAATAATTGTTTTGCAAATCTCTTTCTTCTCCTTTTTCTTTGTCATTATATTCTGCTTGCTGGTTTTGCAATTTAAGTGAATTAGGGATTTAGAGAGAGACTGTGAATGCTAGGAGGAATAAGAACTCACCTTAATAAGTGAACAAATACTTTGTTTACCAAAGCCAGGGATTAAACTCATAATTGAACCAAATATATTTTAATCCACTCAGCCATAGGTTTTTTGGACAATCTAGATGCCATTTTGTAACCTTAACCCTTTCCTCAACAATTATTTTGGGAAAAACATTTTATTTTCAGATGAATTTTTTTATTTATTTTTAATATAGTAACTGAGGTACTTTGAAGTACTCAAGTGGTGGCTAACACATCTACCAGATGTACGAGTTGACAACTGGATTTGTTTCAAGCTCAGAAGGGCATAAAAAGAATCAAGATCAATGTATAAACACATCTGCAGCTGTTTTTGAACATTATGTTTTAGACGTGTTTATTCATCCATGTCTGAAAAAGACACTTTCGGTAAAAACATATATGCACATCTCTCTGCCAGAGAAGGGGGTTAAACAAACTCTTTAATAAAGTGGTAGAATTTTTGTGAACGTTCTTAATCAGTGGCTCCTAAAATGGTATTCATCTCTATTCTAGGTTTACTGATGTGACTGTCAGTATTCAGGAAGTACAGAAAAATCATTTATTGTTTGAATTGAAGAAAAAGATTAACTGATACAAAATATCCCCTAAGTATAGAAAGTGAAATGAGAACAATTTACACCTATGGATTGAATAAACAGTTAAATTCAAACTTTTGAGAAGATTATCAAGTATGACAGTTACCTAAAGAAGGCTATAGGGTACTATTGTGAATATAACAACCTAGATATATAAAAGTATATATATTTTACTGACTGTAAAAGTATATATTTATGACATTCCACATCTTAAAAATTACAACATAGATACAAACAACATGTAGGAATTTGATTTTCTGGCAACTGAAAGCATAATGAAAAGAGTAGCATTACATAATACTTACCTAAGACACTCTACAATATCCAGAAAAAAATATGGCAAATATTCTGGCTTGAAACTAGGTGGCATAATGTCATGCCAGAAGAAAATATTCATTTTTGAAGCTTGGTATCGGTTTTTACAAATTCGTAATATGCGAGACTGGCTTTGTAGGTCACATTTCTTATTCCGACAAATGCATAAAACCATTGCTACAAAATATTTTTAAAAAGAAATAAAAGCAATCAAATAAATGATTAAATATTTTTAAAAATTGTCAGCATATTATAAGAAATATTTGTTTTAAAAATACAAGAAACATTATTTATTATTATACATTATTTTTCAACTGAAATTTACCATATTTCCATCAAGTTTACCATTTTTCAATTAAAATTACATCTTTCTGAACTGTCTTAACTTTTCTTCAGTTGAAATTATTACACATTTCTCTATTTTCTTAACTGATTTTATTTCTTTCACATAAGAAATTACACCTTTCATAATTATCTTTGCTCTTTACACAATATTATTACAGTTTATTGAAATTACTCTTTTAAGGACTTTACTGTTTTAAAAATTGAAATTACTTCTATCTCCAATAACTTTACCCTTTTTTCACCATTCAAATTATTATTCCTTTCCCAATTCACTTTAACCATTACCAACTGATTAGTATTTCCTAAACTGAAATTACTCTGTTCTTAATTGAAGTTGTTACCATTTGTCAGCTGACTTTAATTTTCATTGAAGTTACTTTTTTCAATTTAAATTCATGTTTGTTTCACCCTTAAGGATAAGGAGAAAGTAGTCTGCAAGGCTTGATGGTGGAGTGCAATTTGTGTGGTGCAGAGATTTTTGAGTTAATGGTGTCTAGTGAGCAGCTCACTACTTTTCTCTTCAGAAACTGTTCATTTGTCACCTTTAAAAGTGTGCTGCTTTATAGGGTTTACTAAATGCAGGCTTATACATAATCTTTATCTTCAGGTAGATTGCTAGAACAAAGATCTTTGCCATCTTCACAATGTAACTTGACTATGCATTGTTCCCTGTTGTGCAGCCATCTATAAGCAGACACCCCAGGTTTAGGATGTTGTTCTATATCTTGTAGAGCATCATACTAAATAAGATGGCGAGTAATGTCAAAACAAGTACACATCACAGCTTTGCACCACTGAAGATGATGAGGCTTTGTACAGAAGCCACACCAACTTATTGGTGTTCTCTATTCAACAAGTATGTTTGTATGTGGAGAGGAGCAAATTTTGGAAGACAAGAGCCAAAATCTTACTAATAATGGAAAGTAATATGATGACTGTAATCGGAGAAGTAATATTTTCTACCATATTTTTTCAAGACATGTATAAGCGCTCCAGTCTGACTCAGAGTGTCACCATTTTGCTGAAAGACCTCTGCCAGGATTCCATCACTGCCAGTTAGGTAATGGCCTTCTTAAGAAGTTTGGTGGGTATTCATGGTTTAAGTTTATTTTATCTGAATGTTTCAGATCCATGCACGAAAAATTTGCTGCTGAAGAGGTTCTTGAAATACTCTGTCCAATATTGCATGATGACATCTTTGTCTGTCAGGTCAACCCTCCTGACATCAACAGAACATAGAAGTGATTGGTGAGTGTTTCATAGAAGGAGTCAATATCCCCTACATCAACTTGCATATATTCTGTGGGGGAAAATCACCAGCCATTTTTTAACATGTGCAGCTTGGACTGGTTGGAAATACAGACCTCTCAATAAACATCTTTAGTAGTATGATTATTGGGCTTAGCAGAAACATGGTTATGACATTATATTTATTTTCTAGGGGCTCTTGCATTTCTGTGTGTTGAAGTCAAGTGACTTACTCAGGTCAGCTTTAACTTGTGACTACCCCAGTCTACTTGTATGTCAGACCACTTGCAATCTAACCAATATTTTACACTGTGATTTGCCAAAGTAGACCTGTTGTTCATAAGCCTATGATTTCTGTTAAGGCCTCCTGCAGCACCTTCCTGAGCTGGTTGCACTGGTGAACAAGATCTGCTGCAGACTGTCTTTTCATCCAGCTTCACTCTGATTAACTTAAAGATATTGTTTTACCACAGGTCTATAGAGCTGCTGAACATGGAGACCTTTCTTTTGAAAAGGAGCTTCACAGTGAAGCCAATTTGTAGTTAGTGCAAGAGTTAATACTTGGAATCACTCTGGAGTATAAAACAACTTTGACCAAGACGTAGTTCAGGAGGTGTCAATGTTTGAAATAAAAGCTTTTCCAAGTGGCCTTAAATATGTCTTGCAGAGACAGAGTATTTGTAAATGAACAACCCATGTTCTGCATAGATCACATCTAAAAGTTGGTCATTGTCATTGTATGTTTCCCTTGGATTACCCAGCACAGCTACCCAAACATTACAATCCACCATTTAGATAATTTTGTTTTAGGAGATCTATTAGCCACAGGAAGTTGTGCAGTCTTGGTAAAAAGCTTCCTTGAAGGTAATGCCAGCTTGGAGTGTGGATGCATAAACACTAATGATTGTAACAGACTTGTTTTCAACCACAATTGCAACAACGTGAGGTTATCTAAGTGGCCAACAGGTAAACAGTGAAATCTGTTGATGATCATGAAGACTCATCTAACAAGCATCACTCCTCTCTTATTTTTCCCAATCAGAATATCTGTAGCTGTCATCTTGCTATGAGAGTGAACTATAGTCTATAAAATGTACTACACTGACAGCAGCTATATCAACAACAAATTCTCTTTTAACTAGTGATATGCATATCTCAGGTTAATTGTTTCTATCTGTATTCATCACTGAGCATATATTCCAATAAACATATTTGAAATATTTCTCTCCTTCCATCTGCGTTAGTTAAATTGGAGATCAACTCACACAAAACTGGTTCTTCTCTTTAAGGTTGGTCATTCAGATGGCCAAGGTGACTGCTAAACTGAGATTAAAATTATTTTCACATTTATTTTTACCATTTACACAACTAACTTGATTATTTTTATTGATATTATACTTTTTAAGATTTTATTTTTTCCCTAATGTTGAAATAAAACTTTCTTATAAAAATATTTCAATAATTCAAAAATATTTACTGTTGATTCTTATAAATTTTCCATATGAATGACTTTTTTAATAGTGTAGTTACATGACAGTATTATCATTTTTGCTTCATTGGCTTCAAAAATAAGTTATGGCTACATCTAGCTAGCTCAACTGTATATTGATGCGATCTCATTGCCAGTCTAGTATTGTGTTCAAACTCATAAAGTCCAGGTACCATAGCAAAGAGCTTATCCGAGCAGTTACCATGAAAGTATTTGTAAAAAAAAAGCACAGAGAGGCAACCTTATACTGGTGGGCAAATGACTGAAGCTGAGCCACCAGATTAGTACCAATAATATTGCTGATTCTTCTTTGGATCTTATCAAAAAGATCCAGGTAAATTGCCGGAGCACTAGACCATATATCGCAGCAATATTCTAAACATATACTTATAGATATGCAAGATAGATTCAGGAGAGAAAACTTGTCTCTCCTGACACAGGGAACCAACTTTCTTAGCAGCTGATGTAGCAATGGATTTGATATCGTCTTTTCATTACAAGTCACTTGAGAACATTAGCCTGAGAAGACGCACTGAGTCACTTTCCTGGAGGATAGCATCAGTCATGCTGAGGGTCTCTCAAATGATTAACAGAAGTTTAGAAGTTAATAGAAGTTTAGTTTTGGAAGCATTAAAATTGACAAGCAAACTTTTGCCCCAGTTAACGACAGTCTTGAGGTCATTTTGTACATGAGCTGTCATTTTGACCTTGTCAAACTGATCAGCCTTAGTATCAAGGCAAGAGTAAATGGTAGTGTCATCAGTGTAGATGCTAAATTGAGATCTGAGGTCATTGGGAAAGTCATTAATGAAGATTGAAAACAGCACAGGGCCAAGGATGAAGCCCTGGCGGACACCCATGTTAGTATGAAAGAATGTCGACGAGTGACTGTTTAAAACAACTTTCATTTCACGATTTGATAGGAATGACTGGACCAGCTCAAAAATGTGCCTGGAGATACTGTAATTTTTCAGCTTGTGGAGAAGACCTGAATGCCAAACTGCAGATTGTTTGGAAAAGTTCTTTGAAAGTTCAGTTTCACTCATATGGTTGAACAATAAGTTTCTTCAGACTATATCTAATTCAATCAAGAAAATCTATTGACAGAATTCTGGTAAAAAAGTTTGAATTTTTCTTGAGTCAATTTTTTCACTTTCTTGAGAAATGTTGTGGTATCATCTTGAAATTTTTTCTTATAAAAAATTTGTGTAGATATCAGTTTTTGATAATATCCAAACTTCTTAATTGAAGAATTTTTAACAAGCTTTTTGCAGTATTGTAGTTAATACTGAGAATGATAAAGTGTGTACAGATGTTCTCTTTGGGACCATCTAAAATTAGACAAAGGAACAGCAGGAAGAATCTGTATTTTGCTTTCAAATGAGTATGTTTTTAGGAATATTTCTGTTGGACTAATTTTCTTTCATTCTTAAAAGTTTTTGTTTATCTCAAAGTAAAAATAAAAATCAATTACAAAATTTTCTGTATAGTCTCAATTATTATAAATTTTAAGAAATGGGCAAAGAGAAGTCATAAACAAAAATCAGGTGTCGAAGCCTCAATAATTAAATTCCTAATAAATTCTGTGTCAAATTTTAATGTTTTAGTTTATAAATATTTTTAAAATAATAATAATAATATTTGAGAATGGAATTCCAATCTCATCATGAAGGCTCTTACATCTACATGATGTTTTATCTTCATGGAAGAATTCTATTAAGATCTCATTTTATGAAAAGTATAAAAATTAGTGTAGAGCTTACTTTCTTGTTCTTGGGAAGAAGTGATATGAGGTGAAGATGGTTGTGTACAATTTGTCAAATCTACAGAAAGTGTTTCCACTTGAAGATTAACAGGACCATCTAAAATTAGACAAAGGAACAATATAGTTAATTAAAAGCATAGAATGACTAGTACAATAATATAAGTTCTGGTTTATATAAATTTTTGTTGGATTTTCTTTCTCAAATGAATAAATTAATACAAAGTTTAAGTGAATCTATTTATTTGAGGAATAAATACACAAATTAATACTTAAATAAAAACAACTTTAAAAAATAGCTTTGTTCATAACCTGCTGAATTCCTTATAAAAATCATGAATGCAACATTGCTTTTACTATGCAAGATATCAAATATTATTTACATACCAGTATGGTATAAAAGAAATTGAAGATTAGCTGATATTGGTTGTCCACCCACCCAAATGAACTTAATAGATTCTAATTAGCAGCAGAAGGCTTGTCACACATTCCGATTAAAATACACTCCCCTAAAGTTAAATATAAGCTCTCAATTTCTCCTCAGAAATTGTACCAGCTGCTAAATATATTCTATTGGTTACTTCACATGTTCCACTTTGTTGTTGCTACATTTCAAAACTGCACTGGTGTCCTTTTTATGCAAAAAAGATATTTTTTGCTGACAATACCACACAACTAACACTTAGCAGATTTACTTTTTTTCTCATTTTGTCTTATCCAATGGACAAGGAAGGTAAAATTATTTTCAATATTATTGAAAAGAAAGATTTGAAAAGAAAAAAAAAAAAACAGCACAAAACCTCTAAAGAGGAATTAGAAAAAGCAAAACTAGAATCCAAGATTGGCAAAAAAAAATGAAACAGAAAAAGAAATCATCAAGGAACAAGAATTAAACAAGACACAGGAAAAAGGAACTAACACATGATCAACATTTGGGGCTTCGCCTTCCACTTGGATCATTGATGTAGAAGATTTCATAAAACATGCCAGAGAGGATACCTATGTGATTAAGCAAGATTAGTTTGCTTATGAATTTACCAGAGCTTAAAGCAATAGAGAAGAGACTTGTCTCTGTATTTACAGTAGACAAGAAAAGTGAACAAAGTTATAAAATCAACCAAAGATCACAGCAGTGTTAGATTCAACAAATCCTCAAAAGAAAGGACTTCTCAATGTGGAACACACAGCTACACACATCAGAAGACTGTGAGGCTCTAACCAAAAAGATTTTCAAACTAAAAAAAAGTATTATAAGAGTTGAATATCAGAGTCTGCAATGAACATAAGTGGCCCTTTATTCAGGCAGGAGCTTTTTTTTATTCAACAATATCGGGAATGCCAACCACAATTACTGAATATAGATGGTCAGACGAAGCTGCTGGCAATTGTTTCAACAACAGCAACAACTAAAATGGATAGTACATGTAACTTGAAGAGAAAATAATCTAGATATTGACATTTCATACTAATTTGAAAAAAGTTTAAGAAGGAAGTCCCATCAATACTAGAAAGAGCAATAACAATGGACTTGAGAAACCTATTTTCCTGAAAAATTGTTTTAATAAATTTCAAATGATAACACTGAATGCTTGATCATTGAATGTCAAATTTTTCCATATAAGGAAACAGCTAATATTACCATTACTATTGGCCCCCAGACAATGTAGGAGAGACCTCAAAAATACATACAGGTTTATTCAAAAGCCAAAGAACCTGTGCAAGCTCAGGAAAGAGAAGAGAGAAAAAGTTCTCCAGGAAAAACAACTAGATGCCAAGGACACCATGGATGGGCCAGTGAACAAAGCTGCAACTCATCTTCCCCTAAAAGTAAAATTACAGCCACTATTATTTTGACCATCTCTGCTACCACCATGAATACTACTGCTACATCACCCAGAGAAAAATACAAACATGTATCATTGTCAAGAAGGGCATTAAATGATGTTTTAGTCAATGGGGCCCATTCAAGGCATCAAGGCATCATCTGCCTGATGAGGTGGGGGAGTATCATTCCTTAAGGCCTTGGGTGCCAGAGTTCAAATATCTCACTAATGATGAAGCATCCTTCACCTGGATGAATCAAGTTTACAGAGAGTTACCTCTTTCTTACCATCATCTGGTTGTGTTCTTCAAGCATCAGCTGAAGATCAAGATCAGGGTAGTGAAAGAGACTCTTTAGTGAATGGTGTATGAATGTTGCATGCCTTGTGCAAGTGAATGGGAGCTAACCTTCAGTGGCATCACAAGCTGTTTGGTTAAAGGACTTGATCTCCTGAGAAAAATGTTTTTGCTCAGCTCAGTTGGTTTAGATTGCTTTTATTTTAGTTTCCTAAAATGATTAACTTATCTAGAGAATAAATGTTCATTAGTCTCCTTTGTTTTTTTAGTCCACAGCATTTCAGTTTTTTTCAACCCCACCGACTCCCATTCCTTATTTGGCTGACAGAATGCATAGTTCTTTAAAGTTATGGAAACACTTCTATTTATTTTTATTTTATTAAATGATCTCAATTTTTTTTGCCCAGTTAACTTTTCTTTTTTTTTTCAAAAGAATTTAAATCATGGAGAAGGTCCCTACTAACATATTTTTCTTTATATACTCACTGCAAAACAATTTTCATTTTCAAATAAAGGAGGATTTTTTTAAAAGCTGTAAATAAAAATTGTTGTGCCTTGTGCCACATTTTTGTAATTATACAAAATAAATATGTACTGTGCCAGCTGCCTGGAGAGCTCTTGTCAGTCTGAACAAAGAATTTCTTCTCTTAGTTTGTTTCCAATATTCTACCCCAACACTGGTAGCAGTGCATAGTTATGGAGACCAAATGCAATGTTTGTTTGGTTTGTTTTGGTTTTACTGCATATCAACCTCAATGGGTTACTTAATGCCGACAAAATTTTTATTGTTGGTAATATTTTTTTTTAAATCTATTTCTGATAATATTTTTCCTTCAAAAAATCTATTTCTGGTAAAATTTTTCCTTCAAAAATTTTATTTCTGGTAATAATTTTCTTTTAAATATGTATCACTGGTAATATTTTTTCTTTTTCTTTTTTTTTCCAAAAAATGTATAGCTGGTAATATATATTTTTCTTTTTCAAAAATATATTGCTGGTAATATTTGTTTTTCAAAAATGCATTACTGGTAATAATTTTTTACAAAGTATTTCTGGTATTAGAACCTATTTTTACATTTTCATATTGTTTTGACCCCAGTTACAATTCCATTGAATAAGGTTTTGCCTCTTGAATATATATTACGAATTTTTACCTGTCCAATTTTTAAAATTTTTTTATATGGGTGAAGTGTCCATCCTTTCTATATACTTCAGACTATTAGCATTTTGTTTCTTGTTATGTTTTGTTCTTTGATCTTCTTTTAATGAACTTTGTCTTGATGATCTTTCCCTTGTTTGTGATGGGTTAGAGATTTGTTCCTCTATGTCCATTTTCCTTGGTTCTTCAATAACCGTTTCATTATTTTTTTTTTTTTTTAATCTTTTCATGTTTTTTAATGTTTTGATGTTTCTTTTTCTTGGATTTTTTTTTTCTGTTTGGATTTTTCCGGTGTAATAGTTTTGTAGTTGTAGAGTCATTTTTGTTTGCAGTTGGCGGTATAGGGTTTGTTTTTCATTAGGTTCTTTTAATGATCTTTGTATAGATGATGACTGTTCCCTGGTTTGTGATGGGCTAAAGTTTTGTTCCTCTATGTCCAATTCTCTTGATTCTTCACGGAAAGTTGAGTTATTTTTTTATGTACCTTTTGATTCTCTTGAGAAAGTTTAGAGATTTCGATTTTTTTTTCTATTTCATTTTCGCTTTCAGAAGTCTCATATTGTCTATTGGTTCGCTTATAAGAGATAGCCATATAATTTTAATTTTTGTATTCACTGTCTGTGCTCCCCACCACCTTGGAGTTCCTTCTTAAGGGATGCTATCATGGGGGACTAATCTCATTCACCCTAATCCACCAAGACTACACAGACAGTATAGTTATGATGAGAGTGGATATGAGCACCTGCACCCCCCCACCATATCTACCAAAGTATAGTATGATGTAAGGTTTCATGGCCCTGTCGGACCCATTATCTATCATCCCAACTAGCCCTTGCCACTATGAGACTAGCTGATTGGAATGGATTGGGCTATTCCGTCCGCCCATCTATCCCAGGTAAGGACCGAAGTGATGTGTTGTGGAAACTCCTGGTCATTTTATACCAGATCAGGAGTCATTTAGCCACCAGAATTCCGTTCCCAGGCTACCACCCATGGCAAATGGGTGGCCCCATCTAGGGGAAATTTTAGTTTTTTGAAATCGGGTTTTGTGAATGTGCACTTTATATACTGCAATTTGTGTTGATGATATCATTATTACAAAAAACGCATTCTTAAACTTTCCTAGTATTCCAACTCCAGATCAAGGGGGGGGGAACTATTTACCCATAGCTGGGACCCTAACGGGTGCTGCCACCCCAGGTCAGGGTGAACCTGGGAGCAACAGCAACTAAGAGGTGGTTCCACACTCCACAAAACCTCCTGATCAGAGGCCTTGCTGGATGCAGTTTATCGTCATACCCAGGAGAGCCAAATGCAATGTGAAAATTCCTTCTGTAATACTAAAATTCAAAAAAAGATTTTGAAACTTGAACTCTTTACACTGACTTGTCTAATATAAAATAGGCCATTGCTATACACTGGAATTTAGCTGAGAACAGCAGAGCCAAATTAGCTGCATTTTAGCTGTTTGTACAAGAAATGAGCTTGAATAATGGATTTGAATTGCTTCTTGATAAACTATATTAGATATTTTTAAAGGATAATAGGTGGCATCATTCCAATGCATATTTGTCCTTTGAAAATTTAAAACTTGAATCAGACAGAAGAATTGATGAATAGCTCAGTGCATTTGACAGCTGATTACATAAACTTAGAGATGAAAATTAAGCTCCTAGATGTCATACTTCCATGCAGATTACTGAAGAGGTGTAGCTTAATTTAGCTCTATCAACCACACCAATATGAGAAAATATTTACAGAAAGCAGTGGAACATTGTCTACTCTTGTTAGTATAAGCATATTGAAGGTGAAGTATAGTAGTTGGTAAATAAAGAATATGTAGAAATTACAGAAATCACTGTGGAAATAAATAGTAAAATTAATCCTAAGGGCATGGACAATAAAATTACCCTATGCTTTATTTTCAGTTCTCATGCTGATAATGCGAGTTTTGATAATGGTGAAACAATAGAAGAGGTGTGACAACACTGCTGTCTTTGAAGGAATGCCTAAAGAATTGTGGGCAGACACTCTTGTAGCAATATACCATCTCTAACTGGTATCAATGGTGAGGATGTTCAGCTGACTCATTTTTCTAGCAAGTGAAATTTACAAACTTTACCTAAAATGTCTGTTGGCTGTACTGTCTTGAATACAGACTTCTCTACAATAGTATGTGGTTTAGATTATTTGAAAGAATTAACTATGAGCGGTCAATGGTGAGAAAGACAACTTTGTCCTCAACTTTTACTTTTGCTGGTGGTGCCACTATGAAATCATTGAAGAGAGTTACCTTTCCCTGCTACATTGGAAACATATGAGCTGAAATTGTCACAGATGTTGCAAATTGTAAGATCCCTCTCTTATTGAGTAAAGAACCTAAGAAAAAGACAAAAATGTTATTCAATTCTAAAAATGACATTGTATCAATAAAGAATAAAATCATTCTGGCTATTATTTATTTCCTCATTATGGCTAAACGGCAACCAGTATGAAAAAGCATTTTTATCAATCTGGAAGATTTGGATTCCAGGAGGACTGTCGTTAAACTTCAATAACAATTTGATCAGCCAGCATCATCAAAATTAATTACCTTAATTAAAAGTGCTGGTGTTGACAATGTCGAATTGGAAAATGCCATTGTTGAAATATTTTAAGTTGTGTGAAATTATGTTGTAAATTCAAGAGACCTTCTCCTCACCCTGCTGCCATGACATCTAAGTTTAATAAGGCTATCTTTATGGATTTGAAAATTAAGTTTTTCTTAACATTAATTGATTTAAAAACACAATGTTGTACAGCAACTGTTATTTATAACAAGTCTGCAGCAATGATTATAAAAAATGACATGAAGTCGAACTTTAGCACTAGTCAGTCGCTAAGCTTGTCTTCATCCCACGTTATTCTCAGTGACGAGTTATATAGGCTTTCTCTTGCACTTATGCAAATTAGGCATATTAATTTGGCAGTGTCACTACATCTCCCTGAAACGTATAGGTTTTTATACCTCTAGTAGTTCTTGTACTTCTTCTCATGATAGTTTCATTACTTTGCTCTACTTCTCTCTCTCCTGTATTTCTTTTTCTGTGATCTATCCCACGCTAAGCAATAGCATCTTCTAATCATAGGCATCTTCTTGCATTATTTGATCTTCGTCCGAACTTTCAAACTCATTCTGGCCCACTTGATCCTGCATTGTTTTGTCTTCTGATGTTTCATTCTGTAACAGTTGTTACAATAAATCATTAACGGACGGAATCGTAGACATTTCTTCATCATTTTGCTCTTCATATTCACCCTGGGTCCTTATTTGATCTGCATGGGCTAATACACTGTTGCCGTTTTCTCTATTTATTATAGCTGTATTGTGGCCTTTTTGCATGATAAATTCTGCCCTTTCCGGATTTGCTTCTTTGTTCTTTTTGTACCACATTTTTTCATTTGTGGAATATGACATCGTTAGCGGAGCTTTAATTTGTCTTCCCATTAAAGCTGATGGGCTTTCTAGTCTTCCAGCGTGTGGTATTGTGCAATAGCTTAAAAGCAGCCTCAGTAGAAAAACTTCTACTTTTTCTTTTTGCTGAGAGCATGCTTTTAGTCCTGTTTTTATGGTCTGCACCATTCTTTCCGCTAACCCATTCGACTGAAGGTGATATGGGGGTGTCTTATACGGTTTACATCCTATTTTTTCTAACCATAAATCTTCATCACAAAATTCTGGGGCATTGTCAGATACCAGGGTTTTTGGTATGCCGTTTCTGGAAAATAAGACACTTAGAATCTGTTTTATCATAGAACTTTTCTTGGCACCCAGATTATTTCAGGCCAGCCTGAAAAAGAGTCTACTAGAATTTATAAGAGTCCCACTCCAGTAATATACACATGATCCATATGCACCCGACTCCATAGCTCCACTTCTCAGAGCCACGAATGGAAAGTAGTCTGTGTAAAGTTTCTTAATTCTTTACATTTTTTGCACCTTTTTATATATTCTTCGACATCTCTTGACTATCCCAGCCACCATGCTTCTAATTTTATCCTTTTTTGTGTGGCCGCTACTCCACAGTGTATATCATGTACACTTTTTATTACCAATTTTCTTTGTGTTTCTGAGGGAACTACCAGATCCCCATTACAAATCACTCCATGTTCTATCGTTAATTTCTGTCTTATTTCTTTGTAGGGTCTTTCCACCCTAGAATTTCTCCATGAGATTTTTTCTTATTCTAGATATTATCCTACTTAGCACTGAATCTAGTCTAGTTTCCGCAGCCATCTTATCTAAAGACAAAACATCAGTCTCTACCCAATGTAAGAATGCATCTTCAAATTCTTCTTCTGTTTTATCTTTTGACTCCTTGTAAAATCGCAATCTTGATTGTGAATCTACGTGTGGAATTGAATTTCCTTTGACATATTCTATATCAAAATCAAATGCCATTAATCTTATTCCCCATCTTAGTATCCTCGATGTTGTGACTTTGGGTAATTCTTTCCTTGGGTTAAATATAAACTCTAATGGTCTATGATCACTTCTTAACAGAAATTGTTTCCCAATTAAAAATTGTCGGACTCTAGTAGTTGTCCGCACAATAGCCAATGCTTCTTTCTCTATATTTGAATAATTAAATTCAGTGTTCGTTAGTCTTCTTGATAAATACATTATCGGATGTTCTTCTTGTGATAATATTCCCGATATCGAATGTTTGCTTGCATCTATGGTTAACGTAATGTCCTTTTTTGGATCAAACATTTTCACTACTGGTTTCTTTGCCATAATTACTTTTAATCTATCAAAAGCTTTTTGTTGTTCCTCTGACCAAATAAATTCAACATTCTTTTTTCTTAAATTTGCAAACAGTTCAGTCAAGTCCATGTATTTTGGTAAATATCACCTATAAAAATTCACCAATCCCAAAAAAGATTCCAGTTCTTTTTTATTTGTAGGTGTAGCTACTTTTATTATTTTTTCTATCAAGGCTTGGTCTGGTGATATACCTTCTTTTGAAATGGAATAACCTAAAAAAGATATTTTACTACAATTGCTTACGCATTTTTTCTCATTTATTGTCATTCCAGCATTTCTTAATCTATTCAAGATTATGTCGGTTTTCTTTTTTAATTCATTTTCATTAGGAGCTCCTATGCATATATTGTCTTGGTAACAAATCATATTTTTCATATTTTCTAAAACCTGTTCAATGGCCCTTTGAAACCTGGCACGCTTGCAGTTTTTATTCCATATGGCATCCTTTTTCCTTACTGTTTTCTTCAACCCTTTCAACGTTTTTCTTTTTGAATTTGCATACTGCTTGAAAGTGGTTCTTTTTTAAGCAATTTGTACAGATTTTTCCAAATGCTGGGCATTTTTCCCTTTTCATTTCGTGTTCATGTCCACAATACGAACGTTTTCTTATCTTTTTTAACATGTACGTATCAGCAAATATTTGTTCGCCGGATTGACTTTTATGATGGTTGTACTTCTGTATTAATTTTTGTTGCTGTATAAAGTCAATGCATGTAAAGACATATTTCCTATTTGTAGTTGTTCCATTATTTTGTATCGGTGTGATGCATTGCACATACCTTCAATTAAACTTAATTGAATCAAGTCCTCTTCAATAGTCTGTTCGTCTTGTCCAAGTTTTTCAAATTCGCAATATCTACTTGCATTTCATAGACGGTGTAGATATTTTATAATTGGCTCGTCAATTTCTTGTTTCATTGACATGAACTTTGTTCTTTCTGCTACTACCAGCCTTTTCTTGGGTCTCGTATTTCTCCTTATAATCTGACTTATTTTTTCGAAAGTCAGGTCTTCCAAGTTTGTGGGATATGCCATGGTGGAGACTTTCATTATCGCCTCGCATCCAGCTGTAGCCAAAAATAAATCCGTAATTTCATTTTCGCCTCCCTTCTCCTTGTTGTCTTTCAGCTTTTTAATTCTCGCACTAGCAGAAAAACAGCAAATCCATGCATCCATGAAATCTGAATCTTCTGGAGACAAATGGGATCCTATCAACAACACCATTGATGCAAAGTCAAAGTTTTGGACTAGTCAGTCGCTAAGCTTGTCTTCGTTCCATGTTATTCTCAGTGACGAGTTATATAGGCTTTCTCTTGCACTTATGCAAATTAGTCATATTAATTTACCAGTGTCACTAAATGTATTTCTTAGTTGGATTTTTGGGAACCCCTGCTAAAATTTTAACTGATAATGCAAATAACATGATAATGAAACCAATAACAGTATTGCCTTCTAAAATAGTAAGAGACAATTTGAAGGCAATGAATACAACAAAGCAAGAATTCATAAGAGTTGACTGCTGTGAATGAATGAAACAAGTCATTCGTCATAATGTCCATGCCAGAGAGGAGAGCAATATTCAAGGTGAAGATGCAGCATTTCACAAAAAAAAAACACAATGTTCACCAGTAGACCAGGTATAGTAATAGGCAATAATGGAAAACAATTCTTAATGAAGCATGGAGGGGTTTATATGTGAGTTCATGAATGTCAATTAGCATGTGCACCAATCCAGAGTGCAAAAATTGGTAACCCACCCACAAATCAAGAAAATTAAGAACAGCAAAAGGTGCTTCAGTCCTACCAATAATTCTTGTGATAATGAATCTAACAGTGAGGAGATAAAAGCTGATGATTCAACAACACAGGAGTCTGCTACAAGACCTCAAGAAGTAACCAGAAAGCAATACAGTGTAAAGGCTAGACAGACAGACAGGAGTAAAATGATATCTGAAAAAATTATAAGCTGATAAATCTACAAGTAAATATAAAGATTGTTGTAATTTTCAGAAAGATACAAATGGCAGCATAGGCTGTGTTGAGTTTAAAAAGTGAAATCTAAGACCGTTGCTTTGGCCATATCAAAAGCATTTAACAGAGTTTGGCATACCAGTTTTTTCACAAGTTTTTCTGGGCAAATCTTTGAACTGATTCAATGTTTTTTATGAAATGAAAGTTGTCCTGAATGGCCACTCTTCTAGATCTTTCTGTACTAATGCAGGTGTCCTCCCAGGGCTCTATCCTTGGATCTACTTTGTTCATAATTTTTATCAATGACCTTCCTGATGGCATCAGTTCCTAACTTGGTATCTATGCTGGTGACACAGCCTTTTACTCCTGTCCCAATAGTAAGTCTGATCAGTTCAATAATGTGAAATTGGCAGCTGATCTAAAAAATGACAAATAGTCTGTTAACTGAGGCAAGGAATAGAAGCCTCCAAAAACTTTTCTTTATTAATCATCTAAGAGATACCTTCCTGCTTCAATCAGCATGGTTGATGCTAACCTCCAGGAAAGTGACATGTTGTGCTTTTTGTACTAACATGTCCAGCTGACATGAAGTGAAAAATCATGTTGAATTCATTTCTAGATCTGCTGCTTTGGTTGGTTCACTGTGCCATGCTAGACAGTTTTTATCTTACATATCTATAAGTCTACCATTGTCCATACTTTGAATATTGCTGCCAATGTTCCTGCTGTATATTTAGAGATTCTTGATAAAATCCAAAGAAGAATCAGCAATATTATGGGTCCTGACCTAACACTTGGCTTCAGTTACTTTTCCACTACTGTAATGTAGCTTGCCTGTGCCTTTTCTATAAATACTTTCATGGTAATTGATGAAATTAAAAGCTGGCATGCAGATTATGAAGCAGTAAACAACATCAATCAGGAAACAATTATTGCTCCTTGCGTCATCACCGAAAAAACTAAAGACGGAAAACGCAAAAATAATGTCGGTTTTTGATGTCAAAAACGACATTATTTTTGCACCAACCTAATAAATGCACAGCTTGTTGCTTGAGGATTTGAAGAACAAATTGAAAATCTTCATAAGGATTAACCTACATGTTCAAAGGAAGCCATTAAATTGCTTCTTACTGTTGCATCCTGTCATAAAATAGATATATAAAAGTTAGCATATTTCCAAGATAATGATATATGTGACTTTTTTTTTTTTAAACTGTCATCAAAATATGACAATGGTAAAATATGGAAGTTAAAGAAAACAATGGCTGGACTTGCTTGATGTAGCTTGAGAGTAGTACTTGTGTGTGGGGAATGAGTTGCTCAAATTGGATATTACTACATTAACTTTGAATTCAGCACTTTTCTTATGGTACACAGTTGATGGTATGGTGTGCATGTATGTGGATGATTGTGGGGGGGTGCAAAATGAATTTGAAAGAATGATAATAAAGTAAAATGTTTCATGAAGGTAACTCTGCTTCAAAGAATTTCAAAGACTTCGGCCTGAATATTGTTTCTGATAGTGATGGATGCATCACTATGGATAAATTCAGTGAAACTGCTAACATTCCTACATAAAATCAAATGAGTTATCAGAAACAGAAAAGACAGAATATAAAACTCCAGCGTGACACTGTAAGAATGCTGAAAAATTTGAAGAAAGAAAAAAGGCTTAAATTAAATCCTAAGTGAACACAGAGACAAAGAAGATAGCAGATAAATTGAAGGACATACTGAAGACAAAAAGAAAATATACTTTTATTTTTCTCATTTCAAGTACCTCACTAGAAGATAGCGCTGAAATCCACTTGGGCAAACTTGAATCATCCAGTACTAATTGGACGTGATGTCTCCTTATTTTGTTTTGCTAGCTAAGACCAATGTACTGTGTGTTGGGAAGGGCACTGGTTTTGACTGAGGACTAAGTTACCACTCCAGAGAGCAGATAAGGATTTTACGATGACATTAGAAGTGATACCTGTTTTGCACCAGGTGCCCATCAGTCAGGTCGAGTGCCTATTCCCTGGATGGTGGCAGCGTGTGAAGCTGATATGAGGAAGTGGGAGGAAAATGAATATGCCCACTCTTGCTTGGAGAAAACAAGATGGCAGATCAACATGTTGCTACCGTCTCTCCACCAAGGGGGATCCACCCATATTTGGACATACAAGGACCACCCTGCAGCACTCGTGGAGAGATTTGATTGGGTGATAGGAGATTCGAAAGTATCCCAGAAAAAGTTTTTTGGAAGTTGGACCCCATAAATAACCACACAGAAATCCCAGAAGAGAGAAGCAGGAAGCGAGAAGAGAAGCAGTTGAGGCAGAGACACACTTCTATTATGCCATGTGATTTACTACCTCGAAGAACTCCTCTCATGCCTTATTCCAGACTATTAGATAAGTTGAGCAGAGTGCCCTGGCGAAATTGCAAAGTGTAAAAACTGAAAGTCTCTATATAATGACAGAGAGAGAAAGAGGAAGACAAATAAGTCATCGGTATTCCATAATTTACTGCCTGAAGAAGTCGTCAACTTAAAGTTTGAAACCTCAACTCCAACTTGGAAATGAAGAACAAAGTGTCATGAAATTAGACTACAAAGGAATGGTCGTTAATCTGCATGCTTGTACATTCTTATACAAAGAAGTGTTCCTGTATAAACCTCAGTTATATAAACCTTGATTTACACAACTTCCCTTTTTTTTGTCTTATAACAACATCCCACCTGAATGATTCAATGCTTGCCTACCTTGTGATCAAAACAAACACAACACATGGGACAGGAAGAGGCTTGGATCAAAGTGACCAACTTCATGGTTAGCCACAGGATTCAATCATGGACACATCAATGACTAAGGACAGAAAAGCATTGTCATGTTGCGCAGGGACAAAGACACATCATAGCGTTATATTTGGTGCCAGTGACCATCGGATTCACCCTTGGATAGCCGCACCTGGCCCAGGTGTAGACAATCAGCCACAAAACGAAAGGAACACAATGAAAGGAGTGAATAGGACCAAGAGACTTTTGGTCAGTAGTTTTGATCATATGGTTCTGGAAAATAAGACACACAGCAACCAAGAGGACTAGGACTATGGGACAAGTGACAGGTAGGATTCTTTTTTGTATTCTTTAAAGTTTCTTGGATTTTGTTGTCCCATCTCGCCAGAATTTTCTTTTATCTGTTCTCAATTTTGATAGGTCTGAAGAGTCAGACAGAGTAGAGGTTGAGGAGGAAATGGTCGGGCTTCGGGTAACAACCAACCTGCATAAGCTACTTCATTAAGCCTATCCAGGATGATATGAGCAAGGATTTTGCCAGCAATCGTAAAAAGAGATATTCCTCTATGGTGGTCACACTCACACCTGTTCCCTTTGTGCTTATACAAATGGACAATTGAAGCATCCTTATATTGCTGTGGCACTTCTCCCTTTTCCCACACAAGGTTGAAAAATTCACAAATTTTGCATATGAAAAGATTGCTGATACATTTGTATATTTCAGTTGGAATTCCATCTTAGCTAGGGGCTTTTCCATTCGAAAGCGGTTTGATGGCTTTTTTGACCTCAAAGGTTGAAGGGTTAGCAGAAAGGCTTTGTACAACAGGTCTCTGAGGAAGATTGTTTATTATTTCAGCATCAACAGATGAATCCTGATTTAGGACCGTGGAGAAGTCTTCTGACCAGCATTTGATAATGTGGCTTTTGTCTGTCAAGAGAGTGTTATTGGAAGAAAAGGTTGGTGATAGACTGCTGGAAATGGGACCAAAAAAAAAAAGACCTTCAAGTTTTGGTAGAATGATTTGAAGTCACATCTGTCAGCAGCCTCCTGCAAAGTTTTAGCCTTTTCTGTCCACTAGCCCTCCTTCATCTTTCTCAATTTTGCTTGAGACTTTGAGATGCCCATTTCTTTGACAGACATGCTTTGTCTGCCATCCAGACATGATGACATTTATGCATGTTTTCATGGAGTGATTTAATTGCAGGATCATTTGAATTGAACAAGTCTTGATGTTTTTACTGAACATACCCAAGTGTTTCTTTTGCAGAGTCATACAGTATGTTTTATAAAGCAGACCATACCAATTCAACTTCATTACCTACATCAAGAGATGAAAGTTTTGAGCCACACAATGTTTGGAAAGAATCTAATGTTTCCTTGTCTTTCAGTTTTGTTATGTCTACCTTCTTTAGCGGTTTTGCTTGATTATTTCTAATAGGCTTCTAAAAAGCATTACTGTATGCGAGCAAACAATTTTGTGAACTGACCAACATTGACCAATTGCTAGTGATTACGTCAGGTTTATGTTGTGGTGATCACAACCACAAACGAGAATGTAGTCAATGAGATGGCTGTGCCTTGATCTAAGATGTCATGTACTTTTGAAACTAGTTGGTTGTTGGAAAATTGTGTTGAATTTGATTGTGTAATCAACACAATCAAATTCACTGCAAAGAGACTTTGGAAATTTTGTTTGGAGAAAATTAGTATATTGAAGTAAATATAAGTTGAGGACATTTTTCAAAATTTTTGCTAATAAAATGTAAGTGTAAGAAATATTAATGATACGCATCTGAAGTCAAAGCAGACAATAGCTTTTTTTGTTTTGCTGTTTGTTTTTTTTTTTTTGTGAATTTGGAAGCTGGGCAAGGCGTTTCTTTTTAATTAGAGGAAATTATCCTCAGTCAGAAAATTATTCTTAGTCAAGAGAAACGTTTAGTTTTCTCACTCCGTGGTATAATGTTTTAGGTTACCACATAAAATAACAGTTACCTTAAAGAAATGTTCGACTTACAGTGTCGAATTAAATATATAATTATTTTCTTAGACTTTAATTTCAGAAATATAACTTGCTATCAAATTTTATTTGAGAATGGGAAAAGGAGAGTGGATTTTTTGTGTCAGGTGACTTTGGTAAAAAGATTTTTTATTAGTTTCAGAAGAGTTCCAAAACTAAATTTGTTTGATATAACTTGAGAAAAGTTATATTTTGACTTATAAGGCCTATTAACGTAAATGTAACTATTTGTTAAAGAAAGCAAATCGTGCATTTACGGCTTAGAGTTTTATTCCAAGTTAGTCTAAAAAAGAGATTAGACTATTGGAAGCGGTGAATTTATTCCTAACAAGAGGAACTGTTACTTTTGATTTGTATTGTTGGTTTGTAGAGTTAACGTTTTAATACCAAGGTTATTCAATGCAATGGGTTCTGCCTTATTATCATTCTCTATAAGATTTTTAAGTAGCTAAGTAGATATTTATCATAAATAGAACATTATAAGCCTTGGTTAGGCATTGTGTTTATATTTTTCCTTTACAGCATAAAAAGAGAAAAGAATTCAGAAGAACCAAAGAAGATAAATGTATCTAAAGAAATTAGCCCTATTCTAATAGAAGACAAGATTTTTGTAACAAGTTTTTCTGTAAAAAAAAAAAAAGTCAAAGAAAAAAGGGTTTGAGTTGTCTGTTTAAAGACCTTGGCCAACAGCCCCCCTTTAACATGTGAGAGACTTAGAGGATGGGTGAAGACCAGTTTTGCCCATTACCCTTAAAAATAAGGTGCAGCAGACAAGCAAAAACTACTTCTACCCAATGCCCCTATACACATAAAAAAAAAAAAACATTTTTTTATACATTGTATTTCAGAGTAAACAGTTCATCATCAAATGTGCCAATATACTGCTATATATATATTTCTTAAATAATAATAAAATAAAAAATATAAAAATTATTATCAAATACATTAGAATATTATATTATTATTATCATCATAATTGTTGTTTTTTAAAAATAATTGAAGGATAAATAATAAAAGCAAATTGTCTAGTAGTAAACGAAACAAAATAACATTATAATTGAAAACACTTTTCCAACAAATTTGAGAGTACATTACAATTAATAAATAAGAAAATGTAAAAGAATTAAAATCATACCTAATGTTATTAAAGGAATCTTTGAATATAAATAATAACAGATAAGAAACCAGTGATAATGAGCAATAGTCAAAGATAAACAAAATAAACATTACAACTCTAAACTTTCCTCCAGTTTTGAAAATTATGACCAAATCGCAAAAAAAGAGAAATGTTATGTTTAAATTTAAAGAGATTAGAATATAGAATTATTCATGATACTATATAATAAATAAAACAAATACAATGCATTGTGTTAACTCTTAGCAAGATATTCTTAATAAATTACACTTGCTAAATAACACTTACTTTAAAATAAAAAATTGTTGTATATCACAAATTATCTTAAAAATAAACAAATATGTATAAAAGATTTTAAGAATATGTATATTAAATACTATAAATGCATAATAACATAACAAATATCATAATATAATAAACAAAAATAAAAGAAAAATGGATAATTATAAAAATCAAAACTTTCCTTTTAAAAATATGACATCAATATAATTGTCATTATACAAATACCTTAATCTATTTACTAAGGATTTGTAATCAAACCATAAGGAGGATTTGTGCTGTAAAGCATTTCTATATTACATAGGCAATGTATGGGCAAATACTTCAAACTTCTTCACATAAAATAATTCCAAATAGAAAAATTCCTCAATGTGAACAAATCACTTCTTCGGCAACAGTTTAGTTCAGCAATAGTTCTGAACTCCTTCAAAACATGTCACTGTATGATTAATTTGTTGCTCCTTGGTTCTTTTTGCACCAGTGACAAGCCTGAGTTATTTAATTATTCAATGACTGCCCTTGTTTCTTCGACAATGTTTTCATAATGTACATCATTATAAAAATTCTCATCATATTGAATATAATCCCGAACATACTTCAAGCTAATTACACTGTATGTCAAATAACTTCTCAGCAGGTAATAATGAAAAACATGAAAGAGAAGTCAGTCAATTTTGCCAAGGGATTATCGTTTTACAAAGCATACACTCATTAAAATATTCATCATTGTCCAGAATATTTTTAAATGTGCTTTTCATGCAACTCTTTTATAACTGACACAACTCTGGACCTGTAGCACCATCTAATGTCACACAATGATGGAATGCTTATATAAAAATCTCTAAAGACACTTTTCTGCTTTGTACTTGAAAATGTAAATTTACTAAAGCTGTGTAAAGGCAAAAAATATTTTAACTCCATTAACTTTCTCAGGACTTCTACTCAGAATTAAGTTTATGTGCCTAACAATGAATGAAATTGCTGCATTTAATGCCTTTCACCTTCAATTTAATTCATCTGTCATCACAGCTGCTCCATTTGGTTAACTTTTGTAATGTCAATGAACACTTGTTGCCATTTTTGTAATGTCAACGAATACTCATTGTCACTTTCATAATGCTCATTGTAGTAGAGACTTTGTAATCACAGATACAATTATAGTAATGCCATTGAGCAATACTGGTGTCAGACACTTTCTAATATCACTTACACTAATAGTACTTGCTTGATAATACTCACTCAAAGAGTAACCACCAAATAGTAATTTGTATAGTGATCAGTATAGAGGATATTATAGGGAATCTCGATCCATATAGTAATAGAGGATAGTGTAGAAATAGTGATCACTTATAGGCCATGCTAATTCCCATATATACATTTCCTTTGCCATCACATGATCTATTTATTCAAAATGGGATTACCTGTGTTTGCTCTCTGGTGATCTGTGTTCAAACTCCAGTGTTAGCAACAACACTTTATTCCTATATAACATTAATCAATTTAGTTTTGGCATCACTAAAGGAGTTTAAAACATTTTCTATCATATCAGCAAACCACAATACACTTTTATAAAGACGTGAAAAAATGGTTAGTTCACTGCTGCCATATCTGGCTTGGAGGTACCCAGTTTTCACTTTCCAGTCTTGACAGATTCTAAAAGCATCTATGTAGCCTCGTGGGTGATAAATTACTTTCCACCTTACAACCTTTTCCTACAGAGAAAATGTTGGTTTTCTGTCACTATTTCCATGAAAAATGTTGAGAGAAGCTATATTCTTTAGTTTCCCCAACTCTAATTCTCCCACACACAATGTACATTGCGGCAAACCACACTCATTCACTTCATATTCCTTTAGTAAGGAGTAAGTTCCACTCAGATAGCTTCTTCCTAAGAACTGTCGCTTTGTGAAACAGAATCCCAGGAAGATCACTATAATCTTAACCTCTTCAAGTCTATGGGTAAACGTAATCTTTCCCACACATTTGCAAAAACCATGCCCCTTACTCTTGCCACTCATGCAACAACCACTTTCAGTAACCCTCTACCGAGTGGCCATTGGGCTTTGTATAGGGTGAACTTTATAAAAAAAGAAAAGTTCCCAGTAGTAGTTTTATGGTCATCACTTGTGTGACCCAGGTTGGGAACCATTGCTATATGTCTTTTTCCTAAAACCTATCTTGTTACCAAAATCATTTTTTATGGGGGTCTGGGAGGGGTATATATAACTTTAACTAACTGAAAAAATAAAAATTACAATACATTTATTTTTTTTTTTTGAAGTCATTTTCTCAGAAAATTCTGCCTGTATTAATCCTATGTCCCATTTTCTACAAGATCGTAGTTTATTGTAATTCAAATGTAAACAATCTTTTCCATCTTTGAGAGGATACCAATCTTTAAATAATAAACCAAAATCATAGTTTTCCAGAGGATGTTATTATTTTGTATGCAGAGATTCTAGTTTTGGAAATATCAATCTGAATTTATTTAGAACCTTAAATCAGATAATTTGGGATAACTAACTGATTTCAATTTTAATAATTGAATATAGAGGGTAAAAATTCACAACTGTAACCAGAATAAAAATCATGAAACCAAAGTGGCAATATAGCATTATCCTGTTAATAATGTTTAATCATGTTGATAATATTTACGTAAAATAAGTCATATTTTAATTTATTTTGTAATTAAATAAATAATATATTTTAGTAAAATATGTAATGTTTTAAGTTATTTAATCAACTTGAAATTTTTTAATTTGAATGAATAGTGTCTTTGTTTTTGTAATATTATGTCCATGCCATCCAAATTCAATAATATTTAGTAGTCTTAAAGTTATTTTTTAACTTTGTTGAAAATGTTCCAAGGAAAAATTTATTTGTTAATAAAATATAAGTAACTAGAAATACCTGTGTAAATTTCATGGTTTTCCTATTTGAATTTTCTGATGAATCTTAATTCTAGAGTATAATAACTGAATAAGCTAGTTCTACAATAAAATATTTGTAGAAATTTCCCTATTGCATCATTAAATATTTGAGTTTAACAACTTTAACAAAATATTGCAATAACTATTATAAATTAAGTGGCACAAATGAAAAGCTTTGAAATTGACAACTTTTTCCATTTCCCTGAAACAAATGTTAAACACATGAGATTGTTATCACCTCTTCTAACTTCCTTTCATTTTCTCACTGATGTGACATTATGTGACACTGGTAAATGGAAATAAAAGGCTAAAATTAAAATATAACTTGGAACAAGATGAAAAGAGTTAAAGAATGGAACAGTAGATGAACTAAGAGAAGAAGTGAAATTGCTTTTATTTTTGAAAGTCTATGTTTTAAGCAAAGACAGCTTGAAGAAAGTGACTTTGTTGTTTTGGAGAAAAATATTACCAAAGAGGCTATCTGGAAAAGATGGGCTGACAAGTGATTGATGGTGCTGCCTTAAAGTGGAATTATGAAAACATCTGCTAAGGACCAACTGGAATAGAAAGTCAATTGAGTAGATAACATTTGGTAATTTTTAAAGACAAGGCAGAATTGAGAAAATGATTTATTCCACCTATCAAAAAGTGGAAATTGTAAACAAATCAAGAAATAGAATTTCTTTATATAAAGACCCAGCCCAGGATTCATAAGTGCAACTGAGTGAACGAGATATGGAAACCAACTACTTACTAATAGCAGTGGGAGGAAACAGCTGAAGAACTTGTGATTATCTTGTCTTTACAAGACACTAAACTGGGAAAAATGTGCTAACAAAAATTAAAGTGATAATTATGATTAATGACCAACACCTTAAAAACCCAAACACTTTCACCTACAAAGTTTAAAACTGGATTTGTCAAAATGACAACTGAGGTGAAATGCTTAGGTGATATACCAAGAGAGATGGAGAAATTGCCTACGCCCATTGGGAAGTAATGGTGGGAGACATAGATATGAGTTATATGGGCAGGTCAGTACCTGCAACCACTGCCCATAAGAAAAGGGATATCTGAAATTTGGAGAAATAATTAATGTTACAAAACCAGACAACTCTTGTTAGAAGACAGGGAAAACCCTGAGTCCCCAAACACATCAGTCTCCATGCCAGTCTTAAGTAAGGGTCAATATAAGCAACCAAGTCAGTTGGAGAAGCAGATGATGAGAGATGACTATGCTGCTGAAGCCCACATGACTTGCTGCCTGTCATATAGGACATAAATGAATGAAATCATTCGTTTATGTAAATAAGCGGAGTTGAGTAGAGTTAGCATTAGGTCAATTGCTATTTGGACCTTCATGTAATAAACCTTCTATTTCATTACTTACCTACGAGTTTGTCTTCCTTATTTATTTTCCTCTGTTATCTCAAAAACATGAGATACAACAGTTGGTGACAAAGAATTCAAGGATACACAAACTTCAAGCAACTTACAATAAGATGACTTGGTAAAAATAACAAAGTTAAATTCTTTAAAAAATTTCAACAATGGAAGACTTCAAATTAGCCATGTTGGAGATGATGACACAACAAGATTTTCAACAACAAAAGCATTTCGAGGAAGTACTTTTACATTCACATGAAAACAATTACAAATGTTGGTGCTAGTCATTAAAAGTAAGACTGAGGGAAATACTTCTCATTTTCACAGGACGCCATTGTGAATGCAATATCTGAGTTCATATACGACCTGGAAGAATTAACATTTTCATTGTCTTTTCATAGATACACTGATATATTCAAAAACAATTGTTGGGGTTGGACTGACAGAAAAAAATGTTCATTTGCTACTTAGAAAATTGGGTCCAGTAGAATATTCAAAATTTGTTAATTTATATATTACCAAATAAACTTGGTGATTTATCTTTTGATAATACTGTTTCGTTGTTGTCAGAATTTAATTTAATTTTCACTCAGGGATTGACATAAGCAAAAGACACTGAAATAAGACGAAGAATATTGAATAAACTAGAATACAAACCTAGTTTAACCCTTCAAAAGATAGTGGATGAATGTAAACAAATTATTAATATTCAACAGGATTCAAAAGATATTGAACAAAATGATGTATTGCACATATCAATATGAGAAGAAAAAATGTTTTTCAACCTCTAATCATTGCTTTGCATGTGGAGAGTTACATTTTTAGAAAGGATTATCCCTACAAAAATAAGAAATGTTTCAAATGTGATAAAATTGGTCACAAAAGTTCACATTGCAAAGGAAAATTTAAAAAAAAAAGTAAAACGTTCAGTGAATAATGCAAGTACAAATAAAATGGATGGTCAAGTAAGAAAATACATGCAAGTAAAAATGTTTAACAAAAATATTAAATTTCAACTTGATACAGGACCCGATGTGAGTATAATTAACAAATACACTTGAAAAAAAATCAGTAAACCCACTTTATTTTGAACAAAGAAAGTCATGTATGGTATAACTGGACAAAAATTGAATTTTGAGGGAGAATTTTGTTCAAAAGTAAGTTTCAATTGCAAAACAGAAAAAGTAAAGACATTCATTATGAATAATATAAATAATTTATTTGGTACTGACTGGATGGAGAAATTTAATTTTTTTGATGTGCCAATAAATTATTTTTGTAAAAGCAGTGGAGTGTTTTTCTGATTACACAGGAAAACTTAAAAAAGAACTAAAAAATAAATTTCCAGTAATATTTTAAATGTTTGCCAAGTTTGAATTAAAAGACAATGTCATTCCTGTATTCAAGTCCAAAAAGAAATGTGCCTTTTGCAGCATTGAGCCAGATAAATAACGAATTAGATCATCTGGAAAATATGGGTGTAATATCGAAAGTTGAATACAGCGACTGGGCCTCCCCTGCAGTTTATATTAAAAAGAAGTCCAAAGAGATACACATATGCGCAGATTTTTCCACTGGGTTGAAGGATGCTCTTAAAATGTATCATTATCCTCTACCTAGCCCAGAAAAGATTTTTGCAAGGCTCAAT
Source organism: Acanthosepion lycidas (assembly GCA_963932145.1). NCBI lineage: Eukaryota > Metazoa > Mollusca > Cephalopoda > Sepiida > Sepiidae > Acanthosepion > Acanthosepion lycidas. Next base: position 71,555,780 of record OZ010583.1, read on the forward strand.
AATAGAAAAATGTTCTCAAAGCTTGATTTAAGTGATGCATATCTTCAAATTCTGGTGGATGACAAATGTCCTAACCATTAATACCCATAGGGGACTCTACAGATTTAATAGATTAACTTTTGGGATTAAGGTTGCCCCAGGAATTTTTCAACAGGTATTGGACACCATGTTATCTGGACTTGACTTCGCTACCACTTATTTGGACATTTTGATAAATTGTAAAAATAAAGAAGAATACAGCATGTATTGAAAGTATACAAACGATTAAGTGAATATGGGTTTAAATTGAAATGTGAAAAATGTCAATATTTTTTTTACAAAAATGAAGTATTTGGGTCAGATAATAGATGAAAATGGTAGGAAGCCAGACCTATCCAGAGCAAGTGCTATTAAAATATGGTCACTTCAGAAAATAAAAGCTCTCTGAAAGCTTTCCTCGGCTTAGCCAATTACTTTAATGTGTTTATCCATGCATTTTTTGCAAAAACTATTAAATGACCTACTAAAAAAAAAAAAATGCCAAATGGATTTGGACAAACGAATGTCAAGAATCATTTGAAAGAAATAAAAGACATATTGACATCACACTTATTTTTGACACATTTCAATCCTAAACACAAAATAATCGTAGCAAGCGATAACTCATTATTCAAGTACGCTTTTACCAGCAGAAAAGAACTATAGTCAGATTGAGAAGGAAAGACTTGTTATTGTATTTGCAATTCGTAAATTTCAAAGATTTATTTATGGAAGAAGATTTACTCTGCCCACAGACCACTATTATCCATTTATGGATCTAAAAAGGACTGCCGATGCATACAGCGAATTGACTACAATGATGGGGTACCATCTGACTCAATTATAATTTTAAAATGGAGTTTGTACCACCAAAAAAATAAGTCCCACTAATGGCCTATCAAGGTTGATTCCTAAATTCTGTGAACCTCTTGAGGATATGGTAATTGTGGCTTTGCAAATGAAGAACAAATTCAAATATGTGATCTACCAGTAATACTGGAGGAAATTAAGGCAAAGTTTAACAATATCTTCATCAAGGGGGTAAAAGAAAAAAAGATAAAACTAAATCAGATAGTGTATTTTCTATCTGTAATGAAGTTCTGATGTATGGTGAAATGTTATTAAAATAACTTATTACATTGTTACTTGAAATGAAATGTAGTTTATTTTTGTTGTTTCTTTTATATATTAGTGGAAATAATTCTAACTATAACAGAGAGAGTTTGGGAAACACACACAAAAACACACACGTATATTTTTTTTTATTGAAATTGGAGTAGATTTGAACAGCGAAATTAGATCAGAACAATTTTGTTTACTGATGGAAATCTGATCTAGCCCATTGGGAATTGGGTCGTTGAAAAGACAATGGAAATGATTGAAACAAATGTTATCGGTTAAAATTTGAAAGAGCTTACTAAGGCTATGAGAACTTTGAAATTCACATGATTTTGGGTTGAAAATGGCACTCGTGATAATCGCATGCAGGCCAAGGGTCAATTCATGATCAACCAGATTTATCTATATAAACGCATAGTTATGCTGAAGAAGAGGCAGACGGTCGAGCGAGACGGGAGAGGCCACGATTGATCGGCACATCGTTGTCGCTGCGTGCATAGGCACCCGCAGACAGTTGTTACGGGTGGCGGTGCTACAATAATCAAAGAGTGACATCAGAGATTGGAACCAAACGCCCGCTAACATATGTTGTTGATATAAGTACAAAGAAGCGAATTACTCCTCCAACAATCTAAGACTGCTACTGCTACTATTATTACTACCACTGGAAACGGAAATGTCAAACAAGCTACAATAACCAAAGGTTGGTTTTTGCTCATCTGTTGTAGAGTGCAGTCAAGCTGGGTGGAGAGATATCGGAGATTGAAAGTGAACAGAGTTGAATTGAAGGCTCAAAGAAGTACGAAAGTGATGTCAGAGATTGGAACAAAACCCCCACTATTTACTGTTAATATAAGTACCGATGCTTCTGCTACCATGAAGATTACTACTACTGTTACTACTGCCAAGGAGGAATGCAACTATAAACTTTAAGCCGCGCACAAAAATCTTTATCTCTCCATCACAAGAGTCGCATATTGTTCTGAGATGATTTAACAACAAGTTAATCAAAACCCACTCTCTCTCTGTCTAGAATCCAGTGTATGAGTTTTTCTTTTTACGTCAATTTTCTTTTCTATAATCCATTTCTTTTTTATACTATTCTTTTCTGCTATATAAAAGGCATTAACAATTCAACCATTTAATCGATGTTTGTCCGGCTTTCTGCAGATATTTTTTTTTTTTTTGGTGCATTCTAAATTTCTTAGCACAGACTCTCCAGCTGTCTACATCTTCAGTTGACCGTGAATGGATGAATATCACTTCTGCTTTCTGAATCAAACCAAACACAACATGGGCAGGAAGCAGGATTAAACCAGTGGACCCGTCAAATGATCTACGGATGCTCAGGGGACCTACAGTCACTCCCTTAAGTTTGGTTAAGACTGAGTAAACACCTCAACCCAGAGAGTAAGATGTCGAAGGTTGAGAGGCTGGGGCGAAAGTTTTCGATAAGAGTATGAGGTTGGAACAAAAGTTTTTAACATTTTCTAAGTGAATTTCAAAGACAATATTCAGATATTTGTACATAGATTTATTCAACCACATGTGTGCCATTTTGTACCACAACTTTTTACCATCTTTGAAGCAGCTTTATGATTTCATCCTCCCATAAATTGAAATTTTTCTGGGTGATGAATTGGTTTAAGTAGTTTTTACTAGCTTCCAGAAAATTGAAATTCTTCCCCTTAAGAGAATTTTGCAGGTAACCTTGAGGTGCAGTATGGCAGGTCTAGTAGGACAACCCAGCCAAACTGTACCAATTCCTGCTAGGTCTACAAAGAAATGTGGGTTTTGATATTTTCCTGATAGAAGATGACACCGTTTCCTAATTAGTCAAGTCTAGATAATTTTCATCAATTGCTGCCTTTAATTGGTTCAATTGGGAACAGTACTTGTCACAATCCAACATTTGTCAAAATTACCAATTCTGAATTCAACAAACCATTTACAAACAGTAATTACAGCTATGGAACCATCTCTATAAATGGCACAGTTTTTTCTTTTCTGGGAATAAAAGAGCATCAAGTGTCAAAAATGTTTTTTTTTTTTTTTTTTACATTTTCATTTTTAATGTAAAAACATTTAAAATTAGAATTGTAAGGAAAGAAGTGTTGAAATGTCACCTTTCAGAATAAATATGTCATAAATGTCAGACATATGTGAAACAAAACCACATATTCAAACACTACCTATTGAAAAATGCTATGAAATTTTGTTCCAACACAATACTACAAATCTTAAGCACACATAACACAGTGGATTAGTTAGATCGAGTGACAGGACCCAAAGAGTGTGAGTTCAATACCTGGTTACGGTGGTGGAGAACTTGGAGATGGGTATTAACAGGAAATAACTGATAACTGATATCCATTAGACATGGTACGCGGAACTAAAACAGTCTACTCTAGTGAGCAAAATAAAGGGTCCAGTTCAACATTCCAACCACCTGAAGAAGGCCAGAGCATACAACGGCCAAAACATTGTGATAAATATGGCAACAAAGATGAGGATGATAGTCCAAGCAATGTAAATAGTGTACATAATACCTCATCTCAGAAATATAGACAGTTAACTGAAGCTTTATCCAACCGGATTTGTTTATAACCAGAATACATATAAGGAGAGATAATTCATACCACATTCTCCACTGCTGGTTATTTGGAAAAGACAAAGTCATTCCACAAATCTGATCTTTTGCGGGTCCTTTGAGAATATTGTGGTAGTTCGCAATCGATAGCCACCTCTGACATTAACTCATCTGAACTTTTTGACCTGGGTTTGTTTTGCCTACTTGGCTTTGAAATATAAACCTTCAACTTGAAGTGTTTACTTATTTTTCGATTTGTAATCCACTGTGTCTGAATTTGAAATAGCACTACCCATTTCAGAGTAGACTCATTTTTAGGTGCTAATTCCTTGTCAGAACTAAAGGCATTTTGGTTCATTTGTTCTGGTAGCAATTCCATTTCTGATTTCAAGGGGGGGGTTTCTGCAAGGGCCAAATCCTTCAACAATATAGTATCTCATCTCCCATCTAAATGCTGGACAAATGTGTAATGCAGGGATGCCTGTATTAATTTGACTTTGATTACTAGAGGGTTGTTCTGTGTCAAACATGGTGTCTCAGAAGGACTGTATCATGTTGCAACAGCTTTGAGGAAAGTGAGGTAGGTTCCTCGTGAACTTCTACATTGGCATCGTAGAAACCTTTCGTGGTGTTGTGTTTTGTTGCAGTGCACAACTGGGTTCAAATGGTGTTCAGAGATTCTGGAAGGAGGTTTTCCTAGTCAGTGATCAGGCATATTTGTGTCATAGAAACCAACTGAATGGTTTTCCAAATAATGTCAATGCATTTTTCACACTGCCCATTGCCTTTGGGGTTATAAAGCAGAGTTTGACTTGTCCGAACCTCTTGTCCATAAAAAAAATTGCCTAAATTGTTCTGACATGAATGTTGTTCCACGGTCTGAATGGATATAAAATCTGAATGCCAAAAAAGGGGCAAACAAGGATCACAGACATTTTATTGCTGTTTGTGGATGCATCTGGGCAAGGATATGCAAACAGGAATCGTGAATATTCATCAACTATTGTAAGCAGGTATCGGTTTTTGGTTTTCAATTCTAGGGGACGTTTGAAGTTCACATTCAGCCTTTCAAAGGGTTGATTGGCTTTTATAAGGATTCCTGGTGCTAACATATAAAATCATGGCTTGTGTTCATTGTAGATTCAATAGAATGTTATAATCTTCTTGATCTCAACAGCATAAGGCAAATTCCAGCTTCATACTACATGTGTCATTTTAGTTATGCCTGGGTGGCATAATTCATTATGCAGGGTTCAAAGAGCATTAGAACTTGGCATAGTCCTACTAACTCTTGATAATGCATCTACCACAGCATTTTCTTTACCAGGATGGTATATAAAATTGGAGAAACAAGAGAACTTAATCTTCCATCATGCTATTTTTTTTGTTTTTAATTTTACTTCTTGACTTGGAATTAAACATAACTGGAACTGATTTTTGATCAGTTATAAGTGTGAAGTGACTCCCAATTAAGTAATGCCTCCATTTTTTCAATGCCTCTAGGATGGTATAGGCTTTTTCTTTGACAGCTGAGAAAAAATCCACTGTGAGTAATGTGCAAACATGCCCACAGCTCGCTGAAGAGCCTACATGTTGTCAGGAACTAGCAGGTTAACCAGAGGTTTTAATTACTCAGCGTCTGGTTTCACATTCCCTTCACTCACAGTGTACACTAATAGACTGAGGTTCTCACCCCAAAGAAACATTTGTCAGAATTTAATGTAAGGTTGTATTTGTTAACAGCCCCCATGAACCATTTAAGGTTGTGATCATAGTCTGACTGATTTAGTCCACAGACTGTTACATTATCAATGAAGGCAAATGTGTCCTTCAATTTTTCTGTGCTTATTGTCAATAATTCTTTGAAAACTCAACACACCATTAGTCACACCAAATGGAATCTGTCAAAAATTATACAAATGGCCAATCACCACAAGGCTGTATAGGGTCAATCCTCTGGCATGACTTCTACTTGGTGATAAGCGCTCAGGGTATCCAAAGAACTATAAACATGAGATTGATGCAAGACAGCAGGTATGCATCCAACTGGGTAAGTCTATTACTAATCTCTTTTTGCGGTTCTTAGAAGTTATGAGTACCTGTGCCCTGCATGGAGATTCACTTGATTCATTAACTCCCTCCCCAAACATTCACATTACTTGTTTTAATAAATTGTTTGTACCATCTAGATTTTACCGCTATGAGTTTGCTATTTGTCATTAGGTCATTAAAAAGTGACAGATACTGTATATTGCTTGATTCTAGTCCACAGATTTTTAAGGTTGGTTCAGGTCCTCCAAAAGAAATTATCACACTAGAATGCCTACATAGGAATAATATATGCCCTAATATCACACTGCAAAAGAAGTTCTTCATTACTGATAGTTTTGTGCAAATGTAAGAATTACTTTTTAACTGATGTCTGACCAGACAGTACCCAATTACTTGAGTGCACAAAGAAACATTTGCCATAGTTATTTCGTTGGATCAAGGAAATATCCACCACTAATTAGCTTTCACCACGTTTGAATCTATGTAGCTCACAGAACTACCTGTATCAATAAGGACATCCACAGGAACATTGTTAATGTAAATTTTTAGTATAGTTTTTGAAAGGCAGGCTGGAAAAGCAACCGTTATGACATAAGTATTAAGGCAACACTGTTGGAGTGGTTGAAGGTTTACATACCTTAAAAAAATGTCCAAGTTTCTTACATTTGCGACACCTGGCATTTCTAGCTGGACAGGAATAGTGAGGGTGAAAAGAGAGTCCACAGAAGAAGCATTTTTTGTTGAGACCACTGTGACTGGTTGCTCAGAGGTAGAACCTTGATCACAAGAAAATACTGAAGACAAAAATGAAGAGTCAGGAGGACCCTGAAACTCCTGAGATGTAAGGGTGACTTCTATTAGGTTGGTGCAAAAATAATGACGTAATAATGCTGTTTTTTGACGTTAAAAAATATGTCAAAAAACGACATTATTACGTCATTATTTTTGCACCAACCTAATAAATACTTAACATGGTTTTGTTTTCGAAGAGTCACCACCTCACCTGAGCATTTCGAGGGCCATTTATAAAGATGTCCATAATATGTTCATCCCAGACTTCTTCTACATACATTTCTTTAAAATTGCAGCCTTTGCTTAGTATTCTCAATTCAGTTAAGTAGGACTCAAGTGATTCACTATCTTCCTATTTTCGAATGGCAAGTAGGTGTTGAGCGAAAACCTCATTTTTAGGTTTGATGTAAATTGCATGCCACAAGTTCATAGCTTAATCATAGGAAGGGTAGTTTGAAATTATCCTAGACATAGAGAGACAGTTTGTTGTCAGCTGTGTCTTGTCTATTTGATGGTAAAGGTTTTTACAAAGTTTTTGAACGTTAAAATCCAATTGCTCCATTGTTCAGCAGCTGTGGTATGGTCAGGGCCAAAATCAAAATTTTGTTGTGATCTCATGCAATGTTCCATGTTGATTCAAAATCGAATAAATTGTAGTCAGAAAATGAACACAAGTATAACTGAAGCTTTATTCAAATTAGAATGAAGTGTCCTACAACAGGCATGTCAAACTCAGGGCATATGGAGAGCCGCACCTGCTTACAATCTTACATTAATCACAGCTAGTAGTAATTAAACTTTAAATACAAAATACTTACAATACAAGGTAGTACAATTTAATCATTTTTATGTTGTCTTGATGATTGACATCGCTTTAGACAAACTATCCTTGATATATCAGGTTGAAATGTCTGTGTGGATCCCACTTTGATCAAAGATGACAAATCTTCATCACTTAATCTGGTTCTGCGAGACATTTTTGTGGCCTTCATAAACAAAAATAACTGCTTACAGACATATGTGGAACAAAACATTGGCATAATCTTTGTGGCAAACTTTCTGAAGTTCTTAAATGTCTGAGGAAGGTATGAAAACAATCCAGTTACCCCTACTTCTAGGTACTTTCCCTTGAGTGTTGAGTCTGTATTTCCAGTAGTTCCATTTGTAGACTTGCCTCTGCCTGAGCAACATCAAAAGAGAATGGTGCTGAGAATAATGCAACCTGATCTTCACAAGATGAAAAATCACAAATCTTTGCTGAAAATCTATTTGACAGCAATTCCGGGAAATTGTCGTATTTAGCAAAGATAAATACAGACTCAGTATTGGCAGGTTTTTTCAACTCCTTGCACATAGGAAAATGAATCAAATTTTCATGTAACAACTGGGACTTCAATAAGGCTAATTTTGCAATGAAACACTTGATATCATCATATAACTGAGTGATGAGCTTATTTTTACCTTGTAATTTCAAATTAAGGTCACTTAATTGGGCAGCAATATCCACTGAAAAAGCTAGATCTTGGAGCCAGCTTTCATCTTTCAATTCATCTGTGCTTTGATTCTTTATCTCCAAAAACATAAGAATTTTGTATCGCAATAAAAAAAAAATCTTTTCAGTACCTTGTGACATGAAAGCCACTGAACTGCTGTGTAGAATGGGACATTTGTGAACTGGCTATTCATGTCTTCCAATAACTGGCTAAACTAACAGTGATGCAGAGCACAACCTTTGATATACTTCACTGTTTTTGTGACAAAATTCAGCATATGATCTATAATTTTAAAATCTTGGAACATAAGTTCTGTTAATGAATTCCTGTCCAGCTAGAAGTGAAAATGCTTGAATGTTGAATCTACTTATATGTTTTCTATTTTTGTATCCAACTTGGCAGCAACACCATTATGTCTCCCAACCATATTGGCAGCACCATCAGTAGATAAACACACAAGTTTACTCAAATCAAGACCATCTCATGGAGAAGCTGTTCAACTTTCTCAAAAATGTCCTGGCTTGTTGTAGTATCATGCATTGGGACCAGTTCAATTAGTACTTCATAAATTTAAAATTCATTGTCACGAACCCTGATGAAAATGGCAAGCTGTGCTATTCCATCTATGTTAACAGTCTCATCCAGAGCAATAGAAAAATGTTCAAAACTTCAACTGTCGACTTAAATCACTTGCCATTTCATCAATCTATTCAGCAACAGTATTCCAGCTTAATGAAATGTCTTGAAAAAAATGTAACTTCTCTGGGCATACAATTTCAGCTGTTTTTAGAAGACATCACAGAGTTCAAAGCTTACAGTAACAGAACTAATGCTGCCTTTCTGAACCTTTGTAAAGCAATTCTGTTGCTGTGTTAACTTAACCTTGAATTCTTTCACTTTTGAAACATGCATATCTCCTTCATATTTATCATAAGCGCGATGGTTCGTTTCATAATATCTTTTCACATTATATTCTTTTGGTGTCGCAATGCAGTGGTTGCAAATCAAACAGTTTATCTTTCCATTAACAGTGGTACAAAAGTACTGTAATTCCCACTTTTCTTGAAACACACATCCTTCTTCAGATAATTTTCTCTTTTTATGAGATAGAATGGAATTCAACATTTTTAAGGCAAAATATTACAAAATTACAAATGTTTTCACTTTACATTTGTTCTTATTTAGTTGTCAAAGATGATCACATGATTAACTGGAAGTTAAAAATAGTCACTGGCATTCAAAAACAAAAACCATTGAGATAGAATAAACAATCTAATCATAACAATTGAAAAAAATCTCACTGTTTTTAATAATTTGCATTACGAACACAGACAAAATTCTCGATGTACCACAGCTATAGAAACCTTCGTGAGGGCCACCAAGATGCATGTAAAGAGCCGCATGCCAGTTTGACACACCTGTCCTACAAGACTTATTTAAATACTGAATACAAGGGGAGGTAATCCATACCAAAAGTATATACACTGGGAGAAAAATAAAGAAGCAGTTAGGATTCTAGTGAACATTATGTGAAAGAGTTGTAGTTCTGGGTGAGTTCTCTTGGACAGCGCAGAGGATAAGAACGGAGACCACTAATAGCTACCAGTTAAAATGTTATACACCAAAATTAGCATCTCCCAAACAGTAATAGATCGCAACCACTGAAACATCAAATGCCTGTCAAATGATTTGTGCAGTATCCAGATATCAGATCAGTATTAGAGACACTTATCATAATTTATAATTTTATTTTATCTTTTTTTTAAAAAAATCAGTTTTCTACTGAAAACATTAATTTGCTATTTTACTATTGAAGCCACTGATGGCCAGAGGTTTGTTTTAAAATCTTTCTTATTTATTCCATTTACTCTATGTTACTCTGTTGACAATGTAGTAGTAATTAATGTTGTGATAAAAAGAAACAAAGATATTAAAAAAAGGGTGTAATATTAGAAATACTTAATTTCAGAATCTCCAATATAACAAATAGACAAAATACAAATATGACAAAATAGTCAACAAAATTACATGGAGTAAATCAGAATGAAAAGCAGTAAGATTAGAAATTATATAGGATTATTACATTAAATATAATACAAATGTTGGCACATTACATAGCTCATGTGTCTTTAAATCTTGCCCAGAGTGCCTATCTTTCAAATTAACACAAACTGAAGTTACAAACTAGTAAAAAGGATGGAATAATACAGAAAAATGTCTCTTATACATTACCCAAATTATATGAAAGAGAAAACCAATAAATCTAAGAAAAATATTGATTTCTATTATTCAATATAATATACCAGAATATTAACAATTTAACATTATGAAAAAATTTATTTTTTCATTTAAACTTACTTTCTTCTTCTTCATCTGGACTGACACGAATTTCTGGTGGGGTAGAATTTAAACTGATCAGAGTCGGTTCTGTCTGAGCCAATGATTCAACATCAGAACACCCATTCTCCAGTGAGTCATTGGAATTGTTCTCTGGAATAAATTATAGAAATTAATAACATTAAAACTAATTAGCACAATATTTAAAACAAATGCCTGTTCATTAGAATCTTAATAAAATTAAATTTTTATTAAAATATCTTTTTTAAATATCAAAACCCAGCTAAGTACTGAAAATGTAAGCTTTACAATGTTCATTATTATTAGACATCCACAAATTCAAGCAGATGACCAATTAAAATAGTGTAATAAAAATCATTAATATTCTCTATATTTGATATTTCAAATTTTATCTTAACTTAAAAATATCAAATTTTAAAAGACTTTAATTTATTTTTAAAGTTTATACCAATGGAATTCTAAGGAATCAATGGAAACTGAAAAGAAATGTACAGAAAAAAAATTACATTTCCTTACATTCCTTATGACTGAACACCTATGAGGAGAAAGAAAGATGTACAAAGACTTTACTCCATGAAAATGTATCTTTACTATAGTGTTAAAGCTAATTAAAAAATGAGAGAAATAAAACAAATTGCTCTTTATTATCTCTGTTGTCCATCTTATTATGTCATTAAAGAATGAAAAACCAAGTAAATTAACTCATCTTAGACAGTAACTACAGTTAATCTTATAAATACTGACAATCTTTCAATCTCCATGAAAACACTCTCAACAGAAAATTCAAATTCATTGCAATGATGAATTAAATATATTTTACCCAAATTACATCTTGAGGGACATTTATGTACAATATACAATGTCAATACTTTAGTTTCAAAAATTAAAGAAAAAGTATTCATAGTCTTGTGTTCACCCAAAATGTGTTTGCTGTTATTAGGTTGGTGCAAAAATAATGATGTAATAATGTCATTTTTTGACGTTAAAAAATACTGGTAGAACACAAAAATACGAAGTCATAGCAATGGCTTTAGAAGCATTTAGTTTTAACTAAATTCATACAAGAATATCAATTTTTCAGCATACAATTTTAATTTTACCAAAAAGTTTATGGAGTCTTAAATTGAAGAAAGAAAATAAGCAATATTTTCAGCATTTTTTTTTCTATTTTAAAGGTAAAGATGTAACTCAAACACAAAAATACTTTATTGATAAAGTACTGTGAATAATTAAATGATGTGAAAAGTTTTGTTAGAGAAATCTCATTAAACTCTGTTTCATAGTAGGAGAAACCAGTTGAAGTTGACAGCAATTACATCAAATTAATACCCAAGAATAACCAATATTCTGATGCTGGAATTAGACAAAGTATCAAATATCCCACTCAAGTATCAGGTTCATGTGTTAGTCATTTTGATATGTATTTTTGACATAAAAGGCAAAAAATGAAACTGAATGCTTTATGACAACCATTCCAAAAGCAAACAGTAGAAAGATCCAAAGAGGAAATAAGTATGACCATGGAAAGGCATCAAAACCAACTAAGTCATAAACATTTAAGTAACACTTATATTTTACAAAGAATAAATGTAAAAGAGTTATACACAAAAGTGCGATTTTATTTTGTGGTCCAAGTTAAAATTCCCAAAATGTTTATATCCTGGTAATCATTGCATTTTCACATCTACAAGGACCATAGTTCTAGGTAGGTATAGTCTCAGACTTGTTGCAAAATTGCCACTCATTGACAAAAAAAATATTCAATCATATGGAAAAGTTTAATCAATTTTCATCAAATTTATATCATTAAAATAAATCTGATATTTTCTTCAATGACAAAAAGGTTATTTAGTTTTGGAAAAAAACTTTGTTGCAAAGAAAAACAAAGATACAGAAAATCAATTGGAAAATTTTCAGTGCAAAATATGGACTCTCATTTAACAAATCTACTGAAAGAACCTGTTCCTGGTCTGTTTATGGTGTAATGTTTAATTTTCAGGCAACATCTGATTGCAAAAAACCTTAATCGACTTTGCAAATAATTAAAGCACTATTATCACATGCTTTCAATTTCTGACTATTTCAGCTTCTCTGCACTGAGAATGAAGATTTTGAAAATTTGTTGTTGCACACAGAAGTTAAAAACAAACTTGCCTGAGATGTTTCTAATTTTTAAAAAAGTTGTTGAATTCTTCCAAGATTCCAACTATGTTCTGTGATGAACTATGAAATACTAGCAATGTTACTTGACATTGTGCCAAATTTCTTTGTTTCACTGCACTATACTGTTGTTTTCTTAAAGATTTGCATAAGCCATAAAATTATATGAGAAATTGGCATAATTAAGGTAGTTTACTCAGTGTAAAAACTTTGGTAGAACTTTAATTCAAATGCACCATCCTACAATATTTATTAATGTTTAAAGTATGTATAAAGAGAAGTAAGCAATCTTGACATTTTAATAGTATATTTTTGAAGTCTAAAAAATTTTGAGTACATAATATAGAAATAAACAAATCTTTAATGATATCCATTGGAGTTTGAACTTGGTCAACTTAATCAATTACATGTCTAACCACTAAGCCACTTTGTGTCCAAAGAATTTGTATAGGAAAAATTTTTTTTTACAGTGAGGTTCACCCTGTACAAGGCCCAGGGGCCACAGTAATAAGCAGTTTATGCAGATAGGAGATAATGGTTAAACTTGAACAGGTTAAGATTGTAGTGATAGAGGAAACATACTCTTGGGAGTTTGTTTCACAGGACAGTGGTTCATGGGAAGAAGCTGTTTGAGTAGAAATTATTTCTCACCAATGGAATACAGAGGGAATATGGTTGGTTTGCTACAATGTGAGTGGCATGGTGGGTCCTAGCCATGAAGGTTCTAACTGGTGCAACCAAAGAATGCAGTTCCTCTGCATTTCTTAGAAATAGCAATAGAGCAGTGACAGTCTTGCCATATTGCACCTGTGAGAGAGAGGTTGGAGGGTAGAAAATAATTTTGTCACCTACAAGGACTCTGAGATGCTTTTGAACTCTATTGAGACTGGAAAGTGAGGATAGGGCAGCTCCCACCCAAATATGACAACAGTACTCCATTTTAGGCCTAATCTGGTAAAGGTAGAATATAGCATGTGGAGTCTGGTACTTATTGGAGTGGTACAGGGAACTGACTATTTTTTCCTGCATCTTTAGCGATGGATCATATGTAAGAGTTCCACTTGAAGTCAGAGGTGAGTTTAAGGCACAATAATCTCTCACATATAGAGCAATTCTGAGAGGGCATCCATTCATCAGGATTGGTGGCAGGTTGGGGTCTGATCGACAATGATGGAATGTAACTAATTTGTTTTTTGAGGCAGTGAATATAATTTTTTCCCCACTGAGAGCAAAATTGGATGAGAGATCAGATGCAATCTGACCATCAGAAGTTTTGGAGTTTCACATGTATATTGTTGTAGCATCAGCATAGATATTCACAAATGATCTAAGTATATTGCTTAAGTAGATCATTTTCTGAAGAGTGACTTCTGCATTGATTGCTAGGGTCCCAGAAGACTTTATAATTGCAAAGATCCTTCCAGTGATTCCATAGCTGAAGAGATTGAACAACAAACCTGTGTCACACCTTCTCAAAGGCCTTTGAAATATCTAATGTGATAGTCTTTGAGGTGAATTTGTCATCAAGAACCTCACTAATTCTATAAATAATGGTAGTTAGGACATCAGCAGTGGATTAGGTTGATCAAAACCCATACTGCTTGTTGTTCAATTCTTGTTGATTATAGCCTCAAAAAGCTGACTAATGATATCAGGAGATTGATGAGTCTATACTGAAAGCAGTGGGAGTGCTCACCCATGTTCTTGAAAACCAGACATGCACTTGACACTTTCCATGAGCTTGGGAAGGATTTCTCTTTCAAGCAGTGGTTAAATAACTTTGTTATGATCAGGGAAAACCACTAGAATTTTGTCCAGGCCAGTGGCGTTCTTAGGGTCAAGGCTTTTGCTAAGTTTTGAAACTTCCTGTGCTGTAGTGAAAATATTACTGAGATTGTGCTCAGTGGGACATAGGAAGTTGAGAAATGGATGGCCTTTGTCATTTAGCATTGAATTCAACACAAAGAGCTTCACTTTATCTTTCAAGGAAGATATGACCTTGGGACCATTAATAATAGTGGGCACATCTGCTTTACTTCTGTTCATAATCTGGTTGGAGATAAAAGGTATGTTAAACATAAGTGTTACAAAGAAATGCATTAATTATCAATTGCAAATTTTGTCATTAAATACTACAGAAAAAAAACAGTACCATTAGATTCCATGGAAAAAATCACACCAATGGCTTAAAACAAATGAATTTTTGTGTGTATAAAAGAGTTATGCACAAGATTTCAGATTCAATCTTAGTTAAAATGGCTTGAGAGAAACTAATTTATTTTTTAAACAGTTTACTAACCAATTTATCGCATAATTTTATTTTTTTACAGGAGAAGGAGTCCTATGTGCAATACAACAGATTCCTGAATGATCCATATTACAAAGCAATGTATCTTGACAGAGATAAAAGCAAATGTAATAACTTGAATGTGACTCAAAATTCAAAAGAGGAATACATTGAAAGAAGTACTAGTGACATCACTGAATGAGATCATCCTAATGGAAATGAAAAAAGAGAAAAAAGTTGATGGCAGATGAGATTCCCAAGATGATGAAAAAGACAGCAATGTTAAGGAATAGTACAGATTATAGAACATTAAACACAGAAATTAGAAACAAATGCAGGCATGCTAAAGAGGAATGATCTAATAAAAAACATGAGGAAATAAAGTTTTGAGTGCACAAACTTTGAGCTTTATACATTGAATGACACTGCTTACTTTTCAGATATATTCACACAGTAAAATGAAGTGACTTTGCAACTGCAAGGAAATATGGTTAACATTATCAAATTCAAATCAGCATTTAATAAATGCTGATTTGATTTTGATTACATTATTATAAACAGGACCCACTCCTCTAAATCAATAAAAATAATAAATATGTTTTGATTCTGATATGGAAGGTCTAAAGAATGCTAATCTACAAAAATTATTTCCCAAAACTTTTTCCCCCCTTTTTTTTCATGAGCAGACCACTCTATTTAAGTGGTCTCTTTTTTATGTTTTGTTTCATAAAATACTAGACTGAGTTATCAATCTATTCCTTGAGAATATTCTTTATTGAGAAATTAGGAATAGCATTCAGAAAAATGCATCTGGAATAAGAGAAAAAGTGTAATATTCCACCTGGTTAGCACAAGACCATGACTTTTTGATGACCAGGCAAAAATTGTTATTCCTTAGCTGTGAAGTTTACACTCATTTGCTATATTCACCAAATATTACACATTCTGATTAATATTTATTCCAGTCTCTCCAGAATGTTCTTAATAAAAAAGAATTTCTATTTTTTGGAAAACTACAAAAAGCAGAAAAAACTTTCTGAAAGAATGTAATAAAGAAATTGAATGAAATATGGCAAGAGATAATGGAACAAAATGGAAAATTTGTTAATAGTGAATGTCAAAATAATCTTAACTTACGGTGTTGATATTCTAAAGTATTTCTCCCAGTGAATTCAGAACTTGGCAAAAGTAGTTCATTTTCTATCATGAGAGTTTCCTCAGAATATACTTCAGGTTGAGCAGCTGAAATTAATTATAATTTTTGAAATAGAAATTATAGAAAAATAAAATGTAGTAATTAACTTCTAAACTTATACCTATTAAAATGTATTCATTCTTATTTCTAACATTATATTGAAAGAAAAAATAATTAAGTAATTTTCTTTCAACATAAAATAGCATACTTATGTATTAAGCATGAAGAATATTTTTCTATTCAAAGTTAATTATT
The DNA here is from genome assembly GCA_963932145.1 of Acanthosepion lycidas. Lineage (NCBI taxonomy): Eukaryota > Metazoa > Mollusca > Cephalopoda > Sepiida > Sepiidae > Acanthosepion > Acanthosepion lycidas. The sequence goes on from OZ010583.1 coordinate 71,572,099, forward strand.
AACTTTGAACAGAAAAAGATTTTTCTATATACTTATATATTTCCACTTCTATTTTTTATAATCACTTCACCCCAAACAAGGCAATAAAGCCACTAAGACAAAAGAAGTTACCGAGTGATAGAGAATATGTGAAAAAAAAAAGCACTATTAAGGAAAGAGAACAATAAAAGAACAGGAATTAAGCAGAAAACATTAGTCTGAGAAGGTGCAATATGTCACTTTCCAGGAGGTTAGCATCATCCATGCTGATGGAAAACAAAAAGGGTCCACTCAGACAAGAGAGCAATTTCATTTTGAAGGCATTAAAATTAAGAAACCATTCTTTTCCCCAATTAACAACATATCATAGTTCATTTTTTAGATCAGTTGCTAATTTGACCTTATCGAACTGATCAAACTATTTACAGGAGTAAATAGTTGCATCATCAGTATAAATAGAGTTGAGAATTGATGACATCAGTAAGGTCATTGATGAAAATTATGAACAACAAAGGTACAAGGATAGAGTCCTGGAGAACACTTACATTAATTTCTACTTAGAAAGTAATTTTTCACCTTGAGCTCTATTTAAATTAAGAATTCAAATCAATTTAAAAATTGTGAATTCACTAAGCCTACTGAGACTCATCACTTTGAAGCAGCAGTTTCATATGTCAGAGATGATTGATAATAAATTTATGCTAAATTGTGTTGTAATTTTTCATGTTGGCCTGATATGACACTGTGGCACCATTTAACGAGGCAGAAAAGGAAAAGAAAGAAAAGAAAAAGAGAGGCTAAGAACCGAATCATGAGTGTTAAACAAGAACACACACACAGCTAAGAGACAATGGATAAAAGGATATTTTGATAAGTAACAAATGGCGAAAGAGTGTCATTACAATGACAGGGAAATTCTGAGTAAAAAGAAAAGGAGGGAAGGAAGGAAGCAGATATGTTTTGGCATCGGCCGTGTTATCTAAAGATATGAAAACAAACTATTGGTACGGAAGACATCTTATTATCGGCTACAGACCGACTGGCCAGAGAGAGAAAGAAAAATTCAAATGAAAATGTTGTTTCGTTAAGTGACGAAAAACAGCAACTAAAAAGACTCGGACAGATATGAAAAATTAAAAAAAAACACCCACGAGCATCCTTGGCCTGCGATAATAAAATTTTGTTATCAGGAATTGTGCCGAAAGAAAATAAATGTTTTTATTTTTTTTCTTTCTTCGAGGCGACATACCGACTGGGGCTTTGGAGATGTTCCTTTTTGAGACCATGGCGGGAGGACCACACATTCTGATAATTAGCGATAAAATACTTGAAGTAAACCACGTGTAGAACAAGAGTTATGACCGCCATTGTCATATTGTCCCGTTCGCGGCTGGAGAAATGATAAACCATTAAGGGGAAGAAAAAGGAAAGAAAAGAGAGATAATTTTTTTTTTAAGCAAGATATTTTTTTTTCCTGAGGCAGGGCCGCAGGTTCGTCCACGCCCGACTGGGACATCATTGGTCGAGTGGTGATCACGTGATGCACGAGGGAGGCTGTTGCCGCCCATCTGGAGGATGAGTAAGAGAGGTTGTCACGAAGATGTAGGGAGGGCAGTTCACGCCCCTCTGAGGTATGATGAGAAGGTGGGAGTGAGGAAAGGTTCCCAAAAATGGAAAAAGGTGGAAATTCCTAACCAGAGAGGTGGATATGTATTTAGAATTATCGAGGAACCCCCCAGCGCCGACAAACCCACCCCGGGTTTGGTCGGCGCCCATATAAACGAAGCCACAACGAGCAATTCAGAGAGTCGAGTTCCAGCAGTCTTCGGTTAAGGCAAGCCTCGCAAATAGCTGACCAAGATTCCAACACATTTTCCGTACCCATCTCTTCAAACCAAGAACAATTATTTTGAAGAGCGACTTAGATCCAGATCACCGAAATAAGTTTTTCTTTTGACTTTCGTCCAAAGACCCAACGAAACACCAATTTCTTAGAGAGCAGACGACTTGAAGTGTTAAAACTTGCCTAGCGGAAAACGACGTGCCACAATTCATAGAACGTGTCGGGAGATAGATGCAGTCCTATGTATCGAACAACTAGACATAAAGTTTGTTACCTTTTTCTTTGATACTTCGAACTTTTGAGTTTTCATTTTGTTGCCTTTTATGCGTATTTTTGTGGTATCACCCCCGTTGGACTCGGTTTGCAGTACGGCCCCGATGACTGATTGATTTCCTCCGCCTAGATCAAATCACAACGTGGGTAGGCAGACTGGGAATCAAAGTAGGACGTCATCGTTGGTGCCGTGGTAGACTGGGATACAACGACACGGTTGGCGCTGCGACCAGGGGACGACATCACAACTGGTGCCGTGACCAGGATAGGACCCTGGAACAGCCACGTCACAACACATTCAACAGAGGAGGGGCATATTCGACATTTGATAATTTTGCAGTAATACGTGCTTAAAGGTTTTAGGCAGTTTTGATCAACATTTCTTTTCATGGTTAGCCGTAAGTAACTGTAAATGTAGAACTACCTTACACTTTAAGTAAAATAATAACAATAATAATATTTATTAAGAATTGATTACAGGAAATATCAAGTTTTACGTAAACATTGTTGACAATTATGTATTTAGTTACATAACAAATAAATAAAAATAATGATGCTATATTTGATTTGTAGTTAGGTATTTTTCGTTTTCTCCTTTGTTATTGGCAACATTTTAGAAATACTTTGGCTGCAATGCTAAGTTTCCTAAGTTGAACAAACTGAAGTTATTTTGTTTACATTTTGTTACCTCTCATTTCCATTGTTGTTTTTAGATCACTTTCTTCCAGTCATTTTGATGGACAATAGTGAAATTCTTAAATTTAGAATAATTTTATTCCATTTAAAAAATAAAACATGTAAAAAAGAATATTTTAAATTAATATATAACCAAAAATAAAATGCTTTTGACAAAAAAACCTTAATGATTTCACTATAATTATGTAATAATAACATGATATTCTGCAGACAATAAGACATCATCTCATTGCATGGTTACAAACTATAAACCTAAATCGAGCTTGAAATATTGTGCAATTGGCTCTAATTTTTGTAAAATACTTGGATATGAATAATTTGCAGTGAAAAAAGCAGTTTTTGATTTTTTTGTTGAATATGCCCCTCCTGCACCAAATGTGTCATATAACAGCTGATTTTCTTTGATATTTATATACTCTATTTTTGTGTGTACATAATATATATCAGTTGTTGAAAAATAGCAATTCAGTTAATTCAATAGAACAAGTCAAATACAGATGTGCATAATTTAACATATATTTCTTTAAAAATATGATTGCATCATATAACTTACTATTCTTCATTAGCAAGTGCTGAAACTTAAATAGAAATATTAGTCAGTGTTATTGCATAAAGAATTTAGGGATGATTCAAACCTTAAATTTTAATGCATACAGCTTTGCAGTTCTGATATTATATAGCCTGTATCTGCTGTGCAAAACATTTTTCTCTTCATTCAGGAATTAATAAAATTGAAAATGGAATAATCCAAAATAAAGATTTAATTTTATGTCAGGAAATTATAACAGTAACAAAAATGCAAATAAGATAAACTATAAAAGTTTATATACCTTGTTTCTTCTGGTCTTGCACCTGCATATAACCATTAGATGGCAAAGAGTCAGCTTTATTTAAAGATGCTGCTGCTTGTGAGGTCAAATCTGTCAGAGATTGCTGCTGTCCAGGAAGTTTGGCTAAAAGGATAAACAAATTGGATATTACATAGTCTTTGACAAAATGCAAAATAGACTGAAACTATAGCATTATGATTACTTGATAAAAGTCTAATATAAATAAAATTTTTAAAATAGAGTAAATACATAAAATATTATGAGAATACTGACCTTAATCCAAGCTAATTATGCTTGAAGTCACATTTTAACCATTTGTTGTTAATAATATATTACCACTATAAATTTAAAAAAATGATACAATAGATGTCAGAGAACAATAAAGAATAATCAAAAGAGATATAAACTAAACTTTTCAAAAATAAAATAACCAGTTCAAGATACGCTGGATATTTGAACCTAGAATTAACCCAGGGTTTACAATTAAATACATTAGTTCCACCATTCCTCTGGGGTCTGACCAAGTTGACAAATAGGTTTTCACTTATGATATTGGCTGCATGTTTCATTATGTACACAAAAATGCTAAAGTTTGGGAAAGATTATCATCAATGAACAATAAAGTATGGCCATAAAAAAATCCAAAAATATTATTTTAGATTAGTGTTATTTGTTCCTATATAGATGTGAAAGAGGAAAAATTAAATGTTTTGAGGGGAAAACTAATAAAAAAAACTAATTGTTATCTGAATCCAGGCATTTTTAGGAAAGTTGAGCATAACTAGCTGTGTTGAAGATCAATAATTAATAAATACTGAAGTCAATATATGGCTCATTCCGTGTCAAATCAACAAGGAGTTAGACCATGTCCGACACGGATTTTTTTCAAATTTGCTACACTTATAGATCTCCATGAAAGGAATTGAATGGCATCTGTTACACATCTCAAGGTCAAGGGGTTCCTGTGATATGACCTCTGACCTTTTTACAAAAATGTGAATAGTGACCAACTTTAAAAGATGATATCTCAGTTGTTTATGGACCTACAAAGTTCATTCATATATCATTCTGAAGTACTTGGATAGATCTACAATTTTTTCTGGGGATATTTTTTTTTTAGAAGTCAAATAAAAAAATTGACCTTGACCATCTCAAAAAACGTTATTTTAATTTTTTTTAAATTTTGACAAAAGATTTGTCTATCTTATGACAGTATATATTCCAAATTTCAAGATGGGCATTCCACTAGAACTGTTGCAACAAGCGTTTTATAGGACTGGGCAAAATTCAAAATGGTGGAATGTAGTATCTGCTACTTCATATAAAAACATTTTGATATTTCACAATATGGTCAAGTTGTATATCTATGTAAAGCTATTTTAATGCTGATTAATATTCACATAAGGACCATGGTCATGAAATCAATAAAAAAAATTTTCTGGTGATGTAACTGAATTTTCTTCATTTTTTTTCTAATCCAACACAGATTTTGTTATGGAAAAAGTGATATAATAAAGAAAGAATTCTGAAAAGTGTTAAGGTTTAATTAAATTATAGCATAAAAAATATGTGACCTCAATGGTGAACAAACTTTGGTTGATGTTTGATATTCTAAATCTACAAAAATAAAGCAATTTCCATTGTTTATGGTTACTTTTTTTTTTTTATTGAAAAAACTTTAAAAATGAATGTTCTAAAAAAATTCTTGACATATTGAGTTTTATGCAAGTTCTGGTTGTGAAATCAAAGTAATTCTTTTCTGGAGATCAAACTGTTTTTATCATTCCTTTCATACTTTTTCTTATACAACACAGATTTTGATACGGAAAAAGTGATGTAATAAAGAAAGAATTCTAAAAAGTGTGTCAAGATTTAATTAGGTTATAGTATCAAAAGAATAAATGACATTTGATGTTGATGGGAAACAGTTTCTTTGACTTTTGACATGATACACTATATCCACAAGAAATCAATCTGTGTTCATTGGGATACATTTCAAAATGGAAAATAAAAAATCTGTTTAACTGAAACTTCTTTATAATAATGAACTTTAATATATTTATTTAGATTTTTTCTTTCAAAATCTTTCTTTCTAAAATATTTGATGCATTTTTCATCTCCTTTTTTGAAAGTTTATAAGTTCTTCCTGTTTCGGTTATTGGATCAACTGAGCTAAGAATATCAGAATATTTCAAAATTGATATATTTGGATGTGATGGATAATAGAAGGATGGAGAGGGTCCATTTGGTTGTAAAAATGTCAATTTCACCTCTACATTATCTGGATATTTTTCAAGTACACATCCTAAACACCAATTCCTATCATGAAGTGCTGTCACAAATCCGTTAATGTCTTCGAACTCCATATTGTTTAGTTTTGCGATTCGAACTATCCTTCCTTTATTTTGTGTTGACACTGTTTTTACTTCCAATTCCCTCTGAGAGACAGGAATGAAAGTATGTAATTTCTGTGTTCCTTTAAGTGGAGGAATTGCTAAATCTATCTCCTAAGATGTTTGCTTCATTCGTCCATTCTGCAGTTGAGGAATATAAGAAATGTATTCCAGAAATATTTTTTCTCGCATAAAAATACAGCTGTCTTGGCATCATGATTTGTTCATTATAGGGTCGCTGCAGGCGAGCTTTTGCTGCTAACCTTTTAACAGTGCCACCTAACCCATCACATGGTCCTTTCCCATAAGTAGCAAAAAAGTGCCACTCTGCATCAATACCAAAATCAGATTTATGGTTGCACAAATTTATAAAGTTTTTAAATTTTTATAGCGTGAAACAGCACCATCAGAGAAATATATCATTTTTTGGACATCAAAATCAAGAATTTCATTTAATTTTTCTGTAAGCTTTCTTTGAAATAAATGGACAGCTACTGTGTCATGCTTGAGACAATCAGATATTATTACAAAATTAATATGCTCAAGGTCAATTCTATTTCTATAGTAGCAGATGAATGGATGTAATGTAGCTTGATCATTATTCCAGTGGAAGCCTTGAGCCGCATCTTGCAAAATAAATGAATAATTCTCAGCAAAATCTGCTATTGCTAAAACTTTACCAACCTTCAAAGAACCTTTTCTATCAGAACAAAATTTTGATTGTGCTTTGGCAATGAAATTATGCTTCTTCAATGTTTGAAGGCCTGCATGGAAAGTTTCAATGAATTCCTCTGTGGATTGTGATAGAGTTTGTAGAGTGGTTCTATCAGTTGATAAACACTGTTTGTATACAAAATCAACTGAATTTTTGTAAAAAATTTCTTCCATATACAAAACAAAATCATCCATCAGTTTGCTGCAAGTTGAGCAGTCACCCAAGTAGCAACTGGCTGATGCTTCATTGCATGTAACAGCAAGTATGCATTGATGGTAATCTGTCAAATGATAATTTTCTCCTTCAGTCAGTTTACCAAGATGAAATCCTGAAATCATCAACTTCATATTCTGATGGATTGTGCAAATACAGACAGTATGAGTCCCAGCACCACCTGCTAGTACACATTCTTTTGGTCTAAGCTCAGCGAATTTAGAGAAGCTTATTTTCTCCTGGTTCTTTGATTTGAATAATTCAAATGCCTCTTTCAAGTTACAGAGAACAAGATATTTTTGTTCCTGAACCCGTTTCCCATCCTTTAAAACCGTCTTGTAATCATTTTTTCCAGGAATCACTCTACTGACTTTTATAAAACTGCCTCACTTTATCAATTGTCTCTTGTGGGAATCTAGTTTTTCATGTATTTGGCAAAGATAAAATTCCTTCCTCATTCACAAGTTTTTTTGCTTGTCTCGCCATGTACATTGTAGTGCCAAATTATGTTTGTATTTTGCTTAGACTCCAGCTTTTTGGAAGTAATCAGAATTTGAATTTTTTGTGATCTCTTTTCACTCGCAACAAACTTCTCTTTCAAAGTTTTGGTGTTCTGCGCTAGTTGATTCCTAATGAGAAATGTTTGATGAAATTATACTGATTCTATCAGATATTGCTCCTGTAAATTTTTTCTATATATTTCTATATATAACTTTTTCCATGACAAAATCTGTGTCGCATTAGAAAAAAAAAATGAAGAAAATTCAGTTTCATCACCAGAAAAAGTAGTTGCTGCTGGCTCCTATGGCTGGGATGACCCAGAGGTGGGAACCCAGGAGAAGGAAAGCCAAGGTGTTCTCTTCACTGATGCAAGAGGAGATATCTTGAAGGGCAGATATAGGGGATAGGGCAATGAAAGCTCTGATAGACACAGGAACGTCTGTTTCATTGCTGAGAGAAAAAGAATACAGATGGGTGAAACAGAAGGAAGAGTTGCAGGAAGCAGACATAGAAATCACACAGGCGGATGGTGGCCCCCTGGAGATAAAAGGGATGGTGAGGCTCCCTGTGAGGATTGGAAAATTGAGAAGTACCCAGAACTTCTACATAACCCCCAACCTGTATATGGAAGCAATCTTGGGAGAAGATTGGCCTCAGAGCCAGAGGGCTTAGATGGAGTTCAACCCCACTGTGTTGGTAGTAAATGGCAAGAGAACGCCATTGGGAGGTCCACCAGAAGAAGTTATAACAATAGTGGTGGAGGAAGATATAAAGCTACCCCCTAGAACAGCATTGTTGGGCAAAGGTAGTCTAATGACAGGAAAGAGAATAGAAAAAGGAACCCTGCAATTGGTCCATGTAGAAGGGAAGAGCCCAGAAGAGAATGAGATAACTGTGTGAGGCAGTAGTAGAGGCAACTGAAATAGTGCCCATTATGATGGTGAACCAGGCCCACAAGACAATAAAGGTCAAGAGAAGGGAGGAGGTAGGAAAGGCACTACCCCTACAAACTCTGAATCGAGTGAAATTCGATGAGAAGCAAAGAAAACACGTAGAACAACCAGAAGGAATAGCAGACGAGGAGATATTGGCACCTGATCAATTTAGGACCAGAGTTGGAGGTCTGCTAAGAAATAATCGGGATGTGGTGGCCAAATCAGATAAGGAATTAGGCCAGACCCACACAGCAAAAATGAAGATCGATACCAGCGATCACACCCCTATGAAATTGAAGCCTTATAGAACACCTGTTCATAAGAGACTGCTAGTGGAAAAAGTGGTAGAAGAGATGTTGGAAGCTGGGATGATAGAAAGATCAGTTTCCCCTTGGAGCTTTCCAATCATGATAGTAGACAAGAAAGATGGTGGGCACCATTTTTGTGTGGATGATAGGAAACTGAATTCCATATCTAAGCTTTTGGCAGTGCCATTGCCACTAATTGATGACATATTGGCATTATTAGGGAAGGCGAAGTACTACTTCATGTTGGACTTGAGGCCCATGTATTGGCAGGTAGCCCTTGATGAGGCTAACAGGGAAAAGCCACATTTGCGTGTCACCTGGGACTGTTTCAGTTCAGGGTGATGCCATTCGGTTTGGCTAATGCCTCAGGAATCTTCGTCAATAGTGTTAGGTGGATGCGAGAGTTTTGGCATGGCATATTTAGACGATATTCTGATATTTTCAGAAACGGTAGAACAACACTTTTTCCATCTAAAACAAGTGTTGAAATTATCGAAATGTCAGTTTCTGAAGGAGGAGACTAGATATTTGGGCTTTGTTATAAACGGAGAAGGCATTAAGCCCAACATGGATAAGGTGAAAGTCATAAGGGAAATGCCAGAACCTAAGTCAGTGAGACAAGTAAGAGGGTTTATAGGTGCTATAGGGTACTACCGACGATTCGTCCCAGCATTCTCGAGAATTGCCATACCCCTAGTAGCACTGACAAAAGAATATGCTAGGTTCAAATGGAGAGAAGACTGCCAATGGACATTTGATACCTTCCACTTATGATGTACCCAGACCTCAGCAAGCCCATAGTGCTATACACTGATGCCAGTGAGCAGTGTGTAGGAGCAGTTCTCAACCAACTGTGTCCCGATAAAGAAGGACCAGTGCCAGGCATACCAGAGGAGGTGCCGATATACTTTCTCTCTCATAAGCTCTCAGAGACACAACAGAGATTGCCAGTAATGGAAAGAGAAGCATATGCTATCATGTATGCTCTCCAAAAACTGGACTACTACTTGAATGGTGCGGTCTTTATGATAAAGACAGACTACAGGCTCCTGCAGTACCTACTGCAGGCAGAGTGGACAAATAATAAGATTCAACAGTGGGTGCTAAAGTTAAGTGGCTACCACTGTAAGATAGAGTATTTGGCAGGGAAAGAAAATACTTGTGCAGATTTACTCTTAAGAATACCGAAAAAACTAGAAGAAAGATCTGTAAAAGTAGAGCAGGGAGTAGATGATAAAGCTTATAGAATCAGAGTAAATGACTCCAATAAGTTAAAAGATCGCACTACGTTAGAATCGGACAAGGAAGGGGACGCACAGATAATGACCGATCCTTACTGGACAGAAGGAATTGAGAAGGAGCAGGCAGACAATGAGATAGCTGCCCTTAGAGAAAAGGTGGAGGTAGGAAAGACCACCAAGTATGCAATAATAGAGGAAAGGCTGTATTATCTCTCAGGTAGAGATGAGGAAGTCAAAGCCAAGTTGTATGTGCCAAAAGATTTAAGACCAGGGATATTGGAAGAGTGCCACGAGAGGTTGGGGCACATGGGAATTGATAGAACACATGTCCTAACAGGAAGAAAGTACTATTGGCCCAAATTGTACAGAGAGGTCACTAATTATGTTCAGTATTGTGTAGTGTGCTAGTCGCAGAGTAGAAGGCAGGAAATGGCAACATTGGAAGGGATGGATGTGCCGAGCTTCCCCTTCGAAAAAGTGAGTATGGATGTATCAGGACCATATGGGGAAACTGCACGAGGAAATAACTATATAGTGAGTTTTATTGATTGGCTAACATATTGGCCTGAGGCATTTACAGTACCAGACAAGAAAGCTAAAACTGTAGCCGATTTGATAAGTGAAATCTTCCCTAGGTATGGCGCCCCTGTGCAACTTGTCACTGAAAATGGCACAGAGAATATAAACAGCATAATGAGGGAAGTGCTGACAGGGTTGAATATAGAACACATAAAAAACATCTCCATATCACCCCCAAGGAAACGCTAAAGTGTAAAGGTTTCATAGAACCCTGGGAGATGTGTTAGCTAAACTGGCTAAAGAAAATACAGGAAACTGGGATCTGTACTTGACACAAATTGTTACAATTAATGAAACCTTCAGATTTGTTACAATTAATGAAACCTTCAGATTTTCACCATACTTTATGTTATTTGGCAGAGATGTGGTCTTGCCTGTGGATAACTTGTTGAAGCCCTGAAGAAAGTATATGGAGGAAGATCATCATCAGCTGTTGTTGGAATAACAGCATAAAATATTTGTACAGGCCAGAAGAATAAAGAAGGCACAGAAAAGAAGAAATGAGAGAGTGAATGCTGAAAGAAAGGTAGTAGAATTGAAGGTTGGAGACCCTGTCTACTATAAAATTCACCAGAGAGAAGGAAAACTGGACCAGAGATGGGAACCATACTACTGGATAGTAGAGCAGACGGGTCCAGTATCGTATGTAATATGGGATCAAGTGGCAGGACGGGCAAGGACGGCCCATGCCAATGATCTGAAGAAAACTGAAATAGCTAATCTAGAAAGGAGTGAGCCAAGGCCTAAGAAGACAAGAAGAAGGAAGGTAACTCTAGTTGAACCAGAAGAAATGGAGTCGGAAGAGGATTCGGTGGGGACCGGCGGCGTTCACTCGCCACCTGAATCGGTGCAGAGGAGACCCTGTGATGTCACCATCTCGCCCCCTTGTTCAAAGAAAAGGAAGAGAAAAGCAAGGAAATCCAGTAAAGCAGTCAAGGATTCTAAAGAGAAACACCCTAAACAAGAAGAAGAGCTCAGCAAGTGAGAGGAGGAAGAGGATCAGAGAAAGGCTAAGAAACAAGGGAGATCTAGACGTTGAATCAAGAATTAATGAAGAAGTCCAAGGCACAGACTCAAAGCAGAAGGAAGAATCAAGAGAGAAGGAAAAGGACGAAACACCACCTGAAGAGGAATTGAACACTGAGAGAAGGTTAGAGGTTGAACAGGAACTACCTCTGAAGATGAGATTGAGAGGGGTGGAAAAGCCCAAATCTCAGTGAAGGCTGTGAAGAATAGAAGCATTCGGTGTCGACAGATAATGACACTGGCTCATCCAAAAGCCTACTGGCTGACTGTGGTTGATGTGGATGGGGGGATGGGGGCATAGGTTGCACCTCACAAGGGACAGAAGAGGATTGTGGCACTGCTGACTGGCCAGCAGTAGTGTCATGAAGTTACGGCCTTTGGAGAGGGATCTCCACGCGCATATCCGGACTGTTCGATCTGCTAGGAGTTAGTTAGGGGAGGGAGGAGCTGAAGAGTTACAAACTTAGAAAAGAAATTATGGAATAGTTGAGTGAAGAATTGAACAAGATGGAATGGTTAAGAAGAATAAAAACAAGAGAATATTGTTGCCTTGCAGGAATGACCAAAATGAAAGGGTTGATGATAATGATGGTGGTGGTAGCCACGCTGATGATGACGATGGCAGAAGCTTGGAAGCACAGCCGAAATACTATTTTTAAAAAAGACAAGTGAAGTAATAATAACCAGGTCGAAATGGTTGATCACATTCATGATAGATTTAAAACCATACGAGTCGCTATTAAATAAACTAAGAAATGAGCTAAGGCAGCTGGATGCAGCCCTGTTGAAGGTAGGGCAAGATTATTCCAAAGAGAAAGGATATCTCAGATTATTACATTCCCTAGAATCGGAGGCCACTATGATAGAGTCTCAATGGAGGGACATGCAAAATTACCTGAAGGAAATAGAGCTACTGCAGAGGAGAGAAAAGAGATCGGTAGTTCCGATTTTGGGAAAAGCGTTAAATGTCCTGTTTGAAACAGTGACTGAAGATGATGTTAAATTCATAAGAAGAAAACTGAGAGAAGTGGAAATAAACCAGAGGACGCTGGCTCAAGTGGCAAGGGAGAGTGAAGAATAGAGCCAGAATTAATTGGTTAATAAATAACGTAGCAGGGTTGAGACAAAAGGTAATTAATGATACAGAAATGGTAATGATGGAATTACATGAAATAAGCGGATTTATGCAAAGATATTTCCCATTAATGACAATTACGAATAAGGTACGACAAACTAGTCAGTCATTGACGACCTTGCTGGAACATGTGAGAGTGCAACTAGACATGTTGTCATTGGGACACCAGTCCCCAAGCATAGTAAACCCGGGTCACTTAAGGGAAGTGCCTATCGAAATACAGACTGAGTTACCCCATCATTTGAAACTGCCAGTGGATCCCACCAAAGAATTGTGGAAATATTATAATGCGCTGGGATGTGTGACCTTGTTGGAAAATAGAAAACTATTAGTTTTGGTGTCTATTCCGTTGTTGGATAGAGAGAGTATATTCGAGATATACCAGGTTATAAATTTACCTATTCCCTACCCCAGAAGAGATCAAGGTTTGGGAATGGTGGCAAGGTACAAGGTGGAAACGGAATACATAGCTTTAAATTCGGGTAGAACAAAGTTCATGTTGCTAACAGCTGAAGAAGCTAGAACGTGTAGAAATGATGCTCTGGGGACTTGTACATCATTGAGCCCCATCTATGTAGCTGGTAACCACAAAATGTGCATACTAGAATTGTTTGAAGGGAAGAAAGAGGGAATTGAGAGAACTTGTCAAGTAGAGGTATTAGCAAACATGGCATTACCACAAGCTATCAGTGTTTCAGACAGGGTGTGGGCAGTGGCCACACAGAAACCCATCAGCTTGTCTAGGGTGTGTGGGGGAGAGTCCACAAGGACACTAAGAGTAAAACCACCATTATCCCTGTTAAAGTTACCCCTGGGATGTTCGGCATTTGGGATATCTATTTCTTTACCCTCCTATTACCAGGAAGAAGAAAGATATGAAGAAAAATATTCATTTATAGAATTGATTGGCAGAAGCTTAGTCAATAGTGAGGGGATTCCCCAATGTTACCTTGAATAAAATGCCAGTACTAATGAAGCCGATAGAAAAGATCGATATGGATCAATTGAGGGCCAAGTTAAGTGCATTGGGAAAGGATGTAATGGCTGGGGAGGATGATGAGCAGATCACGATAAGTTGGTCAGCAATGATGGGTATATTCATAATTATCGCCATAGGGGGTGTGGCAATATGGAGGACTGGAAGTAGGAGGAAATTAACTCGCGGTAATCAAAAGAGCATGCAGCAACTCGAGAGGGAGATGCTGAGCAGTGTTCTTTACCCATACAGAATCAACGAGGAAATTGCAGAAAAGCCAACAAAAGAAGCTAAAGTGGAACCGACATGTATGGCGGAAAAACCTCCTGTAGCAGAGAGAAAAATATTGACCAAAAAAATAAGCCATAACAACCACACACATACACCCACAAGCACACGCTTTAAATTGCATGAAAAAAAAAAAAAATAAAAAGAACATTACATTGCATGTAAAACAGAAGCAGATAGAAAGAATTTTAAATTGCATGAAAAAGAAAATGAAAAGAACATTGCATTGCATGTAGAAGAGAAAAAAAAATGACGGATCACGAAAGAAACCGTGAAAAGAAAAAGAAGAATAGAATTGCATGGAACAAATGCATGATGCATGCTAAATAGTGTATTGGGATTTAGGTGTCATTTACTAGTAAATGACAAAATAGGTTAGGGGAGGATTGTGACACTATTTAGCTATAGTAATTGGCTAACTAATTAATCATAGAAATTAAAAATGGGAAATAACTTAAAGCGAGAAAGAGCTATATCGAAAGATAGATGGAGCAACATTAAAAAGAAGAATTTATTTTATTTACAAAAGAAAGATACTTTTCGCAAAAGACAGAAAATCCGTAAGAAAAAAGCGAGACTGTGATTCTGTCAAAATTAATTAATGCCACAATAAGGGAATGACGCGCCAAACGAAACAGAATTCTGAAAGAAAAACAAAGCCAACCAAAACATGCGACCATAAAAAGAATTCCAGCCTGAGGCCACCCTGGAGACTAGATATTAATTATCTTTCAGAGACATCATTTAACTTTTTCCTGGTTCCAATGAGGGAAGCCATCTGGTATATGCACAAATCTTGACATGAAAAGGAAAATTGAAAAGAGGATCATTAATATGACAAACTGTTGACATCAGACATAGCATCTCGAAAATGAGCATCTGGTGATAAGAGAATTTTAAGGCATGAGAAAAATAAAGAATTTAATTATCAGGTAAACATGACCACCCAGTTAAAAGTTGACTAACAGAGAACCCAGGTGTTGGGTTTTTTGACAATGATTAATGAGTCAGTAGAGGTCCATGTTAAGTGGACTTGGGATGTGATAAAGAATTAATTGGCAATCTGGGATTTGTAAATGTTTTGGCCAAAGGAAAAAGAAAAAAAGGATTTTGTAAACAAAATTCTGGAATAACAGAGACACACCAACGCTGCCGAGAGATCATTGGCTAAGTGGTAGTGGTAGCATGGGTGATAGGCAGAGGTGAATGTATGAGAAAGACAGAGAAGTTGTTAATGCCCACTGAAGGGATTGGTATGTGATACCAATATGAGAGAGGAGTCTAGGAGGATAACTCTCCTCCGACCTTCCCTCACGGATGAGGGAGGAACCCCGAAGTAGAAAGTGATTAATCTTCCAAAAATGGAATGTAATTAATTTTCCTGGCCTAAGCACAAAGAGAATTCTTGTTGGGAATTGAGAATTGTCAAGGAAACCAAACCACGTCGGGCCCCCACACCGTGTTTGGGTTGGTGTTCATATAAACGAACATCTCGAAGCAGCTAGTCAGAGAGTTTGGAGTTGCAGTCAGTTTCAGACAGTTCAAGTTTGGAGTTAGTTCGAGAAGTTGGAGACCAGCCTCGCAGAAGCTGACCGAAAGATTTCCACACCCTCTCGACTTAAGATACCATAATTCACTTAAGAAATGCAAAAAGTGTCACAAATCTATAGAAAATGGCTGGGAGAGAAAAACACTCCTGTATTCAACAGATAGATAAAGATAATTGTTATTTCTCAACATATTTGAACCTCTTCAGTTGTTTCATTATTTTCTTTTACTTATGCTTGTGCAGTATCACGTTTACCCTGGATTCAGCTTGCACTACGGCCCAACGCCTGATTGATTTCGTCTACCTAAGATCAAAATCACAACGTGGGTAGATTAGACTTGAGATCAAAGTAGTTACTTCAGTAACCAGATGTTAGAAGTGAGCTGGGAACGACAAGTTGGTATCGAACCAGGAATGAACAGATCGACCGGGACACAGGTTGGTGGCAGCCACGAGTCAACCCCAAACACTGGTGGAAGAAACCTTATAGCTTCGCACTGCAACTGGGAGTTGACCACGGGCCGACGACACAGTGTCATATATTGACATCGCGACCAGTGGACGTCACATATTGGCGCTGGACTGCGACTACCGGTGGGTGTCATAATTGGATTCAACTTGAAACTCTGTGAAAGCCAAAGTAAAATTTTATATTCTTGAAAATATTTTTGGACTAATTTAGCTGTATGTTTTTATAAGTATCATGGATAAAGCTGTAACCATAGTTCAGATTCAGATTTCTAATAGACACTTCCAAGTTGACATCCAATATTTCACAAATAATCAACAGTATTTTCTCTCTTGAACTAAAGTTTAAAAGAATAAGGTTTAAGAGATCATATCCACTGCTTGATTTTAGGCCCAAATAATCTTTGTTTTAATTTGTAAACAACTTTCAGATGTCTCCACCATTATCCAGTATTAAGGATACATTGTGTAATTTCCAAAAGTCAAAAAATAATTCCAACACTCAGCAGTAAGGATTCACCTGCACTTTCCAAGGAAACAGAATTTATAGCAAGTTCTTCTGTCTTGTGCTTGGCAGTTGATGGTTGATTCAAATTAGCTGAAACAATTCAAATCACCACATGACACAAAAAGGCTTCTGAAGAGAATTAACAACAAGTATATATACCTAGTGCTTGATTGTCAATGGTAGATTTATATTAGCTGAAACAATTCAAATTTAAATCAAAGCTTAACCAACATCATTAAAGTTGGTTGATTGGCTGGTTAGTACAGTATTTTCATCATAAAAGAACTCCTACTGCTAAAATAATTTTGTACATAATGACATGAATTATTGAAATTACCAACCTAGATTCTTCTGGAAATAAGTATTATATTTAATATTCATTAATTAACATTCAATGATTTATACATACAATAAATTATAATTTTCCTTTTTATGCTTTACTTATAATTAATTTCAGACATAGCATTTTTATGGTTGCATTTTTGTTAAATATAAATTGTGTAAACTTATTCTTGTGTATACATTTTCTTCACATGTTTCCAACTAAAAATAAGACTCAAATTTTATTCCCCATAAATGAAAGGAACTTAATAAATTCAGAAAGAAATATATCTGGAATATTCCATCAAATGTTTTTTTTCTTTAGCCTATATCTCTAAAATTTATTCATAAATAAAAAATTTGTGTTGTACATAGTTTGTTGGCATAATAAAATCCAACACCTACAAAACAAATTATCAGTATTCTTAATAAAACTATCAATATTATAAACTGAAACCCATTTCCAAAATCTGACCATATATCAGGAATTTGATTTTTTTTATTTGCTTGTTTTTAAATTGTTTTTGGTTGTGCCAAGAATCTTTTAGTACCCTCTCATAATAATAGCACTAATCATGATAAACAAGAAAATCACATTCTAATTCAAGTGTGGCAGAGGCAATATCACCCCTGAAATAATAATAATGATAAGAAAGGAGGATATGCTGTAAAACAGAAAACACCAAGTGAAAGAGAGGGGTTTTGAATTACCAACATGTTAATATGCTGTAAAGACTTTGAAATCTAAATGTTACAGAAAGTTAATTTAGAACATGAAATACAATCTTTTTTTAAGTGTACAAAGGATATCAGATTACTGATAAAAAATTACTGGGACAATGATAATTTGGAATTTTTAAAAAAAGAAATGGATTTTGACACCATAAGAATTGAAGTTAAAATTAAGGATGTTTTGATTTAGAATTTATTTTTAAAACGAGAATCTCTGTAGTTTACAAAGAACGACAGAATAATTAATAGTGATGTAATAAACAATAGCGTCTTGTTGTGAACCTTGGAAACCAACCAATGAAAAAGTAAATTGTTTATTCTCGGAGGAGTGAAGTTGTACTTTGGTAGTATGTCAGTATGTTCGCACTAGAAAAATAGATATGTCATCAGTCTGGGACATGTGAGGCCGTTTCTCTTAATAAAGAGGCAAGCCAACTGGAGGAGACAGAGTTTTTAGGTTTGTCTGTTTTTGAATGCAGTCGACCTGAGTGGAGAGACATCAGAGATTGAAAAGGAAGCATCTACTGTGTGTTGCTGAAGCTGAGGGCAAGTAACCAAAATATTGCCGCTAATATCTAAGTACTGCTACTCCTACTAATACTACTACTGAAAATGGAAACATTGTGGGTTGTAGTAGTTGCGCTAAGAACAGACCTAAAAGGATTAAAACGAAGGCCACATCTCTCCTTTACTGAAATTATTTGAAGTATTTGTGTTTGGTTATTGTTCACATACAAGAAACATTCAACCTTTTGCAACAAGAATTATTTTTTTGTGTGTGTTTGCTTTTATATATAAAAAAACTTTTGTCCATTCATAATCAAATCAACTTGGTTATATTTATTTTTCTGTTAACCCAATTCTCACCTGATGAACTTGCAAGTGGACCAACAAAGAACTTCCGGATTTCTATGATCTGATGACCACTCTCCAGGATCGAAACAATCACATGGCTGGAGGATGGCTTTGAATTGACATTGAGAACCAGAGACTTGTGTCTAACTTGTAATACTGGACCATACTGAACCAACAGCCAGTCTTGTGATGTGTGTGGGTCCAGTGGAGTGAGGATACGGTGTTACAAAAGCACAGATCAAAGCATCATGATAAATTTGGTTAAATACACTGTAATTATTCAAACTTTCAAGTGTGATACTGACAAAATGATTTTGTTTACTAAAATGAAAAAAAGAACTTACATGTTTTTTGGTCCAAAAGATTTACTGAACCTTGTACACATTGATCTAAGGGAAGTTTTTCAAGGCAAATTTGAATTAGTGCTCCAACAGGATCTCCAAACAATCCTTTCCGTACTTCTTTAACCAGCTTCTGACAACTGCCTGATATTTTCACAACTGATTGTTGTTTTTGACAGTCACTCTTTTCGCAGGATTTTTCAGATTTTTTTTGTGAATTAATTTTACAATAATCATTTCTTTTTGTCTTTTTTAAAAAATTTGTTCTGCCAGATTCTTTAACTAGATTTTGAATACAATATCCATTTTTGTCTTTCACTGAAATATCATTCATGTTAAATACACTGTCAGACAGTTTTTCTAAAACGACACTTAATATTCGATTGTTCAGTACCTTTGAAATAGTGTGTATATTCTGGCAGTTTCTCTGAGAACATTTCATTTTAACTAAATCATTGCAGTTACTGAAATTCATACTATTACAACTGGATTGATTATTTTCATCTTTGGTAGTGTCATTTTGACTGTTTGAATTCTTGGTATTTCCCATACAACTCTCCTCTTTTACATTTTTGTTACTGGTATTGCTGACAGTTTTGTTTTCTTGCAAAAATTTTTCTCGAAGTTTAAAACGTTCAGCACGTGACAATTGCTTAGGTTGTTCAACTGGTTTTTGTTTTGAAGGTAATTTCATCCGTGCTAGCTTTTCAGCTTTCTTTTTCTTGAAAACATCTTCTATCAATTCAAAATCATTTTCACTTTCACCAGAAGAATCACTTATATCATCATCATCATCATCATCATCATCATCATCCTCATAAGAGTCTAAACCACTGAATGCTTCTTGAAATACTGTAAAAGATAGAAAAATATTTGCATATATCATGTAAATATCATACAAAATAATTTTATAAACTTTAGAAACATATCTAAATCCATATATCATGAATAAAAGAAAAAGAAAAGATATTTTAATCAGGTCCAAAAATGTATTACTTTTCAGTTATATGCAATCAATTACAAATACTTTATCAACAAATTTTTTCATATTTAACTTTTGTAAATAAAGTTGGAGTAGAAACTGACAGTAAACATAAAAAATCTGGAAAACTTCTATTTGACATGTTTTACTAATGAACCAGCATTATCAAGAAAATAATTTTATTTCAAAAGACTGAAATCCACATTGATTAGACAAAATGTGATTCACATTAAGTGGATGAATGTTTGAATTTTACTTCAGCTATATTATTATAGAAATTATATTCCAACTAATTTCAACATTTTTATTTTTTTTGTTTTTTTTTCATGTTTTTTATCACCTGTTATTACTAATTCAATAGTGAAACAGTGTGGGATATATAAACCTTGAAGTAAAAACCAAGCATTCAACTGCTTAACATGAATCATGTTTTGTCTCATCAATGTAGATTTTGATCTTGTGAATTTTTTTTTTTTTTTTTTTTGAGGACACCAGTTTATCAGTGAAATCATGTCAAATTGAAGTTTTCCAAATCATCATAGAATAAATTCCAATTCTTGTCAATAAAAAAAGCTTTACATAGAAGCATTGAAGAATATATATAGTATCCACTAATATATTTATAAAAAATCTATCAGATTAATAAATAAAAATTCTATCACCATTCTTTTAAAAGGGTGCTGTAAAGATTTCAACCCAACAAATCATTTGGCCAAATTTTGAGAAGTTGAGTCAATAATTTTTTAACATCCCTCCCTTACATACACAAATACACACAGAAAATAGTTCATACAAATACTACTATAGAGAAAAGTGTCTCAAATTCTTTGTCAATATCACTGTACAATCAAACATGCCAGTCTCAATTACAATGATTGAAACATCCATGAAATGCAGCTACTGCCCAAAACTTGATAAATTTTCTTCTAGATGCATTCACTGATCCTACAGTATTCTAAAAAGTAATTTTATGATAAAACTGCAACATCCTACTTTAACAGGAAATATATTATCTAAATATATTTTCTATCTTTTTCATACAGGTCCTATTTTCTTGCAAGTTTCTAGGCCAAAATCTGAATATTTACTGGGTGTTCAGGTTAAATTTGACAGTTTTTTAAAAGGGAAAAAGTGAATATCTAAGCTCAAAATAGATTTATTGGAAAAATAGAAAAGGGGTATACATGTTATAATAATCAAAAGACAATTAACTGAAAGAAGCCACCCACAACATCTACCATAGCCTCGATCCAACTCCGGAATCTGACACATGCAGCCTAGGGAGAGCCTTAAACACCTCCTTAATCCTATCAATCAGCTGGGCCTTGGTGTTACAGGCACTGCAGTTAATGTTTTTCTCAACTGGGCCTCATACATAATAACCCATGGGATTACCATCAGGGGAATTAGGAGACCAGATGTTGAGGCTGGGGAAGTTGTAAAAATTATCTGACAACCACTTCTGAATCTTCCTGGAGGTGCGGCGGGGAGCTAAATCATACATATGGTCTACCAGCAGTCACCCACTCCAACCAAGGCTTGACCATGGTGTTCAGCAACTCCACATCAGCCACCCAAATTGAGCCTGAGGCCCTGTTTAAACTTGTGAGGTGGCATGGCATCAACCTCACTGGAGACACACCCAGTTTGGGGAAAGTTGGTCTTCATGATATGAGGAACATAATATGGATTGTAGGCAAGCCATCTGTTGTTCTGGGTGTTGTGCAGCTGGTCCAGACAAAAATTCATCAGAGAACAACCAGATTGCCCCTGGTTCACTTTCTCATACTGTTTTTCTCAAGTCTTTTCTGAAAGAAGTTGATTTACACCTCTTGTAGCAGCTTCATGGTGGAAATGGAAACACCTATTTCCAACACCAAAGCCCGCAATCACTTACCTAGTTCTTCCATCACTTTCTCTTGCAACTGTTGGATGAATTCTGGTGTATGGAGACAATCAGAACATCTGTCATGTTCTTTCCTGCAAGCCACAGTCTCATAGCCATGGTTGCAGCTCTCCATTTCACATCTTACTGTTTTCACAGTGTTCAAAGAGCATTAAGCAGCTGACATGATTGCAGCATTTTAATGCCCAGCACGAGTCATCATGATGCAGGTTACCCTTTTCCAATATTTAGGTGGTTTCCACTCATCCATATCAGTTAATTTTGACACCTTTAAAACTGTAGTAATTAGGTTTCACAATGCTGTTCACTGTTTACAGATATGAAAAAATAAATACAAACTGTCAAATTCAGCCTGAACACCCTCTAAGCCAGGAGAGAACAGTGTCCAAAAACAATGAGTTACATCTCTTTAACACTTAAGATAACTGAAAAGGGCATCAAGACAATTGATCTCTTATACCAATCAATGTTAGCTGTCAAATGAGTTCAATTTAATAATTGTGTAATAAAGAACAAGTTATCTTGGATTACTTAAATATGTCTTGAATCTTTTATGGCAGTATTGAGATTCTTTTTCTTTTAAAAGCATATTTTATTAAAATAATAAAATATGCTTTCATAAACAAGTGAAACCACTTTCTATATTTTTTTTGCATTATATGAAAATAAATATTGTTATTACTAGATATTATAATATTGTAAAAATACTGGAATAGTTGTAGGAGATAAATTTTAAAAATTGATTTTCTGGTTGCTTTATGGACAAGTCTGTTATATAAGTATGTCTCTTACAGATTACCAGGATATTTTCATTTCATACATAGCATTATTTTAGGAACTCAAGAATAGTCTTTAATGTTACACTCATCACCAAGTTTTTAAAACATCCCCTTAGAATTCAGTTTTAATTGGAGAATTGCACATTTTTTTTGTCTTCAAAATATATTTTTTTTAATTAAGAAAAAATTAAATTGGTTGACTAATTTATGTTTGTTATATTCCGTGTTAAGGGAATAAATACTGAACACCAGGTGGATAAAAGAAGAAAGGTTTATTGTACACCGCAGAATAATATGAAATATGGTACAGTTATGCACACAGGTCAATCTAGTAGTGAGTGCCACTAATTGGAAGGTCAGATGTGTTTGCGTCTTCTCTCAATCACTCTTTCCCTGCAGTCTCTCGTAGACAGTTGACTTTATAGATACTTACTACCTATGGTGTAATCATTCATGGGGGTGACTGGTTATTCCATTACATCAATGTTATAAAAATGTTTGGGAAGTAGATAAGAAATAAGACACAGAAATCCTATTTTTCAAAGATTTTCCTGATAGGGAGGCAATTACCTCCAGCCTTTTTTTTTCTGGAGAAGGGAAGCTATTACAAATTTATCGTCCTGGGCAACGTCTTGTTTATTTTTTTTCTTTATTTTTTGTAGAGAAAAACCAGCTTCGCCAACAAACATCTTTTAAACAAGAGAATTTTTTTTGTGAGTTGCTCCCCTCAATCTAGCATAGAGTATTTCAAAGCAGACAATTTCAAATTAGAAGACAAATTCTGCAAACAAGACTCTCTATGCTTTGAAGATGATGGATTCCAAAATAAAACCAAACAATTTTTAAATAAATTTACTTGGTTCTTTAAGAACTTTTTTTTTTTTATGAAAGTCTAGAAAAGTTTCTCACTTTCTAGGCACTTTTTTTGCAATGAAACCTGGTATTTTTACTCCTTCCACTCCAATTATTTTGGGAAAAACGTTTCATTTTTAGACAAATTTTTTATTTGTTTTTAATATACTAAGAAACTGGGACACCTTGAAGTACCCGAGTGGTGGCTAAAACTTCTACCAGATGTATGAGTTAATAATTGATCTCATTTCAAGCTCAGAAGGACATAAAAATAGGTACCTCCAATAATTCGCTAAAAAAACAGTATAGCATGATAAAATCCCCAAACTTAATGAAAACAAAGTTTTAACCTCAAAATGTTTATGTTATTATTAAGAGGAAGGAACAAGATAATTTTTAATTATTTTTAATAATTTTTCCTCCTTTCTAACACATTCTAAATTTGACTCAAAAATCTCGTTTTGGGAGGGGTCGACTTTGTAACACTTGTAGTGATGGACATTTTTAATGTAGCAGTTTCCAGTGTAAAACATATTAATTTGGAAATTCTTGCAAAAATCAAATAATTGTCTGATTTTCATTAAATTTTCATTAAATTTTATTAAAAAATGAATGAATTTATTTTTGAAATTTTTATTATTATGGTAAAATATTTTTTTTTTTTAGATCTGTTATCTCACCATAACTTAATTTTATGAAATTTTCTAGAATTTCGAACAATTCACAAATTGTTTTATATTACTTATAAACAGGAATCCTTGGAAAAAGTAAATCAATTTTTTTTTTTTTTTCACAACTACTAACTTTTTAAAAATCTGCTCCAAATCGTAAAATAAAAACTGCAATAAAACTATCTAATTATCTAATTAGATAGGCTTTTATTTGCTTTTATGAATAATATACATTAAGGAAATTATTGTCTGAAGAAAAATATTTTTGATGAATAATTAATTTTTACAAGGATTGTTTGCATTTTTCTTTAATTTTTCAAAAATTGTTTTCACTTTTCTTTCAATTTAAAAAATGTTTTAAAATTCTTCCAAACAAAGTACAAGGTAGGTTATTAAGTTATTAATTGAAGACTATACTTACTAAGCAAAAAATAAAATCTTAATACTCCAAAAACTTTTTACCATAATTAAAGATTTTTTTTTTGTGCATCAAACTGTTATATTTTTTTTTTAGTATGATGGTTAGTGATTATGGTTAAAAGGTCACATCTTCCAAGGCTTCTCTCCATTAGAGAAAACTTCTCAACATAAAGGTTTTCAGCTGCGAGCAATAGTTTCATTTCACTTCCGTGTTTCATCGTCCCTACATTTCAACAGGCTTCTTTTTAAATCTTGAAGGGAAGATTTCTAAAGATTTTTTTCCTATTTCACTAAATATTTTTAATTTTGCTATATATTCATCTTACTTTATAGAATATTTATTTAGTTATGAAAAATAATTTAATAATTTTTTAATTTATTTTAAGTTTTTCTTTTTTGCAAGTTAAATAAAATAACTAACAATTCATAACCATCAAAGTATAGCAATTAATAATAAAGAATATAAATATCTTATCTCAGTTAAAAATTTAATAACTGAGAGTGAGTTAATAATTTAATTTTTAATTTAATAACTGAGATAATATAATTAAAATTATTATACTGTCTTGGTTAGCAATTTAAAAATTTAATAATTGAGAGTAAGGTAGTTATTCAATTATCTCTCAGTTATTAAATTAAAAATTAAATTGAGATAATAAAATTATCTCATTTATCAATTTAAACAATAACTGAGTAAGATAATTTAATTATTAATATAATAATAATTTTATTAATTATTATCTCAGTTATTAAATTAAAAATGTAATAACTTAATGTAATATTATTAATTAATAAAATTATTTATCATTATCTTAGCTATTAAATAATGAAATACCATTATAGAGGTAACTCAATAATGTTAAGAAATCTTTATAGTATTTTAATTATAAGAAACAAAAAAAAGAAACATACTTACTTAGAATTCATAAAATTATGTCAATTCTGGTGCACCATACTAAACATGTCAACACATTCAACCATCAAATTATCGATGGAGACATAACAAGAACCCAAGGTCAAGAAATGTTTGTCTAGAAAATTTTATGCTATAAGTAAGTGATATTTGTTTCAGAACAGATTAATTTAACTTTGAATTTGCTAATTTTACGAGAGCAACATTTCAGAAATGTATATTTTAGCAGGATTTTCAAAAACAAAAATATAAGTTTAGTTTACATTTCACTAAAAAAGTAAAAATTGGCCACTTTAATTGGTTTTTTGGAAGAATCGACTAAAATTCATTCAAATTTCTATTTGAAATACTCCACAGTATTTTTTTTCCTGAATTAGAAAATTTAATCCTTTAGCTTTCAATTGAAACTGGGGAAAAGCTTTAAAACAGATTTTTCCTTTATGAAAAATACATTTAAAACTTAGGTATACTGAATTTTTGGAGGTATCTACATAAAAAGAATCAATGTTGACAGATGTATTTATATATACATCTGTAGCTGGTTTCTGAATGCTATGCTTTGGACTTGTTTATTCGTCCATATCTGAAAATATACATGTATAAACGTTTTTATCGATAGTGTCTATCAATAAAAACGTTTATACATGTCTATGCCGGGAAAGGGGTTTTGTAAGAAATTTTATCATTTGTTTAAGAGCCTATTTTTTGTAAAAGTAGAGCTCTCTTTTGAATCAGAAGAAAATATTTCTTTTTATAGTGATTGTTCTAATATTGATGTGGTTTTGTAGAGCAATTTATTTTCAGAATTTCTTTCTTCCAAATGAACTGTCAGAAACAATTCTTCCAAAAAGACCTTTTTAAAAAATATATTAACTGAAATCTAAATACAGTTGTTTATTCTGTTACTTCTCATATGTAGTAGCAGTATTTGCAAGTTACACACTATTACTACTCACCAAAATTCCTCCCTCTTATGACGACTTGTTTATATAGTGTATCTTTCATCCATATGCAAATGATCTCTTATATTTACATTATCATTGCATCTCCTTGAAATGGGGGATGTGCCTTTCAATGATTTTTTTACTTCAATGGGCTGTCCAATTTTTGGGATTTCCTTGTTCCTTCCATAAATCTTATCTTATTTTTATTTATGAGAGACCTTGATCTGTCTCACACTCTTTTATATTCATGGCTATCTTCTCTCAATTGAGCTTCATCAGAAATTTCATAACCATTTCGGAGATCTAGATTTTCATCCCCCTCATTTTCCTCTGCTTCCATATATATAAGTATATACTGATTAATTTTATTGTTTGCTGTTCTTTATGATCTTTGACATTTGTTCATCCATTTCTACAACTGCCTCTCAGGATCTTACTTAATCTGCATGAGCTTCCTTGTTTTTCTAATATGGTTATATAATGGCTTTTTTGCCTTAGAAAAATTGCCTTTTTTGGATTTGGCTCCTTAGTCTTTTTGTACCACATTTCTTCATTTATAGAACATGATTGTTAGGGGATCTCTGATTTATCTTCCCATCAGTGCTGATGAAGCCATTTTCTGTATCATTTGGTTGAGGGTGATATGGAGGGGTCTTGTTAGGCATGCATCTTATTATGAATAGAGTTCTTTACCACAAAACTCTGGCATATTGTCAGTACCAAAGTTCTGGGGACTCCGTTACAACAACAAAGATGAGGACAATAATGAAATAAGACAGAACTTTTTTTGTCAGACATGAATTACTTCAGGCCACACAAAAAATGAATTTATTAATATTAAAATTCCCTGTCAATTAATGTTTGTGTGATCCATGTGAACTTTGTTCCATGGCCCTAACTCTTTACAACATGAATGCAACTTACTTTATATAAAATTTCGAAAGGGAACACACTGATTAAAGAATCATGATACTATTAATGGCTTGCCACAAAATGAAAATAACTGGGTGATGGCACATATACCAATAAGGGAGGATGTTGAAAATACTTTGAAAAGTTGCAATAAAGTACCTGGAAAAGACAGAATCCCAGTCAAGGTTTTGCATCATGGTGGAGATGCTCTACTTGATGCTATCATGAATTTTATAGTTCAAGTTCAGAATGTTGATACTATTTTAGCATCAACCTTCAACGTCAAAGGATATAAATCCAATTTAAATGAGTCACTAGGTGTTTCTTTGCTGAGTTTAACAAGTAACGTTTTCACCAGAATTCTTCTTGACAAGCTTGTCACCTATGTCCCATTTCAATTCCAGAGACTCAGTCAACTGTGTGCTATATTCAGAGAAAAGAAGAGCATATCTGTGAAGCTGTTTCTGCAGCTACAAAGAAATTGCATTATACACATGAACTGTTTTTGTCTCAGGCTGAAACAGCTACTTTTTATAGGTGCAGGACTTTCATAAGGAAAAGTATCCCAACAGACTCTGTTATAATAAGGAAAAGGGCAAAATCCTTTCATACTTCTTTTAAGCATTTAAATAGTGGCAAAGGAACAAGCATGAATTCTATGGACTTCCAGGCCAGCAAAGATTGGTTTGATAAATTTAAGATATGGTTTGGCCTATAATATGTCAAAATAATGGGAGAGGCAGCATCCACCAATCAAGAAGCCGCACAAGAATTTCCTGAAATTCTGCAGAAAATAATTGAGAAGGGTTCAACACTAATGAAATGGTACAGTTTTGGAATAAAAAGGCTCAAAGGACTTACATTATACAAGAAGAAGAGAAAGCATCAGGCTATAAGATGAGAAAAGGTGACAATGCTGCTATGTGTGAATGCAACTGGATATATGACCAAGGCAGCCTTAATTTATAAAGCTACACATCACCAAACTTTAAAGATTAAGAATAAAGCACTGTTGCCAGTGTACTGAATGTCCAGCTGATAAATCTATCTCTGATAAAATTTCAGAAGGATTATGAAAATTGTTGGGCTAAATTATTTATATGACATTTGACCCATCAATTCATTAAAAGTGAAAGGACAGGTGGAGGAAGAACTTTCAGTTTATAAAAATATTTTAAAAGAGATGAAGAAGGAAAAAAGCATACTAAAATTTCAATGTATATTCCAAAAGAAAACAGAAACCCCAAAGACTCCAGTTCTCTTAACTTCTTTTACCCATAAATAAGTATAATGACTGGAAAAAAATCATAAATAAATATCAATATTTTTATGAATTCTCTTATTTCTTTATATTTTTATGGCATTATTTGGAGAATGAGGACACTCAGTAACTGAGCCACAATGTAGAAAATGCAGACTCTACAGATTAGCTAATCAAATTGTAACTTTATTTTAATTTGTTTTCAAGTGTTTCATTTGATTTTAAAAAAGAAATTACTGCAAATTATTTTCTGTAATAATCATTGAAACAGGGAATACACATGAATTTTTATTTCTACATTTGTTCTCACATAAGCATTAAAAACAAAAGATTTCATTTCAACAGAAAAATTATATGGACTGAATTTAACATCATAATTTTTTTTTAATTAGTATTTTTATCAAAATAATTTCACAAATGGGAAAATATGTTAAATTTTTTAGAACGCTAAAATAAGAGTTGGCCAATTAATTATCTACATGTCAATTACCTAAAATTGACATTTAGATAAAATTTACAAAGTTTGCAATTTTTTTTAATCATTTTTTTTTCTGGCAATGTTTCTTTTATTTTGTTTTTTTCATAAGGCATTGATTTCTTGTAAGTATGCCAATGAAACTCATTGAGAAATTTATTTAAGTGGTGGACTATGATTTTCTACACTTAAAATTTTTTATGATATTTCTTTATTCTTGCTTTACAAATATTGAAAAAATAAATAAATATATAATAAATAATTAATCATGCATACAGGTGATTTATCGATACTGAGTGCCCCACACCTTTATCTATTTTGGAAAATTTTAAATGCTAGTGAATTTTGGATTGGTTGAAAGTTATTTGCACATTCAGAGTTTGCAATCATTGCATGCATGTATCATCCGCAAACTTCAAAGGAGAACAGTATGACTGTCATCCACTCAGAGCAGGATATGCAACAAGTTATGGATATATTTTCTGATACATGTAATACTTTTAGTCTCACAATAAGTTTAACAAAGACAAAAGTGATGTATTGCCCAGTACTAGGTGCAGTATATGAAGAACCAAATATATTTGTTAACCCTTTTGTGCATTTTGATAGCACTCTTTTTAAAGATGGGTCTTTAGACAAAGAAATGTATGAAAGAATTTATAAAGCAATATGTCACTTTTGGTAAGCTGGAAAGGTGAGGTTGGTGTAACCATGATATTCTGGTTTCCACTCAAAAATCAATGTATACAGATCATGTGCTTTAACAACCCTGCTTTATTCATCAGGAACATGGACTATGTATAGACAATATGGTAACATTTTTTAACATTTCCATCAAAACTGCCTTCATAGGATACTCAATATCAAATGGAACTCATTCACACCAGAATATTAGGGATATTTGGATCAACTAGCATAATGAAAAATCAATTACACTGGGCTGAGCGTATGGGCAAAATTATGTTTGAATGACAGTAGACTCCAAGGAGAGCTGCTCTCTAGTGAATGTCCACCTAATAAGCTAAAAAGTTATATAAAGACTGTATACAATATAACATGCTATTATTAAAACTAAATTCTGCAGATTTCAATTATTTAGTTTTAAAATGATGGCATCTTGTTCATGTTCAATTTTCAGGTCTCTGAGAATGAGAAGGAATGCCAGAAAAATAAAGAACATTTCTGACCCAAAATTTACTCCAAGATATATTTGTCCAGTGTGTAGTTTGGTTCTTCTCTCCAGAACAGATCTTGTTAACCATAAAAAGCAGCATATCCAGAATGGACAAGTGAGATTGTCTGAAATTAACCAGAAGCTAAAACTAGCATAATGCTCTATATGCACATTTAATGTCAAAATCATCTTCATTCCTACAGCAGAAAAATTTCACTCAGCAATAAAAAGAAATTCATATGTTGCATTTATCTATTGTTGCCAAAACAAATGTAGATCTAGAAAGCCAGCTGAGAACTACTGAAACAGCCAAACAATGATGAAAGAAATGGTCATGCTCAAAATCAAGTAGAGAGCCAGATATATGGGTCATTGCATCTCAAATCCACCTCTCAGAAAAATCTAGGAAAATTCACTGATGTTACTTGATCAAACTTATTGATGAATCTCAAATATTAGATCGGTATCTTTAATAGTTTTAAAATCAAAGCATCTTTTTGGTGTTTAGTCAAGATGTCATAAATAAAGAGGGGTATGATTCTGTTACAAAATTTTATTTCCATGAATTCATTCATAAATATTCCTAAATAAAATCATCCATACTAAAAATGTTATTGAAAACCATACAAGGGATGTTCAAAAAGTTCTAAGCCTCACCAACAAAGAAG
This sequence comes from Acanthosepion lycidas, assembly GCA_963932145.1. NCBI lineage: Eukaryota > Metazoa > Mollusca > Cephalopoda > Sepiida > Sepiidae > Acanthosepion > Acanthosepion lycidas. The sequence continues at coordinate 71,602,761 of OZ010583.1, forward strand.
AGTCATAGCTGAACATTTTTGTTGTGGCAACACACTACCACCTCTTATAAAACTAGAAAAACTGATTCAGATTTCTATCTTAATTTCTGCACAGGTAAGGCTTATACAAAGTTAAGAGGTGTGCAACAAATCTAAAAATGGACAAAACAGAAGGTAGAGCAGTCATAAAGTATCTGCAGAAGAAAGGTATGACATCAATGAAGTCCATGAGGACATGGTACTGAGGACTTCATGATGACCATCAGTCAGGTCATCCAAAATACTCAACCACTGATGAACAAATTGATGCCATTCACCATTTGGTTTTGGATGACAGATGATTTACTATCCAGATAGCTGAGTCTATAGGCATTAGTTTTGTTTCAGTCCATAATGTTTTAACTGAGATCTTGGGGATGAGCAAGCTGTTTACAAGATGGGTCCCAAGAATGCTGACACCAAAGAAGAAGCTGAACAGTGTTGACATTTCCAGGACAACTTGTGAACTTGAATCAAAGATTCAATGCTAACAGTTGAAACACTATGGTTCTCCACCCCTGAAGAAGTTCAAGCAGGCAGCATCTGTTGGCAAGGTGATGATTTCTGTTTTTTTTTTATATTTTTTTTATTTTGAAGGCGTTATCATGATAGACTATCTGGAAAAGGAAAAACTATTAATGGACAGTACTATGCATCAGAATTAAGACAACTGAAAGGAGCAATCAAATTGAAATGGAGAGGGAAGCTAAAGGAGGTGTGCTCTGTGTAGCAGAATAATGTGCACATTCACACTGCTCAGGTTACAGTAGCTGTAACAGCCAACTGTAGCTTTGAATTGCTACCCCATCCCCCTTACTCACCAGATTTAGCTCCATCTGACTTCTTCCTGTTTTCTAAACTCAAATCCCACTTGTGTGGTCATCATCTTGGAAACAAAGATGAGATCATGTGTGCTGTGGAGGAGTTTTTGGAGGACCAGGACATCACTCCAGTGATGCTTAAGCATTGCTGAACCAAGTGCATTGATGTAAGGGAGACTATATTGAAAAATAGTGAAAAACCGTCTTGTTTCTCCAACTCCTTCTGGGTGAGGCTTAAAACTTTTTGAATGATGCTTTTAAATTAAAGCTGTTGTACACATCAAAATATTTTCTTATGTTATTTTTACATGTAAACTGTATTTGCAAAGTAAACAACTTTTCAAAAATAAAATTATCCAGTTCTGTTCATTGGATATAAATAAACTTTCTTTTCCAATATATCTTCTTTTGAATAAAACTAAAATTATTACAATATAATTAACATTATATAAGTCTTGTGCATTTTTATCGATAGTTATTTATTGTTCTTGTCACTGTGTAATGCACAATAAAACTGGACTGTAGTCCCCAGGTGCCTCAACATACACATACACATAAAAACAAAATGCATACAGCATTGAATGAAGAAAAGTGACATGTCAGCTTGTTTTCAAAAGTGTGAGACAACATCCCATTGTCATCACTACATAAATTTCTTATTCAAAATCCTACACCATATAGATAAGTATAATGTGAATCAATATTTAAGTCAAGGTACATCTCATTTCCTCTAACATACTTTAAATAATACTGATCAGATTTTTAAATTTATACAAAAATATTTTTTATTATTTACTGTTTGAATACACAACAGAAATATGAAAAAATAAAAACACTTACAAGCTCCTCTGTCAAGACACTTTTTTTCATGCTCTTTACTACAGAAAATTCTACAAAATAGAAATATCAATAGGAATGTACTTTAATAAAATGGTACCTTGAAATCATCTGCAGCTAAGAACAAAATGTTCACAAATTCTTTTTTTTATCATTATGGACTTACACAAACAATCTAGTAGTCAATTTGAAAAAAACAAACAACAATTACATATACAAAAATAGAACAATATTTTTCCCAGTACTGCAAGAAACATTATCATTACACTGTTACTGAATGCTTTGCAGGTGCTTTTGTTGTGATGAACACAGACCTCCATATATAGAGTGTCTCATAAAACTTGTTTTTCAGTTATGTGTACAAGAAGAGCTTGCACATTACACATTGATGATCATATACATATTCTTCTTGGATTTCCTTAATGTTTTCAATGTAAGCTGTGAAAAAATATAAACATTCACCTCTTTGTAAAGCTTAATAGCAAATAAATGGATTGTGTAACTATATGATTTTGTTTAGTAATTTCATCTGTTTTTTACATTTCAGCCATTTAAATGCCAACCTAACTCGTGTTTTATTCTGAAATATTACCAATCTTATTCTGGAAGAGCAATGCATATCTGCTCACATAGACACCATATCCAATTTTTATATCTGTCTTCTTGGGATTGCCTTACCTCAACCTATCTACTGAATTCATAACTTCCTGTTAAGCTTTTTACATCTCTAACTCTCTGGCCATTCCTTTGAAATCCTAAATTTATTGCCTGCTCTTTCTTGATTAATGCCTCTCACAAAGAACAAATGTAGATGCTTGGTTTGATTATTATCTAAGGACAGTATGTGGGCAGAATTTTTCAATCTTTTTTATTTTGCACAAAAGGCACCTTAAGAAGACCAAAGCACACACAGTCAAAACATGAAAAATCGAACAAGAAAATTAGTAAAAAAATTTTGACAAGAAATTTGGAGCTATGCATATGTTGAAAAAGCTTGATTTTTTTTGCCAAAAAGATGGATTTCGTAAGTATCCAGGAAACTGATCTAACCTCAGTTCTGTTGAGAATCATACTGAAAATGTTTCCAACACAGGATTTGATGTTGTTGATTGGCAAAGTTCTGTAAGAATTAAGAAAACTCCTTTGCTCTTTTAATACTAGTCTGTAATGTTTTTTGGCAGGATATATATATATATATATATAAAAAAATCATGAACACAAAGACTTACAAGACCATGGTCTTGTAAGCCTTCATGTTCATGATAATAATTATCTGCTGTTTTTGACATGGAGCTCAGATTACTAAATATTACCTATATATATATATATATATATATATATATATATATATATATATATATATATCTAGGTGCTTATGTATTATAATCTGATTGTGTTGTTTTACGCGTGAGGTTAGGACCCCATTCACACACTTGGAATTAAAATGTATACATATATATTGTCAGAGGACCGGATATAACATTAGCGTCTAATGTAATTTCAATGAAGAAATAAATCGAACAACATATGTATTTCTTCTTTTCTCCTCAGTAATTTTATGGTTGTAAACTTAATAGCGATTAAATTTTTATTTTGAAATTGGCAGTTTTTAATTTTAATATTAAATTTTATCATATAATTTAGTAATTATTGGTTAGAATAAATTCTTTTTTAATATTACAGTGTAACCCGGATATAACAGAGTTGTCGGGACTGGAGAAGAAGTCTCTTATATCCTGGTTTCTCTTATATCCGGGTTTATCCAACAGAAGTGGAAGAACTGACATTTAATCAAATCAGAAGAGATTATTTTAAGGAATATTTGCCCAAGGAAAAGGCTGGACATTGCTCAACAAATCAAGTTCTTGTCATTAAAACAAGAATGCAAGGAACCTATTATAAAATTTCTGCACTGGCCACAAGATACCAGCAGATATTGTGAATTTCAACATTTAGAACAAGAAGAAATGTCTATTGAAGAGGAATTAATTCAGTTAAAACTGACAGAGGATATATGTACAATACTTTGCATAAATTTAAAATGTTAGAATGTTTGCAATTAAACCAAATATCATTAGAGTCATGTATCAAATTTATACAACAGGAAGAGTTGATTGAAAAATCAAATAAGGAAAAAATCAACCCAAAATTATGGACGCATATTGTAACTATGAGCATGAACCAGCGAAAAATGTCCAGCTTGTAACAATTGTGAAAAGAAAAATCGTTTTCAATTGGTGTGTATATTAAATAAAGAAAATATAAAGAGTGTTGAAAAAGTGGAATACACTTAAAGTCAAGCTGATGTTTTCTCAATACAGAAGAATAAGAAAGAAAATACCTTCATAGAAATTAAATTAAACTGGGTAAATTTAAAATGCAAATTGATACTGGCAGTTATATAATGCTAATTCCAAAGAACTTTTCGAAACAAATTGGTTAACTGAAACTATATAAAAATCATTTAAAATTAAAACAGTTTGATGGCTTATGCATAAAGACATTAAGATACTTTGAAGGAACAATTGGAATGAACACCAGGATCGAAATTGTTACTATTGTAGTTGCGGACTGTAATAAAAGCCAAGGCTTAATAGGAACAGTTATGTTTAAGATTAATAGCATGTGTTTAATTCATGCTATGGATTCAGATAATCCCCAAAATAGAATATTAAGGCAATGGTACTTGGATTTGTAGAATTAATACTGACTGCATACAGTTGCAATCCCTATTTGGAATATCATAACGGGTTTATTAGATCAAAATAAGACATTATTTTCACAATTTTTGGCCTTAACTTTATTGAATGACATATTTACTACATGCAACAAAGATCCTATCAGTGACACCATAAAACCAAACAAACTTTTTAGTAAATCCAACTTCTAAATGTTATTTAAAAACATTTCTGGACAACTCATTATGTAGCAACTATGTAACATTTCAATAAATTCTTAATACCAATTTCCCAGTATTTAATTTCAAGTCAATGGGTACCTCCAAGTGATCGCTAAAAAAAGAGTATAGCATGATGAAAAAGACGCCAAATTTGACAAAAAAAAAAATTTTATCATTTAAATGTTTATGTTATTATTAAGAGGAAAGAACAAAGTATTTTTTTAATTATTTTAAAAGATTTTTCCTTCTTTTTAGAACATTCTAACTTTTGACTAAAAAAAACAAAACAAAAAAAAACCTTGTTTCTCTTTGTATCAGCAGAGCTACTAAATAACTTATGAAATTTTAGCACATTTTTTTTTTGTATGACAGGCATTAATTTGGAAAATCTTGCAAAAATAAAATTGTTGGATGTTAATGAAACTTTTAGAACCTAGAATGATAGAAATTATATGCTTTCTATTTTTAAAGTCATGGCAAAAATATTTTTTTTATATTTATTACTCCGCTCCCATAACTAATTTTATGAAAACTAGAAATTCAATACTGTTCAGTTTAGTGATTATATTAGTTAAAAGCACAAGGCTTTGAGGAAAGCAAATCATATTTTTTTTTTTTTTTTTTTTTTTTTTTTTTTTTTTTAATCGAACTCCCCCTACCTGAAAATCATCTTCAATGTCTAATGCAGTTTGTATTAACAAGTATTTCTACAAAATTAAATAACATTTCTCTCAAGTTGCTTTTTTCTACATTGCAATATTAATTTAATCATATTACCTACAGTATTATAAAAGTTTTTATATAATCATTTGCAAAACAAATAAACATATTTTCAAAATCATATCACATATACTGTTGGTTTTAACAGACTTACCTGTAGAGAATTATTGGACGACTAGATTTTTGACGTCTGATGCATATTCGCCTGACAAAACATTTGTCATTAGTTTGCGCACAATAATAGTGGAATGAGCGGTTGCAATAATAGTAACCACATTTAGCTGAGGCACCACCATTAAGCTTTGACTTCTTACACAACACACATTTCTACAATTAAAAAAAGTAAATTAAGTTAGGATTTCATAAGGTTTAGATAAATTTTACATTTTTAAAATATAAAGTTCTAATGAACAATTTTGTTTTGATTTTTTTTGCAAAAATATCTGATAAACAAAAAAATAGTATTTATCTTTGAACACAATATTACACGGTACATTCAATTATAAACAATCTGGAAATCTTTTAGGTATTAAAGAATTTTTATTTGGATTATTGGCTATTCCACATCTCAAACATTTTCATTTTTTATGATTGATACTGACAAAACCTATTAGCTTTATATTACTGATAATGATAAATGACCAGCTGAAGAGAAAAATACCAAATAAATTTATTTAAACAATTATCACTCACCAATTTCTTTGCTCGTTTCATTTCTTTTAGCACTTCACCAATTTTAAAGCCACCAAATTTTTTAAATTTGTACTGCCCAAGAAAATAAGAATATTGCTAGAAATAAAAGAAAATATTTTTTATAAACCAAAATCTAAAATACACATTGTAATGTACAAAGAGGTGTTTAAAGTTCTTGTCTTAGCCCACATCACAAAATACAGTATTCCAATGTATGATCAATGAAATACTGATTTTCGGAAGTGGGTTCTGCTGAGAATTTTTCAGCACCTACTTCAGTAACTCTCATATAATATGCATATATAGATATTAGTGTTAATAAAAAGTTCTTTTTATGAAAAGTTCTTTGCTTGAACAAGAAGCCACTTAAAAATGAATGTGATGTTTGGTCAGATTCTGGAAAGTAGATCAGACCAAAGACTTTTTAGTATCCCTCATATAGACATAAATAGTATGTAATTGAATGACAAAATAAAAAACTAACATGTTTTGTCTTTCAAAAAAACTTCATTAGATTAAAATAATAAAATAATGTTCTTAATGGAATTATATATATATATATATATATATATAATGTCGTTTTCTCACATATGTTAATATGTGAGAAAACGACATTATTTTTGCACCAACCTTATATATATATATATATATATATATATATATATATATATAGGGTAAGGGTTGAAAATGTAGTTATAAATATACAGATTGGATATGTTGAAGATGTAGGGACACTAAACTTTAAATTTTGATTTTAAACTACTGGCATCTAATGTGTCTAGACCAAAAAAATCAAAAATACAAAGGGCTACATTGCCCATGGAAAATCAAAAATACAAAGGGCTACATTGCCCATGGAAAATCAAAAATACAAAGGGCTACATTGCCCATGGAAAATCAAAAATACAAAGGGCTACATTGCCCATGGAAAATTAGCCATGAGCTGTAAGAGTAAGTTTTAAGAGTAAATTACCAAGTGAAAAAAGAAAAAAAAGGTGCAAATGTGACACATCAGGAGTATGTGACACATTTATAACACACTTATTTAAAAGTAAAGATTATGCATCATTTTGGGTAATGGCTAAGCAGGTGTCAACTTTTTTGTTTTAATATTTTCATAAGAAAGATTTAGTTTTTAATACTTTGCCAAATTTCCTTAGCTTTCACCCTGGTTATATGATATTTTTTTTAGAAATTCCAGCATTTAATATTTCTGGAATTTCAACATCGTTAGGACACAATTTTTTTTTTTACAAATCACATTATCCCACACCATATGATTTTTAGGTTTCATGAAGAAATTTAGATTATAGATTCATTCAGCAACATCACCTGACCTATCACCAGATTACACAAGCTGTAAAAACATGATACTGATTTTGATTTTTTCATTGCATAGAATTCTAACACATTAAAAAATTTTAAATGCTAGAATATCTAAAAAATAGGTAGGTGCTTACTTGGCCATTATTTATTATATTGAGTGAACAAGTATGTGAACCTTTGAAAGAAACATAAGGAATAGATGCTAATGGTTAAGATCAACAGAATCACCCATTCTTGTGTCAAAAACTTGTTTTTGACAAGTGTTTTGTTCTTTGAGATGTCTTAAAAAACACAACTTAGAAATTGCGTATGCTCATTTTTATTTTAACAAAGAGAATTAGAGAAGCTAAAAATATTCAGAGCTAAAATAGCAGAAAAGTTTCATTTTCCTTTAATAAAACAACTAAATACCCACATGAAAAAAATTGAGTCACTTTTGATTCTTATAAAAATGAGGCAACTTTTCTCAGTTACATGCTCATATTCCAGAGATAAATTGCTAGTAGATATTTTCAAAATATCTTCTAAATGTTTGTTAGTTAAAGAATGATACTTGCTCTTATTTATGTTCACAAAGATCTATTCACAAATGCTGAACATTTTCATTGCAAGATAGATGATGTTTTGATATTTCTTCCTGTCCAGACTTCTGTAAAAGGTTGTTCTCTATGCTTTGTTTAAAAAAAACAGCTCCAACCGATCAGTTTCAATTTACTATGGCTACTAGTTGCAAAATTAGATTATTTGTTGGGGTAAAGAAAAGACTGTCAACTGATTGTAGCAACAGCAATAGATTCCTTGTTTCTCGGCCACAACACTTGGAGCCAAATTGCAGTTCACACGATAGTCCGACATAACAGTCCAACACACACCGTAGAGATGACAAAATGGGGTCACAAATCCAACCATCACTTCTTGCCAACAACAACGCATGTTCGTCTCACAGCTCAAAAAAATCATCTCCTTTTATAAGTGAAAAATAACGACTTCTGTTCACCGAGAGAATTTTCTGATTGGTCACACCATTCAGGGGAGGGAAGAACATTAGCATAGCTTCTAGTCATTGATTTAAATTTTTGCTGACTACTTTTTGGTAATTTTTCTTCGGCAGATCGCACACAAAACATGAACTTTTTTTCGGGGTATCTGATTATCTATTTCACTACACTCCCCCCTGTCACATAAGTGACACTGATGGGCAGGCCTCTTTATTCTTAAACTTCTCTGGAGCGGGGCGACTGTTGGAGGAGATTGTGTGTTATGCTCTGAGGATTCTTCTGATCTGACAACCTCACGCACAGAGTCTTCGTCATCTGAAGAATGTTCTGAAGATTCTTCTTCTGAGGATTCTTCTGGTCTGACAATCTCACGCACAGAGTCTTCGCCATCTGAAGAGGTGCTAGCCCTACCTCTATTGGTAATTATTTGTTCACTTTCTGACCACTCACTGCTAGTGTCACTTGTTGAAGTATCTGTACCTACATAGTGACACAAGTCCTTTATGTGTCTTGGTATGCCATCAACCAGCACAGAGCGCGAGTTACTTACTCCAGTGACATGCCCCACCCGGTACCGAGTTGTACACCGGCTATGTGGAGCTTTTACCCACACGCGAACACCCAAATCATACGGTGCACGTTCTTTTATCCGTTCAGTTGAACGCGTCATGTCAATGCCTCATAGCCGGACTTTGTACTGATAAATCATGTTGGCTGGTACAGTTGAGGGTGATACATTATTGTCTCTCAGAGTAACATTGTCCCAATACACCACCTCCATTATGGAACATTGCTTCCTAGCAGCGATTCTTTTGATGCTCCGATGACATCGCTCGATTATGCCATTTCCTGATGGGACATACGCGCAGCGAAATCTAGGGTGTACTCCCTACGAATCCAAAAAATCTTTGAATAGTCCACTTCAGAAGGTAGTGTCATTGTCAGTGAGGAGTTCCGTCGGAGGTCCACGTTCAAAGAACAATGACCCCAAGTGGTCAATGACGCTTGCAGAATCCTTTCGACGCAGACGTCGCCAAATAGTGAACCGGGTTGGGCCATAGCCAATCAGGGTTAAATAGTGATGTCCGTTATAATGGGTAATGTCCATTCCAACACGGTGCCACACCTTGCTCACACTCACTTGTCCTTTTTGCCAGTGCTGGGTCGATGGACTGACACTCCTTGCATTCCCTGACCACTGCCCTGACAGCAGCTTTGGATACGGAGGGATAAATCTGCCTCACGAAATATAGGGTCTGTTTTACACCGGGATGTCCACTTTGGCAATGCACAGATTTTAGTAAATCTGAGTTACGGTTGGTCGCTGATGTTACACAGACATGTCCTACCAGCTCTACCTCTTTCTTAATAGCGTCAAGCCATTCTTGCGGTACCCTTGTTAAAGTATCGGCCTTGTTCTGATGTGATCTGACTAGCTGTATATCTACAGATAAGTGGTATTCACTTACCAACTTTCCCAGCGTGTCTAGCCGCCTTCGATGAGGATCTCGCTCGCAGTATCCTGGCCCTCCCCGTAAGAGTGTCTGCTATCCACTTATACATGCATGCGGAATCCGTGAATAAATGCAACACCTTTGCACTCCATTGAAGGGCCGCGGTTACTCCCCTGATAACGGCGTCTAATTCCGACAGGTTGATATGTTGCGTATCCTTCTCGGGATGCAACCAACACACATCTTCCACGACAGTTTCACCGACTACAAGAGACACTCCTGTTGCAAGGGAGTTCGCGTCGACCCAGATGTTAAATTCACATCCGTCAACGCACCATTTACCACGTACGGGGTCGTCTTGACGCACCCTAGAAATGACTTCCGCTATCATGTGTCTAAGGGGGGCATCATTTGTTTTTTTCATCCCAGCCGGAAGTGACAGCAGTCACCCTACGTTTAATAAATGCAGTTGCAATGCAGATCCACCCGTCCACAAGAAAATGTCCCACCAGCTTTCCACGTAACGAAAACACGCTACGCCGTGTCATGTGTCTGGGAATGTCAGTGAGCTCACTTCCACGTTTCCAGTAAAGCACGTTGTGCTCCCCCCAGACCTGCAAGCCAAGTACACGAGCACCATCCTCCAGTCGTTCTGGGTTCTTACATTTGAGCCCAAAGTTAGCAAGATGCTTCTCACCTGTGCAGCAGGCACTAAGGTTTCATTGATATAGATGTCGTCAATATAAGCTGACATCGCTTGACGAATTGTCTCATCCTTGGATAGCACAGCATCTACGATGACTTTCATGACGGCTGGCACTACATTGAGTCTGAATTCCATTCGGGTTAAGCAGTATCTCCTCCCATTAAGGATCACCATCTGAAATGGCCACAGTGACCAATGCACGCGTAATTGCAAGTAGGCCTTTCGAAGGTCAATCACAGAGACATTGGATCCCTTCGTTCACCATTCTCTCAATTTTTGTGCACAAACAACAGCATGAGCTGTGTACATGTCTACACGTTCGTTCAGTTCTCTATAATCTAGTACAGGGCGCAACTTTCCCTTGTTCTTTTGTACCACGGCCATCAACGGGATGAGGCCTCTTGGGGGACCAAGCTCTTCCTCGGGATACGGAGTCAGCCATCCATTGTCCAGCCACACTTGCAATTCATGCTGGTATTCTTCCATGACGCGTTCGGGCACCGAATATTCTGGAGCTTTTCTGGTGGGTTATTTTCCGACCATTTCCAAAATGCGGTCCATGTCTAAAGTCGGGTTCGTTGATCTTCAAAGTAGCACAGATGGGCGGATCAGAAAACTTGACTTCGCCCGCCTCTGTAATGTGTACGCCGCCCAGCTCCTTAATAATGTCCATCCCAAGGAGCAGATCGAAACCTAATAACGCACTGTCCACGACCAACACACTGACTGTGACGGCGTCACCGTTGTTGATACTGAGTTTGATGTTACCAACTCCCCGGCTTCTGAGAGCCTTTCCATCAGCCGTTAGTATGTCCATCTTTTGTCTGCTCCACTGTCGTCAAATCGAACCATTCATGAGTGACCGAGAGCAGCCCGAATCTATTAAAGCGGTACACGTTATTCCATTGATGTGCACCTTAATCACAGGGAGCGCCTCTTTCATGATCGGTGCGGGGAAGAGACCAGCACTGACGTCACATGCCCCATTCCATTTCCTGGACACTTAGAGGCAATATGACCTACTTTATGACATTGGAAGCATCGTAGATCGAGACATGCTTTTCGCGCCGACCCACTTGCACATTTCTTCGCATTGATAGCGGCAGTCTCTGGCAAAATGATTTGGCCCAGAGCACCGATAGCAGGTGACATCGCCATGGCGACGGATGGCTGGGGTCGGACCTTCTTTGACTTCAATTGGTTGAACGACTGTGGCCACTGGTTCATCAGCCTCTTTTTCATCGATCATAATAGCACAGGCTCTGGTCAACAATTGATTGAGCGTCAGGTCTTCCATTCTGGATGATGCGCGGAGTATCTGCTTAACATGACTAGGCAATCCAGACACGAAGGCACATGACATCCATTCTTCAGGAAGCGGTGCGATTGGAACAGCGAGCTTCTTTAATTCCGCCAAATATACTTCTACTGTCTCGCCAGGTCGCAGACGCCGTGCCTGGAATTGGTCGTAGGCCACGAACCGGTCAGTTCCAAACGCGGTTAGTAGAGCATGCTTTATTTGCTCAATGTCACTTTTCTGTTCTTTGCTCAGCTACCTATACACAGCAAGGGCACCACCTTTCAATCGCAGTGGAAGAATCCGTTCAATCTTCGTGATCTCACATAATTCGCAGACCAGTTCCACTTTTTCGATCCATTCAACCAGATTGTCCACTCGTATCACCACTGAATTCAGGGATCAGTTTTATATTGAACGGTCTTTCCGCCATCTTGCTAGAGACAAAGTAAATGCCGAAATAGCTTGTTGGAGTAAAGAAAAGAGTCAACTGATTGTAGCAACAGCAATAGATTCCTTGTTTCTCGGCCACAACACTTGGAGCCAAATTGCAGTTCACACGATAGTCCGACGTAACAGTCCAACACACACCGTAGAGATGACAAAATGGGGTCACAAATCCAACCTTCACTTCTCGCCAACAACAACGCATGTTCGTCTCACAGCTCAAAAAAATCATCTCCTTTTATAAGCGAAAAATAACGACTTCTGTTCACCGAGAGAATTTTCAGATTGGTCACGCCATTCAGGGGAGGGAAGAACATTAGCATAGCTTCTAGTCATTGATTTAGATTTTTGCTGACTACTTTTTGGTAATTTTTCTTCGGCAGATCGCACACAAAACACAAACTTTTTTTCGGGGTACCTGATTATCTCTTTCACTACATTATTTTTCCCTTAAAATCAGTCAGATGTTTTTCTAATAACACAAATGAAGAAGAAATCATATATATATATATATATTCATTTTCAAACTTTCTGTCCATTTTCTACAAATCAAGATATTTCCTCTTTCACCCTTCCTCAACTTAACCATCTTATTTCTGTATTCAGAACCAACCACTTCAAGAAAAGTTTTGAATACTCTATGTTCAAGCTCTGTATAATGAAAGTGGTTTACAATGCAAGCTACAACAGATGTAACATGATTGAAATTTATAATTTTTCCACACAAAACTAGCTCATATAGTGATGGGTGAATATTCTTCCAATAAATTCTTGTAGAAGAGAAACAGCCCCAATATTTTTCCACATATAGTAGGAGCCCCATCTGTGTATACAGACACTAAATTTATGAAATCATTTACCAATTTTATGTTAAGACATTTCATTAAAAATATTCTGTCAAGTTACACAACTAAAGACTGCATGCCAACAAGTTCTTCACAAATCTCAAAAGTTTTTTACACTCCTCAAATAAAAAGTTGAAGCTGAGCTATATCTTGACAATCTGAGCTTTCATCCATTGCCAGTGAATAAAAGTACAATTTCAGAAATATCAGCAAGTCTTATCTTATATATTCATAAAGGACGAACATTTCAGAATATCTCGTTTTTCTCTGGATATAATCCTGATATGGCAATTACAATGCACTTTTTGGTGAAGCCTCTCACTGCAACAGCAATTTCCCTGGAAACTTCAGAACTTATTCTAGTTACTGTTGAATTTTCTGTATTGACTACTTTGAAAAATCTTTGTTCCACATGAAGTTTTTTTTTTTACCAAATGGCTTCAGAATTGTGTAAATCTTATATTTGGTGACACTTCCCATTGAATTCTTTGGGAACAGATACTGTCTCACAGCCCACAAGGCAGTTTATTTTGTTATTGGAAATAATTAAAAACATATTTATTTGTCCAACTAGGGTACTCAGATCCTATTTTTCTATGGATTTTGGTGATGAACTGAGCCGTCCTTTCAGTATGCTATCATGTGAAGCAAAGCCATGAACAAAAGAATTGGCTGGATAATATCAAGTGCTGGGCTGATAACCTTGCCTAACCTATTTGCAGCAGAAACTAATAGAGTGGCATGAGGAAAGATGACTGCTTTTTCAGTTTTGTGATCAAATGATGACTTGATGCATTGACCATGTTTATTTTGTAAAAGATCTCTTCTAATTCTTTTATTTAAATTTCTTGAAAGTCTCGCTGATATTTAGACAATATATGCCAGTAAGTCAAAATTTACAATTTAGTGTTCCTACAGTTTCAACATTTCCTCTCAAAATACAATTATAACCAAAGCTTTGTTTATATTTTCGTCTCTTACCTCTACATATTTGAAGAATGAAATGAACTGCATCAAGTAGAATTTTCATTGTTAAATTGTTAAAAGATGCCCAGGTGAATTTGTGAATGTGTTTTTGGCAGAATTAGTTTTTCAATGTTATTTGGTGGAGTATATCACCATAGCATTTGCAAGCAGAATATTGGAAAATGTGAGGCAGTTTCTTTACACCTCTTCACAAATGGATTCTAAGAATGCTGAGCAAGTGTGAAATAATGGAAAGTCATCAGCATAGTGCATATCCAGTCTGGAAAAAAACATTATAGGGTAGCTGTTCAGTCAGTGATCAGGAAATGGTAAATGCAAGACCTCTCAATCTAGATTCAACACCAATGTATTGACAGAAATAAAAATTAAAGGTAAGTAACACTTGGTAAAGACTGAAAATTGATATTATTATATCATGGCAGCAAACATTATTCAATACTCAGTGACTGCAGTGCTGCATATTTCTCAATTTGGTAACATTTATTTTAGCAGAACTCTGCAAGTGCCAAACGCCAACTACAATTAATATTTTTTTTCAAAGAGGCTTGCCAGCTAAGTCCCTCATGGATAATAATATGACATTCTGTAGCAAGATTTGTAAAGACACTGCAAATGAGTGGGGCAATTTGATACATTTTTGATAAGTACATGCTGTGTTGAGAAATGGAATAATGGAAAGGTATCATGGGAGTGTGTCAAAAGAATTACAAGAAAATGCATACTCGAGGCTATGTCCTGGAAAAATGTAATACGCAAACATGAATCCACACCATCAGTGAAAAACAGCCATGCGGGTGTCTTGTGTATGTGTCTTTGCATAAAGGAAGTTCTGACTGGACTATTTGTCAGCTTTGAACTTTTGTGCTTTTAGGCTCAATAGAAGTTGTAGGTGGAGTATTTAACAATGTTAAACATTTGTAGACAATTAAGCAGCATTGGACTTTGGTACCCTTTCATTCACTGTAAATTTTGTGTGTAAATATTTTTTAACCAACTTCACTACCCAACATTGCCCATGTGTCAAATATGTTGAACATAACCAGCAATTCCATTTCTTTACTTTGTTACCACCTCACAGGACATGGAGAGCAGAGGTTGGATTTTATGAGGCAAAAAGATTTGGTAGTTTTTGGTTGTTAAGCAAACCAAACCGTTTTTCGTGGAGAAACAGTAGAAACCATTAGTTTAACATTTTCATCCTGGACTCACTTATAAATTGCATATGGGATTACTGCAAAGCCCTTGGATGTTTGATGTTTTGCCTCCTGGTGCTAAGATGTAGAGAGATTCTACCGATCTTACCCTAGAACATCCTACATAAAACTGCCCATGGCTAAAGCAAGGTGAAGTCAAGTTGAGGCCAACAACCGCCAGTGATTGTCTTTGAGACTTATTAATAGTCATGCTGAAACACACTGAAAATTGAAGCATTTTAAATTCATTTGTAGAATCTGATGGAATAAGGGGTATTCTAGGAATGAAAGTCACTTCTCATTTTGCCCTACCAGTGACATGAGGCTGTATGCATTTGACACAAAATCTTGTTCTATTACATAATAGCATTATGATTCCAGAACAACATAAGGCATTCAACTTTTAGGCTTAACTTGTGTGTTGGCATACCTAACTATTCTAAGGAATTTAAAAATTCTGTAGGATATTGCACTGCCAAAGTTAAATCCACAGAATAGGAAGTTTTTTCCTCACTTGGAATTTCATTGAGCAGTTGTTGATTGATAACATGCTCCAAATTGTATTTAGGTGCTAGAATTGCTCTCTCAGTTAGCCATTCATAATTCACATAGTTTTCTGCTATATTTGGGTACACCTTGTTCTTCAATTGAAGAAACAATTGATGCTAATCCTGGAGGAATTGCAATATTGTCATGGTCGCTCTTAGGAATCTTGCCATCTCCTATTCTCAGCACTCAGGTGAATCAAGACCCAAGTTCGTAAGAGATTTGCCATTAATATGAGAAATGATATCCTTGATAACAACCAGAGCCATATTGAAATGTCATAGGAAAACTGTATATTGACTCCAGGATATTTGTTGTATTCATGAAAAAGAAAGTCATCACTTAAAGATTCTTTGTGTGCATCCCAAAGTCGTTTTGGATCTGACACTGTACATGTAGTGAATATGATGGCAAACAAATGTCTCAGTTTACTTTGCGATTCTGATATAGATGCTTCCTGTAATGTAGTATTCCAGTGGTTATCATCCTCAAGATCTCCATGGGCAATACATGCATCCCTGAAAGTGTTTTCAAATTGACCACTGATACTTTTCAAGTCATTAAATCTCTATGGTCCTCTAACACAATGTAGAAGAAGTCTCAAACAGAAGCATTCAAATTGATTTGGATGCACTGTGTAAAACCTGCCCAAAACTTCAGCTTTTCTTATGTCTTGGTAGCTTGGAACTGGTTTCCCCTGTAATCATCTTTTGAAAAAGTTATTTTTAGTGTCCAATGTGTAATATTCAGGAACATCAACATAAAAAAGGGTTCTTGCAAAATCATCAGTTCGAAAGCCGTCAGAGTTGTTGATCATGGATTTGCAATTCTATCTGTGGCATTACTTTGATTAAAGTATATCTTCTGTCTATTTTCTAGATGGATTGACAATTGAATAACTGAGGGATGATGTGCATATATGTGGAATTTATGAACTCATTTATGTGTGTCCACCCTTCAATAATTAATTCACTGTCTGCTGGCCAGACAGACTAAAATCAACTTTCCACTTTATAGATCAACAAAAACATCCTGAATTAGTAAAGAAAAAGTATAATATCAGTATAACACTAAACTACATGTTTCTTTGGTGATTAAACAAAAATTGTTAAGAGTATATGTAGAAAATGTTCATCCACTGGGTTCAACCAAATACTACACCTTCAGATTACAATTTATTTGAGTCTTGAAAATTTTCTTAACAAAAATAATTTCAATTCCCTATAAAACTGTAAAAACACTTACAACAGTTATTTGCTGCAAAAAAAAAAATAAAATGATTGAGAGAATTAAATTTTAAAGTTGCATGAAAGATGACAGAAGACTAACTGAGTTAGTGATCTGGAACTTACAATTAAGTTAATCTACACCTGGTTGGAATGAGAACTAACTTGATAAGTTAATGTGAAAAACTAGATAGCAAAGTGAGGTAATTTGGATTTTACTAGCAAGTGAGATTTGAATGCAAGTTAAAACACTGGCAAGAAAGCCAGGAAAAATATCAGCCTAAAGAAAACAGAATTATCATAAGGATGCAGCTAAAACTTCTTTAGTGGAAAAACAAAATGACCATGAGACAGAATCCAAATGGAGTTGTCTAAAGCTGAGCAGAGATTTCTTTCAAGACAAAATTATGTTTGTTAATCATTAATTTTTTCCTGTCTATGGGATTGTCAGGTAATTCATGGGAAAACAGAAATAGGCAAAAGGTTGAAATTGCATGGGCAGCCAGAAAAATGGATGTTCTGAAAACTATAATTTGACCAGATAGTGTTAATTGGCCAAGGATATATCTTTGATGACATAACCAACTGAACTCACAATAAAGGTGGTAGTAAGAAGTTATCCAATCAATGGGCACATGAGAACCTGGAGGTAGGTTTTGAACAAGACTAATTTAGAAAAACTTGGAAAACTATGTTTTTCATTAGATTTACTGGCATACCTAGAAAGGCATGCTGACACTTTAAGCAATCTCAGTTTTGTTGTCAGAGAAGATGCCACAAACTCACATCATTGAAAACAAAATTTTTTCCATGGTAGTAGCAATAGAGCAGTAAGAGACTTGCCACATCCCACCTGTGAAAGAGAGGTTGAGGGATAATTCTTCTTCAACAAGTACTTGGAGACATTTTTGAACTCTATCAAGACTGGAAAGACTGGTCTGAGCAGCTCCCACTCAAATATGGCAACAATACTCCATTTTCAGCCTTGATCTGACTCTCATAAAAGGAGAGGATAGCATGAGGAGACAGGTACTTACTGGAGAGGTTGATCATTTTACCTGCATCTTCAGGCATAAGTCTGAGGCCCAATATCCTCTCAAGGCACAGGAACTCCTCAAGGGGACATCCGTTCATTGTGATTGGTGGTAGTTCAAGGTCTGATCAGCATTGATGGAATGTAACCAGTTTGGCTTTAGAGGCAATGAATGTAACTAGACAGTTTTTTCCCCCCACTGGGAAAGTTAGTGTTAGATCAGAAGAGAGGTCAGCTGCCAATCTCTGATCGTCAAAAGGTTTAGGTGTGTGTCCATATATCATCATATCACCAGCATATATGTTTACAAATGATCAGATCATTTATGTAGATCAAAAATAGGGTTTATTCCGAGGAGTGACCCCTGGGGGATGCCTGCGTTGACCACCAGGGTCTTGGAGAACTGGCTGTTAATAACTATCTTCAGGGATCTACATGTTAAGAAAGATTTTATAATAGAGAAAACCCTTCCAGTGATTCTATAGCTGGAGAGCTTGTGTAGCAAACCTTTGTCGAAGGCTTTCAAGATACATGATGCTATGGCCCGTGCGCTGTGTGTGTGTGTGTGTCATCAAGGGCTTCACTAATTCTATATGTAATGGTAATTAGGACATCAGCTGTGGATTGGGCAATATTTCATTGTTTACTAACAATATCATCAGAATATTAAGAATGGTAGTTACATTTACTGGAATATGCATGCAAACAATAAGAAATGAATAAGTTGACCATAGTAAGGATACAATAGAATACTAGTAAACAATAAGAAAAAATATGGGTCAGAATTACAAAGTACAATATATAGAGAGACATAACTTAGTGATGAAAGCAGATAGGACTTCAATGAGTCAAAATGAAATAGATTTTAGAATATCTTATAATTTTTTGTGATATATTGAAATACAAATCACTTATTTCATGTCATATATAGAAGGGAGGGGAACACACTCATTTTTCAGTTTGGCTCAATTTAAGATAAAACAGGGAAAATTCAACTTACCATACAACGGTGGTGAGCAGCACAAACAGAACCATTTTTCAGATGACTTTTATGTAAAGGACCACAGATGTCATTTACAACAGTTCCTAGTTTGCAGAATCCACAAACAACAGACACCTGATGGACAGGCATGGCTACAGGGAAAATATAACAAAAGTATAGCAAGTATTTTTAAAAAGTTTTAAAATGTTCAAAGAAAAAATATTAAGTCTATAAAAACTTAATCTAAAAGATATAGAAAAGTTAGGATTCAACATATGGCTTAAATATAGTAACTTGACAATATTTTCAAACTTTTACAAGAATGACACTCATGACCAAAATTCCATTCAAATTGCATATAAAATTTAATTTAATTTTCACAAAATTTATCCCATAACAAAAAGAAAATTAAAGAAAATTCTGATAGAGAAATTATTTTAATCAAATATTCAGTAGTTAAAAAAAAAAAAAAAAAAAAAAAAAAATCAACCATGAAAATTCAATAGAAATAGAATTTTAAAAATGCACAGAAATTCAACTTAGCTCTGAAATCTTGTACTTATTGCAACAATTACTGATTTTTTTATTATCAAATTTTTGTGTAAAAACGAGGGGTGAGGCATATCTTATGTTAATATTTCCCATTAATGTCCCTCAGTAAAATGCCACTTGATAATTAGTAAGTTTTACCTGGTTTAAATGTTAGTCAATTTTTGTAATATACACAGCTTGTCTATGACAAACATCCAACAAGGCATATAACATGGAAACAAACAAGGATAAACAAGGAAATCAACACAACAAAATTTTATAAATTGACTATATCTTACACCAAATATCTCAGAAAAACATGTTGCACAATACTCAGATTATATTCAGATGTACAAATCAATAGCAGTTCTGACTAAGATGGAGATTGCTCAATACTTTGTCCAGAGGAACAAAAAAGTGCCACAGCCCAGCAATGCTACCCACCTTCAGGAACCCGTGATTAAAGAGCAGTATAAAAAAAAAGTGAAGGAAAAGTTTGATATCAGCTGAAAGAATCCCGCATAACAATATTCAAAAAAAAGAAATCAATACAATGACAAAATCAGAAGAAATTATTGGTTTTGAAACTGCGGCAAACTCCACTAACAAGAGAAGTTATGTTGAGGATTTAGAAAAAATGTCACAAGAGCAAAAGAAAATCATATGGTTAAGATCATCATGCAGTGAAACAGAAAAGAACAGTGAGCTGACAAATCAATGAAATTGATTATTGAACATAATAGTTAAGAAAACAAATGACAAGAAGAAAATAGATGAAAAATAATGATAGTAAAAATTTTGAATCAAAAAAAGTTTGAGAATTCATTCAAATGGGAAAATGTCAAAGATGGGAAACATATCACCAATCTTAAAGAAATATATGAAACAGTGTGAAGTTATTTCAAAAACCATTTCTGTAATGAAAATGTCCAAGGAGTATCTAGTTTAATTGGCAGGGTTGTGAAGTCAGTGGAGTCGGTATAGTTTTACTGACTGATTACAGTTGAATTTACATTTTTATGTAAAACGTTTTATATTATTGATTATTTATTTTTATTGTTTTTTCTTCTGTATATTTACTATTTCCTTTAAAAAAATTCATCCCAACTTCTTTTTTAATATCATTTTACTTTTTGTAGTTGTTTTGTACTTGCAAAACTATATATGTAAAAAAAATCTTACATTATAGAATTTTTATTTGTTATGTCTTTTAAATCTTGTAAAAGATTATATTTCAACTTCTGTGATAAAGTAATTTTATTTTTGTTCTGTACTTATTGCTTATTTACAAAGATATATATATGTAAAAAGATTCTACACTACAGAAATTGGAATGAATATTATGAATATTGGTGAAAGAAAGTTTTTTTTGGAAGGGGTGAGTAGGTGATTTTTTTTGCTTACTGGTTTACATGTATTTCTTTTCGTTGTATCTGTATCAAGAAAAATGTTTTAAGAAGAAAAAAAACAAAAATGTCTATGGCAATACAAACTGTCCAGAAGGTGGCTAAGACTAGAGCATAATAATGTTGCCTATCAGAAATGCATACAAAGACCAACATAGCACTACAAATACACAAATATTTGTACATAAACTCATATACATACCTCTACATATACAAGTATACTTATTTATGGACATATGTACAGATATACAAGTGTATATATCTTTTTGTTAAACATATATGTATGTAAGTACTTCCAAGGAAATGTAATACCTAAGGTTTAAAATTAATTTTTAAAAATGAAAAAAATTTTCTTAAAGCTTTTATCTTAGTTTTAATTTCAATCTAATAGATTAAATTTCATATTTCCAATAAGCAAAATATTTTGCTCTATTTCAAAACAAATGGCTGATTTTACAATTCCTTCTGCACAACATGAATGTTTTTTTTTTAAAAACTTTCAAAAATAATATATACTTTTCTGAAACATTATGTGAGAAAAAATTAGCTGATTTAAAGTTTAATTAATCTGATTTAAAACAAATATTACTTTTAGTTTCAAATATTGCAGAAAAGCATTTCTTAACACGTAGATGGGTATCTGTCTATATTTCTGAGATGAGGTATTATGTACACTATTTACAATGTTTGGACTATCATCCTCATCTTTGTTGCCATATTTATCACAATGTTCAGTTCAACATTCTAAGCACCCGAAGAAGGCTGGAGAGTAAAACAGCTGAAATATTGTGATAAATATGGCAACAAAGATGAGGATGATAGTCCGAACAATATAGTGTACATAGATGGATGTTTTTATGAGGTGTTGACAGCTTTATTGACAGCCTGATGCTTGGGAAATGTTATTTTTTCTACAGGGGTCATATCTGTAAAAATTACTCGACAAATGTAATGTGAGCACCTTTTGCATATAATTTTTTAACTACCAAGTAATCTTAAAAATTTAGGAAAATATTCTAAGTAATCTAATGTTTTATTGAATTTCCATTTCAAATTTTAATGCAAAAACATTAAAAATCCAGAGAAGAGTAACACCTTGTCTGATAAAGTGTGAAACTGACAATGTTTTTCAAAACCTGAGAGGATGACTCTAGGTGATTAGTTATGGAATGACACACACATTATTTTGCAAATATTCCCTTTCATCTTGGGGTTAGCTATGCTTTGTATTGAATCAGTCTGTGGCATCAAACAATTTAAAGTCAATTTAAGTTCTGTCAACTCTTCTTTCTTAAAAATCAAAATATTAGGCTAAATCTGTTGTCACATGAAAACTATAAAACATTTGTTTATGTTCAAAATTAGACAGCAGTAATTCAAAAAATTATAAGTGCTCCAACTTGGAAGGGAGCACATTTCATGATTATAATATGAAATATTTTAACCAAAGACAAATCAGCCTGCTGAATTTCAGAGCTGTTTCTTCAAATATAAAAATGTTTTTCAGCTTCTCACTAAACGTTGGCCATGTTCTAAATGGTCCAACTACATACAAAGAATTTATTCTAAGTGCATCCTTACAAAAGTTAAACATAATTGTAAAAACTGTTTTTCTTAATGCAAATCAGATTTTAACCCAAACTAATATTCTACTTACATATCAATTCTTGCATGTCTAATTTTAACTTTTCATATAGAAACTCACTATACATTCACAATAACAACAAACATATTTCACTTGTTATCTATTACAAATGTTGGTTGTTATTAAAAGTTTATTTCTTTGAATATACATAAAGCCTGTATTGATTTTTTTTCAACTTCATTTATTCTCAGCTATGCTACATCATGAGAGCAGGGAAGAGACAACTTGGAAGCAGGGGTATATAAGACAATAGCTATTTGACTTAGCAAATGACAACCATGACTTTCTTTCAAACACCTTTCAGCTAATCTACTAATGTTAAGAATAAAAAAGCAATTATAAATCATTTATTATACCCTCTCTCAAATCAAAATCTAGCATCTAATTAAATGTTGCATTAAAATTCTCAATGGAGTAAAAAATTTTAAGCCATGGTGGGAAATGACTGAAAAGTTATTTTAATGTTTTTCTCCTTTAAGTGAGCATATACTGCATAAGATAATTTTAGTTTGAGCCTGTCCTTAAGAAGCAGTTAGCAACCAATTGTCATCAATGGATGTAATGAACACACATAAGCTTAAAATAGTAATTTACAAATGGGTTAGAATTCTTTGTTTGAATAGCTTTCTATTCAATTTTTAGACAACAATAAGAATTTTAAACTAAAGTCTGCTTTTTTCATGGAAAATAAACGCAGCAATATTTTTACAACTGTTACTCCTCTGATCTTATGAGCTAGTTTGAGGAGGGGAGCAACCTGAAATTATCAATCCTTATGAGACTTTAAAAGTCAACAGAAAGAAGCCTTTTATTATCCAGCATAAATTACTAAAACGTAAAAACATTAAAAAAAAATAAAACCTGTCTTCATATCAGCCTACCTTTTTTTTTGAACTTCTGATTATTATTTCAAGTGTGTTAGCGTTACTGTTTACTGTTATTCCACCGGTTTTTATTTCTATCCAGCAATGATTCATTGAAGATTATTCAACATCAATATCGTGGATTAAACATATTTAATTTAATGAATGATGATATTTTTCAATAGGAGAAATAAATTAACATTAGCAATGAAGTTGTAGTTGAGTATGACAAAAAAAAATACATTGATCTAGTTAATAGTAATAATTAACCAAAAATTTTGGTAATTGTTTCAGTGCAAATACAGAGGGATTTTAAAAATGTTACTCATTTTTTTAACTTATGTTGAAATGGGATATTTCACTTTTTTTGAGTAAAAACATGTCGTCTGCTGAAAACATTCTCCTACGGTTAACTTGTACAGAGTAAAATTTACACGAATTATCTGTGGAATAGAAATATACTTAATTTCAATAAAAGAAAAATTTTCTTCTTTTTTTTACCGAAGATATAACATGGTACATAAGAGGTTTTTAATTCAAAACATACATTTTTAAACTTTACCATTACGCGCCATTTGCAAAATGTTGAAGAGCCAGCAAGATACATTTGGAATTTGAAAACTGTTTTAATAACAAAAATTATTCACAAATTCAGCGTTAAAAAATAATAATCAGGCATATGAAAAATAAGTACCAAGTTCTAAACCATCATTTTTAATTTCAGAACTTAAAACAGCACAACACTATGATGATCAACGAGAGTACAATAACGTTAATTACTAACAGCTAAAGTTTAACTTCCTCTCAGAATAAAGGGGATAAGATAAGGTACCGTGTTTAATGCTACTTGCATAACAGAAATATGGTATATTCTTATGGGAAACTTCTTTCTTTTTTTTTTGTACACTTACCAGAATTTCAGTTAAGTAGCGTAATAAAGAACAGAGCGAGTTAAACCAGTTACCTTGTTTGCAGACACGAGTTAGACTACTAAAATTTGGCAACCGGAAGTTTGTTAATTTTTTTTTGTTTTTTTTTTTACTGATAAAGGGTTATAACTCTTGTATTATTCGGAAAAATATTGAACATTTTGTTGAAATAGTGAAAAATGATTGACTATAATTTTTTCTTGTAATAATAATAATTATTATTATTATATACAAGGTACCTTCGATACATTATGGAAACTAGTACTTTACAAATAAAACCTATTTCTTTAATTTTTAAACAAAGGCGCGTAAAATACCCCCCCCCCAAAAAAACTAACAATTACGCACAGCCTAACCACAACAATTTTATTTTTAATTAACAATGATATTTATTTTTAACAAAGTAAAACAAAAATTAAAATAAAATGTACCAAACGCTGATTTAATTTATTTAATGTAAATTTTATTGAGCATTTTGTCAAGCTCAAAGGATAATAATTGTTAGAAAACAAGTGTCGCAGACGTAGTTAGAACTTTAACTGGATGCTGTGCCACAATAATTGTGACTAGCAAATTAAGCTGAAGAAAGAAAAATTGATTTGTAGAAAATAAAACTGACAAAAATGTCTCCGCTCCACATTTCAATTTTAAATTAATTCATAAAATCAAAAGATGTGTCAGTTTCACAAGATTCTTACCTCACTCAAAATTGATTTTAAAAGACAAAATTATTTGTAGCACTTCTAAAATAAAGTGAAACATTTTTTTACTTTTCGAATTCATTTCAATGAAGGATAGTCCTAAAGTGCAAATATAAAGTCACTAAGAAATAAATATGCTTGTAAAAGAAACAATCTAAAAAGCATATGTGCATGCGGAGATCGGGGAGGTAAATTTAAAAGAGATTTTAGTCAATGTAATAATTATGAAACATTTAGAGTTCAATCGAATTAATTAAAGATTACTAAAAACAATAAATTAATAAAAATCTGAAGACAATTTGAAAAATGTTTTTATAGATTACATTTTCTAAATAAACAATAGTTAATAATGAACTATTTTTATTGCAATAGGACCTCATGCTCCTTCTCTGAATCTATGATTTCACTCTGCATGTCAATTTTCATAAAATACAATTCATGTAAAATGCAAATTTTAGTAAAACCTATATACAATAGTTATTATTAGAAATAATAAATGTTGCAAGAGGTAGTTTAGCATCCCACTACCACTTTCTTATCAATGTTGAATTTTGTACAAATCTCTGCAAAAAGTGAATCAAAGAGCTTACCCAGCTTCATACATATTTTCAGGAAATCTCAACTTCTAATTGGTCAATAAACACACAAATGGGCGATGCAATCCACCCACATACAAGTTTTTTTCCAGCACATGACCAAGTCAAGTTTTCCCACTTCTTTCTTGCTAAAAAATGTAGTTGTAAAATAGGATTTGCATCTTGACCATGTGCAGTCAGATGCCATGAAACATATTCATGCATGCACACATGCACATATGTACAAAATTTTCCAAACTACATTACAAACATACGAAACATTTCCAAACCAGCAACAATAACTTTTCTCTTTAAAATAATCTGATCAACCTTTCACACGCATCTTTACAAAACAAAATTGTCATATTCTGCATATAAAAAATTTATTTGTTGTTCCAAACATATTCTTTTTTGTCGTAATTGAATATAATTATCATTTGATCTTTTACTTAAATTTATGTTTGTGGATGTTGCATGTTTCATTTACAGCAAAATATTTAAAACATTCATGCAACCTTCCTAGATCCACTACAATAGGACTTAAAATGAACCTTTCAAAACAGAAACTCAAATCTGGAATTGGAATGAGAGTAATGGTGAAACATAGCCTGAATTCATCATAAAAATTCAGAACATGGAATTAATAAACTTTAAACTCTTCAAATACTTTGGTGCATGGATCAGTTATAACAAATTTAGTATAGGAGATAAGGAAATTAAACATAGTATAGGTTGTGTTAGAGGTAGTTTTGACCAACACATCTAGGTGCTTTTCAATGAAGCTGTTTCAACTTGAAGGCACACACAAATCAGTATGATTCATCATCTTCAGTATAGCTGTTCATCCATCTGGCCCATTTGTATTTTTCAACAACCACAGAGCCAACCCATGGTTCATACTGCAACTATACCAAGCAGACCTTAGTTATGTTGTGCCTCTTACATTTTATACAAAAACCAGACATTGACTGCTTAATGACCCAAATCAGACAGTATAAATACATTTTCTGCACATAGGCTCCATGCATACATCCATTTTAATCAAAATAAAATGAACAATTTATTGACCAGTCAGAGCCACTCCTGCTCCAAAAACCAAAATCTTAATTTGGATCTGAACAACGGATATATATTTTCCAATTAAAACAAACTCAACCCAGGCCAACTTAGACATCAACACCAGCAAGCTGAGAGATACAACATAAACCAGCCTTCATGTCAACACCAACACACTGAGAGAGAAACAACAACAACAGCCATCAGCAATGGCTAATTTTGCCATTCTCTCTACCTGTTGCCTTACAAACAGCAACAGATAAAAGTTACTAGTTCTGTCTTCCAGGTTGCCCATTTCCACCTCCGCAACAAGTGGTAACCCTGATGTTTTAAGCAATAGTAGCCACATCAGGAAATATGTGGAAACTCCAGTAAATACACCGACACAATGAGTTCACACGAAAACACATTAGAAACACCTTTAGAGATAAATTCATCAGTCCTTCTATTACCACCATACAATGCCACCAACACAAAGAATTGGTTCCTCTAACTCCAGGCCATTTTCACTGCTAGAGGGATATGTTCACAAAAAAACAAATTTGCCAGTGTTGTAGTCAACAAAATTGCTGACCTATTGAAAAATGTTCCCAACAAAGACCCTTACAGCATCCTTAAAAGAGCCATCATTAAAAGAACAGGTCACTCAAATGAACAAATACTGAGATATGGATATCAGTAACAACATAGATATCAGTGACAAAACACCCTCGCAACTCCTCAGGCACATGAAAACTTACCTCAGAGGGAACAATATATCAAAGTTCATCCTATGTTGCCCTTGGTTGGATAAAATGCCAACCACTATGGTACAGATAGTGACACCTATGACAGACAATGCACCACATGACAAACTAACAGATATCACAGACAACATTTTTGTATTGTTCAACCAAAGAATGAATGAACTAACTCCCAAACAAGAAAATGACTGCAGTACTAAACACACACACATTGATAAAGCACTTGCAGATTTACAAAAGCAAATGCAACAAATGCAATTGTTGTTAAGTCAATAACAACAGAGATACAAAAGTACCTCATGTAGATGTGATCATACTCCACATTGAAGATGTCTTAGCCATGGAAGAATGAACACACACCCCAGTGGCATTTGCTGGTATCACTGCACATTCAGTAACAACACAAGAAAATGTACCCAACCCTGTCATCATAATACCAACAGACACCATGAGTGATCACGACTACCCCAACTGATACATACAAAGAAAGTCGTTTATTTTACGTAGTTTACAAAAATAACAGCTACAAATTCCTAGTGGATACTGGAGCAAAAGTCAGTGTCATTCCACTAGCACATGGATCCAAACCCAATCCTCCTCAGACTACTAGCTGCAAATGGTATATATATTCATACCTACAGCACAAAATATTTGAAATATTGGCATGTGCTGAGATTTTAGATGAACATTCATACAAGCTGATGTGCAAACACATATACATGAGGCAGATTTTTTAGCTCATTTCAACTTGTAGGTGAATATGAAACACAGATTAATTTCATAAGGCGAAACTAATATCCACATTACAGGAATTCATACATGATACACATCTACAGGCATCAGTCCAACAACTTGCCATAGCATAGAATTCCTTCATATTTTGGACAAATATAAACATATTAGAACACCCTTTTAAAATACTGACAACATCAAGCATGACACAAAACACCAGATAAAGACTACTGGACAAGCAGTATTTTCATGCCTATAGTAACTGCATCCACACAAATATGAATTCACCAAAAATGAATTCAACAAAATGCTACATGAAGGGATAATCTGCCCATTTGAAAGCACTTAAGTATCACCCTTACACCTCATTCCAACACCAGGCAATAAAGGATTTCGACCTTGTGTGGTAAATTAAACACATCCACTTTTACTGATCATTATCCTATTCTGCATATACTCGATTTCACACTCAGGTTACACAGATCACATAAATTCTTGAAGATTGATCTTGTGAAAGCTTACTTCCAGATCCCGGTAGCAGAAGAGGATATTCAAAAAACATGGGTGACAACTGTATTCAGGCTATACGGGTTTGCCCAGATGCCATTTGGTCTTAGGAATCATTTCAAAGACTAATTAACTAAGTCTTATCTAAGATTATCATTTGTATATGCTTACATCGATGATATCGTCATTGCAAGCAAAAATAGTGACGAACCCAAAGACCACTTGCATCAAGTCTTTCAGAGACTCAATTTGAACTAAAAATAAATTTAGATAAGTGTACTTTTGGCACCACTCAGGTTAAATTTCTTGGACACATGGTAGACCAAAATGGGATTTCACCCTTACCCGGAAAAGTGGAAGCAGTTGAAAATTTCTATGTACCTACTTCCATCCAACAGCTAAGAAGGTTCATCAGACTGATAAATTATTATTATTGTTTCATCCCTAATCTATCATCTATACTTTTACCCTTGACCAATCTATTAGAGAAAAAAAACATCACTCTACAATAGGATGCCCTCCATACAGCCAAATCTGCCCTTGCAAACTTCACTAAATCTCACACATCTGCAATGATGAAAACGCATGCATCTTCCTAACTATGGATGCATCCAACACAGCAATAAGAGCTGTAATTGAACAGGAAATTAATGGAAATTATGGAAACCTATTTATTTCTTCTCAGTGAAATTAATCAAGATCCAAACAAATTATAGTACCTTTTCCAAAGAATTATTGACTATATATTTAGCAATTAAACAATTTAGACACATACTTGAAGATAGAAACTTTGTAATATACACATATCACAAACCTCTCATTCATGTCATGAACTGCAGTGCAGACAAATACACTCCTAGAGAAATTAGATATTTAGATTTTATTTCTCAGTACACAACAGATATTTGTTATATTAAGGGACAACAAAATATTACAGCTGATGCATTGTCATGCACAGATATAACAGCAATCACCAATGATATATTAAGTCATAATTTAATTTATAATGAACAGAAATCTGATTCCACACTAACAGAAGTATCATCAAATACGTCTTTAAGGCTGAAGCAATTCCCAGTTCCCTTAAACAATAAAACACTTTATTGTGACACTACATTAATCAATCCTAGATCATATATTCACCCCACACTGAGGAAACAAATATTCCAACACCTTCAAAATCTTTCACACCCATGCAAAGCAATCCACTGTAAAAATTATAAGTGAACATTTTGTTTGGCCAAACATGGTATCAGACATTAGAAATTGAACATCAATGTGCCTAGAATGCCAGAAGAATAAAATACAATGTCATACCAAAACCCCAATAGGTACTTTCAGTAACTCAGATGCAAGATTCAAACATATACATGTAAACATCATTGGTCGCCTATCAAGCTGTCAAGTTTATTCATATATCTTAATTATTGTTGACAGATTTTGACATTTACCTACTGCGATTGCACTCAAAGACACATCACAAACCCTATTATAAAAGATTGGATATCTATTTTAGGAGTACCCAATGTTATCACCACTGATCATGGCACACAATTCTGATCATCCCTTTTTCAAGAATTCAGTAACTTGGCTACATAC
This sequence comes from Acanthosepion lycidas, assembly GCA_963932145.1. Lineage (NCBI taxonomy): Eukaryota > Metazoa > Mollusca > Cephalopoda > Sepiida > Sepiidae > Acanthosepion > Acanthosepion lycidas. The sequence continues at coordinate 71,633,076 of OZ010583.1, forward strand.
CAGCCAAAATAGTCTTCAGTATGCTCTTGTCTCTACCAGGACAATTTTTTGAAGATGACATACATGGTAATCAAACATTGTACATCATACAAGAATTAAAAAATAAGATGTCACAATTACTGTTCACACCTACTTGAAATTCAACCAAACACATATACACACCAACAAATCTATATACTTGCAAGTATGTTTTTGTACAAGAAGATGCAGTTAAAAAAACACTTTCAGAAAATTATCAGGGTCCATACAAAGTCTTACACAGATCAGACAAATATTTCACAAGAGAAAAAGGGAATAAGTCAGACACTGTTGCTATTGCCAGACTAAAACCAGCTTTCCTAGAAAAATAGAATCAACAACACGCACATTCTCCTGATGTGCAAGAAGCACACAAATCTAATGATACATCACAATCTGACAATACACCAACAATTCAAACCAGAGCATAAAGAAAAGTAACATTTCCCAAAAACTTTAAAATATATATTTATTACTAATTAATTGATACAGCTTATACAATTTTCTAGGAGTGCCTTGTCATGCATCTTACAGTTTTATACACAAACCAGATGTTGACTGCTTGACAAAAAAAGCAGACTGATAAATACTTTTTCTGCACATAGGATCTACACATATATCTGCTTTAATCAAAATAAATTGAACAATTTATTGACCAGTCAGAGTTACCCCTCTCCACTCTGAAAATCAAAATTTTAATTTGGATCTGAACAATGAATATATATTCTCTAATTAAAACAAACCCAACACAGACCAACTTGGACGTCAACACCGGCAAGCTGAGAGACGCAACACAAACCAGCCTTCATGTCAATGCCAACACACTAAGAGAGAAACAACAACAACAACAGCCATCAGCAATGTCTAATTTTGCCATTCTCTTTGCCTTAGTAACAGCAACAGATAAAAGTTACCAGTTCTTGTCTTTCAGGTTACCCATTTCCACCTCCATAACAGTTCATGTGTCTCACCTGAGCCACATACGGTTTTAAATTCAGAGTCATCATTCTCCTAAACTGTTTGCCAAATGTGCTATAGATTCCAGTCTGCCCTGCTATTTGACCTATATCTGAGGTGGAGAAGAGATGGATTTATGCTTTTCTGAGGGTATATTTGAGCAAAAATCAATGTAAAAATATGAACTTGACTCATCAATTTCTTGTACAGTCTATAACCATTACACTACCTGCACTAAAACCAAAATATTAATCTCCAAATTTGAATCATGTTCTTAAATAACTTTGTCAGATATAGAATCTCATAAATGTCATGCTTGATATCTACCTAATTCAGAAATGTCTAAACTATCAACTATATGCAATCGTTTTATTAGATTTGATCATTAATCTTAATAATCTATCAACAAAACTCCAACAAAAGTTACAGCAAGTGCTGAATAGCAGCACATTTTTCTGATGGCCATTTTTTGATATGCTTTGAATTTGTAGCCTATTTTTGGTGACACTATGTCTGAAATAAAATTTGATTTAGAAAAGAGGATTGAGAAAAGGAATTCTTCCTTTGGATTATGTTCCACCAAAAAGAAGCAAGGGAGAGCATGGTGGAGTAATGGATAGTGGCTTGGATTGAGGACTCAGAAAGCCGAGTTCGAATTCCAATTTAATCCATTCACTTACATGCTAATACCCTTGGGAAAGATATGAATTCTCTTCCTCCCACCAGCTATGGGCAAATAGCAGGACAGACTGGGTTCTATAATCTTGGATAGCAACTGATCTACCACAGAAAGAAATAGCAACCTACTGCAGGAAAAATTTGCCTCGTCAGTCATGTATCAAAAGATACATGATTGCCTAAGCATGTATGACACATGGCACATAATTGACTGAAGCAAGGAATTTCAAATTCTTGATAACTTGAAATGGTAATTGAGTGGTCCTGGCAGCCTAAATGTAAACAAAGTCGCTGACCACTATTCATTCACATGTCATCAGGATAGGGGACAGGTTAACAATTAACATTTGCAGCTAAGAACAAGAAGATTCTGAAATGCCAAGAGGCAAAGCGATCCATATACCGACCCACACAACCATGCAACTGGGGAGGGGGCAAGTAGACGCCTAAATTACTAATAAATAACAATTCCTGAGAACACTTTTAACAAGAAACTTGTTACTAATGTCCAGTAATTAATTAATTAGCAACTATATGTAATATTAGGAATCATCTTACAGTAATTGACTTACTTCCATAAATGGAAAGAACAAAATACCATAAAATAAAGAAATGCACAAAAATCACTTTATTCATCTTAAATTAGAAATTTTAGATAATATTGCAAAAATAGTGATTTAATTTGTTTATGCTAATTTATTATGGAATATATAATTGTATAATACAACCAGAAAGCAATTTCAGTATTTTACAAAATCATGTATCAACAAAATCAGAGAATACTTTACAAAAGATGTGAATTTCAAAGAAACAATAATTTTGATAATCTTTACAAAATTTGCAATTTTTGTTACATGTACAATTTGTTTCACAAAAAGTGAAGAAAATATTTATATTGCTATGATACAATAATAGATATTACCAGTACACATAGTTTTAATAATTAAAATCAATTAACAAGAATACAAAATTAATTAACAGGATAATTTGGGGAGTTAACCAATTACATATATATAAAAAGAGGGAAAATTGAAAATAAAAAATATGTGGTATCCCTGTATTATCCAATGGAACTTTTAAATTACCACAATCTATTTCTTTCAAAAATGTTCATATTCTTAAAAATAAAAACTAATATTATTAAATATCTCCTCTTCTGTAGGACAATCTTTTCTTGCAACATGGCCTGCTATATACAAAAGTAACATTTTAATATCTTTAGGGATCCTAGTTTTAAGGTCTGGTAAATTATGCCCACATTTTGAGCAATTATGGCCTGAATCAAAGTTGTATTCTTTGATTTCAACATTTAAGAAGTAGCTTTAGGTTTTTTCAATATTTACATTTTTCAATTACATTTTGAACTGTTATAAAATATACACCTCCAGAATTTTGCATTTATTTTCCAAATTGTGGTAAATTCATCACAAAATTAAACCCACTATTTAGCAAATATCTGCAAACATCAATTAAGCCATTGCATGTATGTTCAATAAGTATCTACTATCTCTTGTTAAAGATTTCATTTTTTTTTCATTCCTTTCATTCTTTTTATCATTTTTCCAAAATTAGAAAGAAATGACAGATGTTGATCATCTAAATCTGATATCACTTTTTTCAGTGGATCAGTTTTCTTAATTTCACCATATATTTCTTTGGCACAGATAATTTTCAAAAATTTAAAGTTTTTTCAATGAAATTAACTCTTTCTGCAGTAACCCCACATTTAATAATGGTTGTGTTTTAATGGCAGCTACAGTTTGCTCACAAAAACTCTTAAACAATGGGAAACCTTTTGTCGCTCAACAGATTTTGGGTAAACTGCTAGTTAGTTTTGGCAGCTTAACAGATTGAGTTTTTTCATACTCAAAAGGACATTTTTCAATTTCCTTTTTTGCTGTCATTTTTTTGCCTTCACAATAAAACAGTAATTCAGAAGTAGGTTCAGTAATCCAATTATTCTGGATATTTTTAAAAAGTTTGATATAATCAAAAGTCCAAGCCATCTTTAGCTATCCAAGACTTATTAAAAACAGTGTAAAATTATTTGAAAAAAGATTGATGTGTCTTGTTGTTGTCACATACAATTAAAATTACTTGACTATTTAATTGTTTGATTGCATCAACAATATATAAATTTTTTCATATGAAAAAGTTGCATCTAATTTTGCAACTGGGATCATTTTAAGTAAAATTTTTGGTCCACTAAACATTTTAACATGATGCCCAATACTGTTTTTACTAATTCCTCAGAATTATCACCCAAACCAAATAAATTTCTTCCATGATGTTGCAGAGCAATTTTAGCATACACGTCATCAACTAAAAGAATACACTTTTTCCAATTTTACTAAAAATATCACCAAGAAAATTAAAGTCATCTAATTTTGAGACTTTTGATACAAAAGCTGATAATGTTCTTACACTGGGTAACTTAAAATCATCCTGAAGTCTGTTATATAATGACTGAGATGTAACAAAATATTCAAATGCCCTAATAAGAATATCAGAACCATAATGTTTTGTCCCAATCCTTTGTGGTGACATAACATTAACATGAGCTTTAAAAAAATTTTTTCTTAGCAATTTTTAAGTTACAAATTGATTTGTGACTAGTGCTGAAACACTGATATTCAAATTTTTTAAAAAGAAAAATTGTTGTATTTATACCAGCATGGTAACATTCAAAGCTCAAGTTTTCAAAAATTATAATTAAAAACATTGGAATACTACCAGTGAAAAAAATCAGTAGATGAAGAAATGCTTATTTGATTTATAACATGTAATTGCTGATACAAAATCTTGTTGATCAATATTCTGATACAAGTTTTCAAAAGTGAGGATTTTGTCCTTTTCTAGAAACTGTGCCAACTCACCGTTTTGCACCTTTCACACAGAAGCAGTTTTATTTGTTGTTATTGGTTTTGGTTGAGGACTAGGTAATGGCAAATGATCAAATACTGATAGTGGATTTCTGGGTCGTACTTTTCTTCTAATAATCACTATTTCATAATTTTTATGTTTTGCATATATCTCTGCATAGTAGTAGTGATAATACAGTTCTCTGTGTCCTGAATAGCAACCGGGTTTGCTAAGCATAGTCCCCATGTTCGCCAGTTGTTCTCTATTTATACTGGTCTATCTAATTTACATACAATATTTACACCTCGGAAAGGTTGTATACCCTTGTTTTTTCTTTTACTATTCCTGATTATTTTTGTATTGTGTTATCCTTCCTCTTTTCTTTCTTGTTTTCTCTTTAATAGTGATCACAGTCTCTCATCATTTTCTTCTTCATATTCATCTGTCTTTTTATTCTCACTTTCTTCCATTTCTTGCTACATTCCACTATTGCAATTTTCTGTCTCTTCTTGTTCTTGATCTTCCATTTCTATGTCATCCAGTTCATTTCTGCTTCTGAACTGATCTGCATGTGCCAGTATATGTTGTCCCCTTTTCTCAAGTATAGCCATGTTGTGTCCTTTTTGTATCAGGAAATTTGCTTCTTCTGCATTGGACCCTTTATTTTTTTCTATACCATACCTTTTCTTTTGCTGCAAAGGACATAGTTATGGGGGCTCTGATTTGTCTTCTCATTAATGCTGAAGGGCTCAGTTTTCTTCCCACATGCGGAATTGATCTGTAATTGAGGAGCATTTTCAGTAGATATGCTTCTACACTTTCATTAAGTGGAGAGAATGCTTTTAGTCTTATTTTTACCATTTGTACCATTTTTTCCGCAATCCCATTATTTTGTGGGTGATATCTTGTATGGGATGCATCCAATCTGTTTTAACCATTCAGATGCATTGTTAATGATTCCATTCCTTGAGAATATAGTTCTTACTATTTGCTTTACTGTGGTGGCTTTTCTGTCTTTTACTGTGACAACCACTGGCCATCCTGAATATGAGTTCACTAATACTAACAATTTCCTATCTTTGATATGTGTGTGATCCATGTGGACCCTAAACCATGGCTCTGTTTCCTTGGGGCATGAGTGAATTTTTGCTTGCTTGAAGTTTTTTATTTCTGCACATTTTGGGCATCTATAAACATATTCCTCTACATCTTTTGAATATCCTAGCCACCAGGGTTGTAACTTTAGTCTTCTTTGTGTTGCTGTTATGCCACAGTGCACGTCATCATGTTCTCTTTTTAATATATCCCTTCTCAGTATTTGTGAAGCTACTATTATATCCCCATTGCATATTATGCTCTTTTCTATGGTTAGTTTGTACTTCGTTTCTTTAACTGCCATTGAACAATTGCTCCATATATCATTTTTTTTTATTCTCTCTACTATTCTGCTTAATATTGGGTCTTGCTTTGTTTCTATTTTGAGTCTATTTAGAGGAAGAACGTCCGTTTCTACACAGTGTACTATTTTATCTTCAGTATTTTCTTGTTTTTCTTCTTTTTCATTCTTGAACTGTAATCTTGATAAAGAGTCTGTGTGATAGTTCCCTTTTACGTATATTTAAAAAAAACCCCCAAAAACACAGCTTTGCAAATGTGATATCACCGAAGTAAAGGTTTTCTCTTTTTGTTATTCTGTCAAAAGCTCTCTGGAACGAGTCAGTCCCGTTTTTCGAACTCAAATGGAAAGCTACAGAACTGAAACAAACGAGCATTCGCCTCAAAAGCTGTATATTTTTTTTATCTGCGGTACTTTTGGTGGTAGACACTTTTGAGGTCGAATTGAGAAAAATGCTGTATCTAGTGAGGTCATTAATCATTTTATTAATTCTTTTGGGTATAGGTTTATCGTCTGTGATTCGTTATGGCGGCGGTTAGGTTCCTTCACCCCTACTAGCTGGGCTCGCCATGATGATATGCTTTCTTCAATTTCGCCTTCAGAAAGCAAGTTCTGAATTTCTTTAGTGATGATGGTCTGTTCTTCCTGTGCTTCGACTTGGCGGCTATGGGCTTACAGTTCGGTGATAAATTAAGAAATAGTGAATGTTTTCCTATTTCTGCCGCGTTTAATGCACAGAATTCACGAGTACTGTCCACAGTTAATTCTTGCAGGGACACACCGTTTTTGAACGTTGCCCTCTGATGCTGACACAGAAAACCCCGACCGAGTATCACGTCAGAACGCAGATACTTTAAAACACCGAAGCGGATGGCAACATACGACTGGTCGTTAAGACAAAGGGTTAGATTTACAACTACATAGCACCTTGAAGGAGTGCTTAAAGTTTTCTGGGCCATGGTGATGCCTTTACTGGACGGGTGAACTTTCAAGTTCGTTCCCGCACGACTCCTTCACTGAGATAACTGTCAGTGCTACAAAACTCGAGTAGATCACTTAGATATTTTTCCATTAACAATTACGTGCGTCGCAGCGGGGTAGAGGTCCCTTGGTACGTTAGTACGTTACCGTGCCTTCTCTCACGCGTAACATGTATTTACTTGTGGTAATTGACGAATACTTGCGGTTTCCATTCGTTTTCCCATGTCCAAACATATACACGACATCATTAATTATATCCCTAGATATACTGTTCAGCTTAACCGGAATACCCGGCTATATACACTCGGACAGAGGGGCGTTCTTCCTGTTTGAGGAACTGAGAAACTATCTCTCACAAAATGGGGTCGCAACTAAGACCACTCCAAACCACCCAACTGGGAACGCACGGGTTTTTAGCATCCCGATACCACTTATCAATGTTGAATTTTGTACAAATCTGTGCAAAAAGTGGATCAAAGAGCTTACCCAGCTTCATACATATTTTCAGGAAATCTCAACTTATAATTGGTCAATAAACACACAAGCAGGCTTTGCAATCCATCCATGTACAAGTCTTTTTCCAGCGCGTGACCAAGTCAAGTTTTCCCGCTTCTTTTCCGGGAGCCTGTCAAGTGATTACGTTAATTATAAATATCAGACACAAATTTGTTCTTTCTCTTTTCTTTTCTTTCTTGATTTCATTCGACTACGAAAATGTAACCTTAAAGGAAACTGCGTTGCGACCCCATTGCGGTTGAACTCTGAAAATATATTCAAAGACGCACACATGCACGTACGTACGAAATTTTCCAAACTACATTACAAACATACGAAACATTTCCAAACCAGCAACAATAACTTTTCTCTCTAAAATACTCTGATCAACCTTTCACAGGCATCTTTACAAAACAAAATTTTAATATTCTGCATATGAAAAAATATATTTGTTGTTCCAAACATATCCTTTTTGTCATAACTGAATATCGTTATCATTTGATTTTTTATTTAAATTTGTTTCTGGATATTACATGTTTCATTTACAGCGAAACATTAAAATATTCACGCAGCCTTCTTAGATCCATTACAGGTTGAACGATTTGATAGCATTATGGAAGGCGATTCGTCTAGCCATTAGGTCGCGTAACATACCTGGAAAATACTGAGAATTGGTGCTTCCTGAAGTGCTACACTCTATAAGATCGTTGCTGTGTACATGTCACCCCTCATGAATACTTCTTTGCTTTGCATTCCCGCGCTGCTCATCACACGGTAGTTCACTACTGTTGTGAAGTTGATGTTAGCACTATTCAGTCGCTAAGCTCGTACTTCTTACTCGTTATTCCCAGTGACCACTTATATGAGTGTTCACTTATGCTTATGGAAATTATACATACTAATTTGCTAGTATCACTACATCTCCCTGAACCTTAAGGGTTTTATTCCTCTCGTAGATCTTGTACTCCTTCTCCTGCTATTTTCCTCACTTTGCTCTTGTTACGTAGTACAAATAAGAAAGCAAGGATAGAATAACCTTTTCTTAAGGCTTTACTGAACTTAATTCACAGCAGTCAGTAATCAACAAAGGAAAGAATTCAGAATGAAAAGGAAGAAGAACGCAGCTTTTAAAGAGGAAAGGGAACGTGTGAAAAGTCACGTGGACAAGAAAGCTAGTTTCCTTTTTTTTTTTTTTTAACGAAAATATAACAGCTCTATTTCTCTCTCTCCCGTATTTCTTTCCCTGGGAGACCTGGATCTGTCGCGGGCTAGGCTGTAGTCATATGTGTTTTCTTGCATAATCTGGTCTTCGTCCGAACTTTCAGACTCCATCTGGCCCTCTTCATCCTGCATTGTTTCGTCTTCTGACATTTCCTTTTGTAACGGTTGTTCTACCAACTCATTGTAAGATGGAATTGAAGACATTTCTTCATCATTTTCCCCTTCACCCTGGGTCCTTATTTGGTCTGCATGGGCTAACACACTATCGCCATTTTCTCTACTTATTATGGATGTATTATGGCCTTTTTGCATTATAAATTCGGCTCCTTCCGGATCTGCATCTTTACTCTTTTTGCACCACATTTTTTCATTTGTGGAATATGACATCGTTAGCGGAGCTCTAATCTGTCTTCCCATTAAAGCTGATGGGCTTTCTAGTCTTCCCGCGTGTGGTATCGCACGATAGCTTAAAAGCAACCTCGGTAGAAAAACTTCTACTTTTTCTTTTTGTTGAGAGCATGCTTTTAACCCCTTTTTTACGGTCTGTACCATTCTTTCTGCTAACCCGTTTGATTGCGGGTGATATGGAGGTGTCTTATATGGTTTACACCCTATTTTTTCTAACCATACATTCAGTTCTTCCTCACAAAATTCTGGTGCATTATCAGATATCAAGGTTTTTGGTACACCATTTCTAGAAAATATGACTCTTAGAAACTGCTTTATAGTAGAACTTTTCTTGTTTGTAACCCGAATTATTTCAGGCCAACCTGAAAAGGAATTTACTAGTATTAATAAGAGTCCCACTCCATTAATGTATGCATGATCCATATGCACACGACTCCATGGCTCCACTTCTTTGGGCCACGAATGTAATTTGGTTTGTGTAAAATTTCTTAATTTTTTACATTTTTTACACCTTTTTACATATTCCTCAACGTCTCTTGAATATCCCAGCCACCAAGCTTCTAATTTTATCCTTTTTTGTGTGGCCGCTACTCCACAGTGTATATCATCATGTACACTTTCTATTATCTGTTTTCTTTGTGTTTCTGGGGGAACTACCAGGTCCCCATTGCAAATCACTCCATGTTCTATTGTTAATTTGTGTCATTTCTTTATAGGGTCTTTCCGCGCTAGAAAAATTTCCCCACGAGTTTTTTCTTATTCTCGACACTATCCTACTTAGCACTGGATCATGTCTCGTTTCTGCAGCCATTATGTCTAAAGACAAAACATCAGTCTCTATCAAATGTAGGAATGAATCTTCAAATTCTTCCTCCGTTTTATCTTTTGACTCCTTGTAGAACCTCAATCTTGATTGTGCGTCCACATGTGGAATTGAATTTCCTTTGACATACTCTATATCAAAGTCAAATGCCATCAATCTTATCGCCCATCGTAGAATTCTTGATGTAGTGACTTTGGGCAATTCTTTCCTTGGGTTAAATATAAACTCCAATGGTCTGTGATCACTTCTTAATAGAAATTTTTTTCCAATTAAAAATTGTCAGGCTCTGGTAGTTGTCCACACGATAGCCAATGCTTCTTTCTCTATGTTCGAGTAATTAAATTCAGTGTTCGTTAATCTTCTCGATAAATACATTATCGGATGTCCTTCTTGCGGTAATATTCCCGATATTGAATGTTCACTTGCATCTGTAGTGAGTGTTATGTCCTTTTTTGGATCAAAAATTTTCACTACAGGTTTCTTTGACATAATTTCTTTTAATCTTTCAAAAGCTTTTTGCTGTTCGTCTGACCACATAAATTCCACATTCTTTTTTCTTAAATTTGCAAACCGTTCCGTCAAGTCCGTGTATTTTGGTAAATACCGCCTGTAAAAATTTACCAATCCCAAAAATGACTCCAATTCTTTTTTATTTGTAGGTGTAGCTACTTTTAGTATTTTTTCTATCAAGGCTTGGTCTGGTGATATACCTTCTTTTGAAATGGAATAACCTAAAAAAGATATTTTGTTAGAATTGCATACGCATTTTTTTTCATTTATCGTCATTCCAGCATTTCTTAATCTATTCAAGACTAATTCAGTTTTCTCTTTTAATTCCTTTTCATTAGTAGCTCCTATGCATATGTCGTCTTGGTAACAAACCATATTTTGTACATTTCCTAAAACCTGTTCAATGGCCCTTTGAAATATGGCGCTTGCGGTTTTTATTTCATACGTCATTCTCTTCCATCTTAGTAACCCTATTGGCGGATTTATCGTGGTTACTTCTTTGAAGTTTTCGTCTATTGATATTTGGTGGTATGTCGTTTATAGGATACAAATCCTATATCATTCCAACAAATGACTAAAAAACACAAAGTAGATTTGCACACACGCAAAATCGGATCAAAACGATTAAAAACAGATTTCGCAATAAGGTGTGAAATTAATTTTCTGACCAATGAAAGGAGGCGATTTGCTAAACCAAAAAAAAAAGATAACGAGCCAGTGTGAAAAAAAGTCAACAATAAATACAGAGTTTCAAGTCAGTCGCCAGACAGAAGGGCGCAGAGATCATAGAAGACTGACAGTAAATTCCATCACTGACTCAACCCGACACTAAGAGCCGAAAGTGGATTAGGAAAGGAAAACAACAACAACAAATTTACAACTGACTCCAAAACAATTCATAAGTACATTTTCCTTTTATCTTTTATTCCTCATCCACACTCTCTTTTACAACTTAAATTGATCGCCCCTTTTTCCTTTACACCTATACAAAAACAAAAGAAACAGACATTACTCTGCTACTCTGTTGAAAGACAGCGAACACAGACATTTTTGTAAAAATCACATTTTTGCTTAAACGAACTAAAGCATTAATCTTTTTTACCCTATTCACAAGATAATAAATATACAATGTTCTATTTTCTACAAACGTTCCTTATCGTGTTGTTTCTTCTTGAAATTTGCGTTGTATTTTGTGGGCAGGGTATCCCGTATTAAATTCTCCTTTAATCCGGGTACGCTGAACCCCACACGTTTTTAAATCTATTTTTGAAAAAACGAACATCCCTGCCAGTGCATGTAATGCAAGTTCAACATTGGGTATGAGATATGAATCCGAGCATATCTTGTGATTTACTCCTATTTTGTAATCACCACAAATACGTAAATCACCATCTGTTTTACTCAAAACTACAATCGGTGATGCCCACTTGCTACCTCGAGGCGGAATATGTTCAAGAAGGTCTTGTTCTACTAGTTTACGTAGTTTTGTCACTACTAACGGCAATAAATGTACTGGTAATTTTCGTGCCTCATAATAAGAGGGGGAAACATTTTCTTTTACTTTTAAACTTGCTTCATAGTTCTTTAACTTTCCAGTTTTTTCCATTTTTATTTCATTAATTAACTTAGTAGAATTCATATTAAGCACATCATTTCCAATAAGGCCGTGGTTTTTCTTGCAACCTGTAACAATTATAGGAATTACTTCAAATTATTTCTTTTAACTCTAATGAACCTTCAAAATATCCTAATATTTTTATAACCGACCCATCAAACTGGCGGAGTTGTAAACTGCTTTTTCGTAAAGGTGGCTTACCAATGTGTTCCCAAAACTTTTTTGGTATCAGTGTTACTTCCAGTATCCATTTGCATATCTAAATTGCAGTTATTAATTTTGACCTTTACTATAATGTCTTTTTTCTTTTGTTCAAAAGTCTTATTTTTCACTGTAAAAACTTCCCTGTCGGTGTCGTTTTCTTAATTCTTTCAACATTTTTCTTTTTTAATTTACACACTGCTTGAAAGTGGTTCTTTTTTAAGCAATTATTACAAGTTTTCCCAAATGCTGGACACTTTTCCTTTTTCATTTCGTGTTCATGTCCACAATACGAACACTTTTTTTTATCTTCTTTACGTATCAGCTAATCTTTGTTCGCTGGGTTGACTTTTATAATGTCTGTTCGTCTTGTCCAAGTTTTTCAAATTCACAATATCTACTTGCATTTCGTAGACGGTGTAAATATTTTATAATTGGTTTGTCAATTTCTTGTTTCATCAACATGAATTTCGTTCTTTCTGCCACTACCAGCCTTTTCTTGGGTCTCATATTTCTTCTTATAATCTGACTTATTTTTTCGAAAGTCAGGTCTTCCAAATTTGAGGGATATGCCATAGTGGAGACTTTCATTATCGCCTCGCATCCAGCTGTAGCCAAAAATAAATCCGTGATTTCATTTTCGCCTCCCTCTTCCTTGTTGTCTTTCAACTTTTTCGTTCTCACAGTGACAGAAAAACAACGAATCCAAGTATCTACGAAATCTGGATCCTCCAGAGACAATTGATATCCTATCGGCGACGGCATTGTTGTGAAGTTGAAGTTAGCACTTATCAGCCGCTAGACTCGTACTTCTGACTCGTTATTCACAGTAACCACTTATATGAGTGTTCACTTATGCTTATGCAAATTATACATACTAATTTGCTAGTATCACTACAACTACCGTCCTGGCTAATACCGCCAGTTCCCATACTATTCAAAAGGTTTGTAAGAAACAGTAGAACCGATCTTTATGTGGACCAAGTAAAACTCCTCGACAGTAATCCGCCATACGCCAACATAAGATATCAAGGTGCAAGTAAGTCTGCTGTGTCTGATCGCGATTTGGCACCCTGCCTTAAAATGCATTTAACCCTTGAGCCCCCGACTGCGGAACAAGATAGGAGTACCCCGATTGTTATTTAAAATTACCGAAGGAAGGCACGACACGTAATGTATCTGTTGCTGAGTTCCAACAGGTAAGGAGATCCGGACGGACGACGAAACCCCCAGATCGTTACAGATGGTGATACCACAATTTTCCAAGGAGAGAAGAATGTGGTATCCTACGCTCACGTTGTACGAACAATAGACTCGCCCACGCAGGCTATAAAATTGTGACTTACCTCTTTTGTGACTTAACTATTTCGTAGCTGAGTTTCGTTTAGCTAAATAAAGCTTAGTACTTCTAGTTCTGTTCTGAGTTTTTACTTATCACCCATAGTATGTCTTACCAACCCTATATTCCTCTAATCGCAACAGCGACTACTTCACACCGGGGATGTTGAAAGTTGTCTAGGAATAGGATGCTACCATGGCAGTGGGTATCTACCGCTTTTTCTGTGGTTATGGCAGACACCCACGCACCAAAAGCGGGCATTTCCAGAAAGTTTGCCTGTCCAGCGACTCAGCAGTATAGTGTACAGCGGCCGGATACTTGTCAGTTCTTACTACTACAATTCCAAGGCTGTCTTTGAGATAAGAAGCATCAACGGAACTCCAGCGAAAGCTCTTATAAATGCAGGAAGCTAGAAAAGTTTCATTAGTGCAATCGTCGTGAAAAAAAGTAAATTGAAAGTCCTTAAATACCTAAGTACTATCACTATGGCAACTAACAGTAAAACACAAGGGCATATGAGTTAATATGACTAATAAAGACTATGAGTACAAACACATGAAACTATCAGTACTTCCAAAATTATACACCAAAGTCATTCTTGGACATGACGTTTTAAAAAATCACGAAAAGAAAAATTCCTTTCACCGGCACTCGAACCCCATTTTCTGCGTGTAATCTATCTGCAGATAAAGTAGTAAAACCTACGCTATTTCAGAACTTGGCACCGGATTGCAAACCGATAGCAACTAAGTCTCGTCGCCGTTCACTGAAAGATGAGAAATTCTACACTGCTTATGAGATATGTGGCAATCTTAACAGTTCTGCCGGGTGCCATTCGGAGTGACAAACGGAGTAGCATGTTTTCAGAGAGTCATTGATTATACTATTGACACTGAAAAGCTTATCGATACCTTTAATGGCATCCTCCATATTTGCTACTCACCCCTGCTGAAAAATGCACTTTTCTCCCAAACCAACCTTAACCAATCATTACTTCACTTTTCTAAACTTGACTTCTCATTGGTTAAAAGGACCAAAAAAAATGTAGTAAGTTGCGACAAATCTGTTTTCCCGCTCACCTATCTGGAGCCAGTTTGAAACCCAAAAAATCAATAAATAGGATCGCTTCACTTGATTCAGGCAGTCAGTAACTAAGTCTTTGAGAGATGCCAACAAACTCCACGAACGCCAGCACACTGACACAACAAACGCCTCTCTCTCTCTCTCTCTCTCTCTCTCTCAGCAGATCAACACAACTCAGAAAGTCTTGCCGCGCGAATTGACCCAACTTACAATTTACTAGAAAAAGTGACATTATCACTACCGAAGTAGTAATTGTATATTTAATCAACTTACATCATATCAGTCAAAGGCACATAACTCCTTATGACTTTAAACAATATTTACAATTGTCGCACACATACACACTAATATTTGAACCCACACAAGTGACATTTCACCTTGTAGAAATCAAACTGTTTTAATTTCATAAACAAACTTAACTACAAGATTTCATACACCAAATTACTGCATGATCACTCCTTAGAATTTTATATCACTTGCCACATTTATCAAGCAATCATAAATTCACTTTGTGTATGTCAAATGTATATAAATGCATGTTATTTATTGAAATCTATAACTACGTTGTTTCTCTTTGATTTCTTCCAATTGAATTGCCTTCAAATGTTTATTTTATTTGTTGTGGATGAATGTTTAACAAACACGCATATTTTTAAACCTTCACACAATTACACCTTCTGATACATCCAATTAGCTAAAATTCCGCAACAAAATTGATGACCCCGACGTTTAAACCTGCACCAACAAAATTGATAACTCCTGGCACATTACACATTGTTAACGAATCCAACAGCACTAATAACGAATATTACTCGTCACAAAGCCTGCACCCGTTTACCTGATAAAAAGGCGCCAAACTCACCTTTCCTTTCCCCCCAAAAAGTACAGAATCAACATGGCTGAACCCATGCCACCGACTGAAGCCGCACTTAGATTGGAGCTTCCGACATATAGCACCAACACGCAAAAACATGGTTCATACAGCTTGACGCGATTTTCCAGGCGAGGCATATCACCTCGCAACAATCTAAGTTCGCATTCGTTGTGAAAAAACTACCTGCCGACGTAGCGGCAGAGGTGGCTGACATCCTTACAAATCTCCCGCCAGGTAAACCGTACGAGGTGCTCAGACAGGCGATACTACAACGAACAGGATGCTCGGAGGAGCGCAAGATTAAGGATCTTTTAACTAATGGAACCTTGGGAAGTAATAAACCGTCCCAGCTCTTGCGCAAAATGCAAAGTTTACTCGGAAACAATTCTATGTCCGAAAAAGTATTAAAGCAAATATGGCTGGACAAGTTAAGCCCAGACATAGTCCAAATCCTAGTTGTCGACATTCAGAAATTGGCAACAATAGCCGACAAAATTATTAATTCCAGACCGACTCGTCAAATTTCCTCCGTCATGTCGTCAGATGACTTACCTCCAGACACCAACCAACAACTAGAAGCCTTAGCATCAGAACTAAAAAAAAAAAAAAAACTGTCCTTACGCCTAAACGATATTCAAAACGCACCAAAAAGAAGTCGAAGCAGTTCAATGAACTGACACAACACTCATTGGCGACGTTCAACGTCGTGGCGCCCCCGTCACGATCGGTATGGTTATTGCTGGTACCACGCGCTGTTCGGCGCGCGCGCTTGAAAATGTCAGCCGCCATGCACATACCAAAGCACGCTTCCGAACAAGCTACAGAGAAACGACCAGCCTGGCACCCATTAAAGGCGTTGGCTGCCAGGGCCGATAATAAAAATCGCCTATTCTATATCCACGATCGCAACAGCAACCTCAAATTTTTGGTCGACGCAGGCGCACAAATCAGCGTCATACCACTGAGCAGCTGTAGCAGATTGATGGCGACAACGAAAGAAGCTCAACTAAAATTACAAGCCGCCAACGGTACACCCATTAGCACTTATGGCGATCGCGTTATGCCCCTCAATATCGGCCTAAGAAGGGAATTTACCTGGACCGTGAATAGCCGATGTTGAGACACCAATCCTTGGAGCGGACTTCCTAGCACATTTCAACTTGTCAGTCGAACTATCTTCACGTACACTCACCGACACGCGCACAAATCTACAGCGCCGCGGAGCATCGTCCAGGCACTCTACGATCGGTCTAACTGCGTTAATACCCGGAGCGAAAGGACGAGTTTGAAAATATGCTGAAATTGGGCACAATTAGATCATCCTCCAGTCCTTATGCTACACCGCTTCATATGATCACAAAGAGCGATGCCGACAATTTGCGTCCGTGCGGGGACTATCGGCTTTTGAACGCCCAGACCGTACCGAACAAATATCCAATCCCCCATATTAAGGATTTCGCCCAGTCATTACCAAACTGGACCTTAGAAAAGCCTTCTACCAGATCCCAATAGAGTCATACGACATTCCCAAGACAGCCATAACTACCCCTTTTGGCTTGTATGAGTTCACCCGGATGCCTTTTGGTCTGCGCAATGCAGCACAATCTTTTCAGCGCCTCATTGATGAAGTTCTTCGAGGTTTAACTTTACCTATGCCTACATTGATGACGTTCTGATAGCCAGCAAAACCCTTGAAGAACACCACAACCATCTCCAATCAGTATTTCAGCGACTACAACACTACGGCTTGAAATTAAATGTCGAGAAATGTTTATTCGCCGTCCCCAAGCTTACCTTTCTTGGCCACGTCATCGATAAACATGGGTTAACTCCCTTAGATGAGAAGGTCAAGGTCATTAGCGACTTCCCACCACCATCAACTCTACGCCAACTACGGAGGTTCCTAGGGATGGTGAATTATTGTCGCCAGTTCATAAACAACTGTACTGACATACTCCTGTGCAATCTTCCACAACAAGCCAGTTAACCCCTGCTAGGAAATGCACTATTCCTGTTGTCATTTTCACCATCACAATTTTACAAAATAAAGTAAAGCATTCATTGCTTAATCTAGTTCAAACTAGCTTGCTGATTGGTCAGTTCCGACCAATCAAACCGCCTGCACGCGACAAATCTGTTTTCCCGCTCAATATGCTCGGGGCCTCCCACGTGATACACGACCTTATAAAAACACGTGTAAACTCTCTCTCTCTCTCTCTCTCTCGCGTCTCATTCCTTGCTGCCAAGATGTAATCTTCAAGAACTCCCGTCTTAACTAATGCAGTCAGACGTTAATGACCATTACCAACATTTACGCCAGTACGAACTCTGAAATCTCTTCTGAACTTTTACCAACTTGTACAATACACAATTCCAAACATGCTAAAGAAACTTTATTCCCCTAAACTATAGTTTAATAATTACTTACACTTTATGAGCTCAAATACAAATATTTCCAAATCTAAGAGACATAACTCTATCACACCTTCAGCTCTTATGCTTGTACATCAAATACTTAATAAATTCAATTGTTACGTTATGTTTTTATTCTATTTCTTGTATTAATTTTTGTGGATGGAAGATTATTGAACACACACAATTTTAAGCCTTCTGATAATTCAAACGTTCTATTCCTCTCCAACACACATCACACATCCGCAACACTCCTACCATTAACAAATCTCTTGTCCAAACATAAGAGGAAGAATCCAAAGATCACATTGTCTACAGACGAACTGAATTCTTTTAACAAAGCCAAACATGAGTTGCAAAACTGCGTTAAGCAATCGTACGTAGCATCTTCGCCCGACGCAAAATTAACCTTGACCCCACCGACGCATCGTCTAATACGGTCAGTGCAGTACTGCACCAAGTTGTTAACGGTGTAGAGAAACCGTTGTCGTTCTTCTCCGTCAAGCTTAATTCGGCCCAAACGAAATACAGTACCTTCTCCCGTGAACTGTTGGCAGTTTACTTAGCCATCAAACAATATCAGCATATGTTGGAAGGACGCGACTTCTCAGTTTTTACTGACCACAAACCGCTAACGTACGCCTTACATGCAAAATCGGAAAAACATAATCCGCGCGATATCCGTTACATGGATTATATAGCGCAATTCACATCAGACATCCGTTACGTTGATGGCACCAGCAACACAGTGGCCGATGCTTTATCTCGCATGACCCTTAGCACAATTCAAGTTACAACATTAAATTTCGACAGCTTGGCAGACGAACAAATGAACGACGATACTTTACCAGCAGTCCGATCGGAACGGATATTGAGAAACGACCGCTTCCATTCACGGATAGGTCAGTCTATTGCGACACAAGCACGGGTAACCCGCGCCCTTATATACCACCAACTATGCGCCGTCTTGTTTTCGACCATTTTCACTCTCAAGCTCACCCAGGAGGCAAGGCAACGCTGCGGACCATATCAAACAGATTTATCTGGCCTGGTATGGCAGCTGACATAAAACAGTGGTCCCGCACGTGTTTACGTTGCCAAGCAACAAGGGTCGGCAGACACACTAGAGCACCGGCGTCAACCATCCCCGATTCAGACGGACGCTTTACCCACTTGCACACAGACTTAGTTAGTCCGTTAGAACGCGTGAATGGTTTCGAATACATTCTGACCATCGTCGACCGTTTCACGCGCTGACCAGTCGCCATTCCTCTCGAGTCAATCACAGCTGAATCAGTCGCCAATGCCATTTTCACACATTGGATCACTATTTCGGGTGCCCTTCGGTAATTATCACCGATAGGGGCCCACAATTTCAATCCACACTATTCAGTGAATTCACCAACCTTCTGGGAATCAAACACATTTCTACCACAGCATACCACCCATGTGCCAACGGCCACGTGGAAAGATTCCACCGACAACTTAAATACGCTCTAACAACATCAACAAACGGCCGAATTTGGGTTGAGAAACTACCCTTCATCATGCTAGCTCTACGCAATATTGTTAAGCAGGACCTAAAGTGCACTAGCGCCGAATTGGTTTTCGGGACACCCCTAACCTTGCCCGGACAAATTTTCAGCCCAGTAACAGATAATCTTCCTTCCAGTCAGTTCGTCGACGATCTTAGGCGAAAAATGACCGACATTATCTATACGCCAACTCTGGCTTGCCATAAACCATACTATGTCCCCGCTAACCTACACAAAACTGATTTTGTTTTCCTCCACCGAGATATGGTCCGCAAGCCTCTGACTCCTAATTACACAGGACCTCGCCAAGTCATCTCTCGAGCACCAAAATATTTTATTATAGATCTCTCAGAAAAACACACAACGGTGAGCATTGATCGGTTGAAGCCACCATACATTAATCATGACAACTGATTCAGAACCTTCTCATACCCATCCATTTTTAACACCTGAATCGGAGGTTAGCCGACCTACCCGGACTAGGTCGGGTAGACATGTGCACTGGCCTGCCAAATATACGACTTATTATACATATTAATGCTCATTTCGTCATGACCAGGGGGTTTTAATGGAATCCTCCATATTTGCTACTCACCGCTGCGGAAAAATGCACTTTTCTACCAAACCAACTTTAACCAATCATCACTTCACTTTTTCAAACTTGACTTCTCATTGGTTAAAAGGACCCAAAAATGTAGCAAGTTGCGACAAATCTGTTTTCCCGCTCACCTATCTGGAGCCGGATTGAGACCCCCAAAATCAATAAATAGAATCGCTTCACTTGATTCAGGCAGTCAGTAACTAAGTCTTTTTGGTGGACTCTTTCTGACTGCTGTTTTTCCGCCCGACTGTTTTTGGACTTTACGCTTTTTTTGTTGAACTACATTTTTGATTGAGTTTGATTTTATTACCGCCTTTTTGTGCTTTTTACGACTGTTTTAAAAAAGATTTTGATTTTTTCTTTTCCTTTTTTACCTTCCCCATTTTTTATTTTTACCCTTTATTTTTGCTCTTTTTCTTTTATTTTAGTCTTCTTTTTTGATTTTCTTTTTCTTTAATTTCTCTTTTAAATATATTTTCGTTTTTTTTATTTTGTAACCCTGCCAGTGTTTCGCTTTATTTTTTTTTACGACTGACTTTAATTTCTTCCTTACGTGTTATTTCTTTATTTGTTTCTTTCCTTTGAATATCCTTTAAGTTTTCCGTATTTTGTTTTTAAAATTTTCTCTGTCATATTTGTTCTAATTCTTGTATTGTCTAATTTGTCTATTTATTTTCTTTTGTTTATTTGTTTATCGAGTTGACTCGCTTTCGTAGCGTCAGCCATTTTGTTTTGTGATTACCACCTATTAGTCTATTGTTGTAAGTTTCGTATGTTTTTGTATAACGTTTTCCTTTTTCTTTGTCTAGCGTTTTCGTTTTAATGTTTATTTTCGTTTTTGTGTTTTCTTTTTAAATTTATTGTTTCGCTTCTAGGCGAACTTTGTTGTTTTATTTTTCGTCTATTTTTATTGTACATTTTAAATTTGTCTTGCCTTTAGGTGAACCTTGTTTTATTTGTTCTCTTTCGTCATTTGATTTTTGTGTATATTTATTTGTTCCTTGTTTTTGTAATTTTTTACTTGCTGTCTCGCTTTCAGGCGAGCTTTGTGTTTTTTCCTTTATTGATTTTTGTCTGTCACCTGCTGTTTTTTGTCTGTTTTTTTTTTTTTTTCTTGAATTTTTAGTTTCGCCTATAAGGCGGAACTTATAACTATTTTTACCCTTTTGGCCTCTTGCCCTCCCCTTTAAAAATGGAAAAGAAGGAAAAAAAGTACCTTCTTTCTTAGTTTCGAAAAAAAACACCTAAAATGGCGACTTTCAAGAGACCTGCTAGGAAGCATCTCTTCACTCCAAAGAAAGACCCGCCTGATAAAAACACTTTAGAGGAGGACCCAGTCATACCGAGTATTCCAACGAATGAGGAAATTATAAATGTTTTAAAAAAGCTTCTAAGTCTACTGAGGCCGAAAAGAGCAAAAGCATAGAAGCCAATAATGACCAGGATGAAGTCAAGTGAGAATGCAGAGGCCGAAGAATCACCCTCTTGTTGGAAGTCCCCAAAATGCATTATCGATATTGTGGATTTCTTGGAGCGTGCTAATAGTTACGCACACCTTGTAGTAGAAGGTGGGCTCTTGGAAGATCCAATCGAACTTAAGAAAATCGGCAAAAGAATAGTGTCCGTTTTTGTCGTCGACAAGCGTTCGCGCAAAATTTGTCATTCGACGAAAGACACAGTGGTGAAAACACTGGAGTCCCTGGGGTTTCAGCCACTTTGTATCGTTAAGGGCAAGGGCTTTTTCATGTGGGACGCACTGTTACCCACTGCCGAAGACTACGTAAAAACAACAAGTAGACATCTAATCATAAAAGATTTGACTCTCCGAACCGTAGCAGAAGAAGGATACTAGCAGTATATGAGGTCCCTCCTCATGTTATCAGGGAGCACCTGGTGGCTTTCTTGTCCCAGTACGGCGAAATTCTGGGTGCTTCCTGGATAGCCTGACTGGGGTATGGAGCTTCGACATTATGCTAGATCGTAAGGCCTTCGTCTCCATCCCCAAGTGTCTTGATGTTGGTGT